>NW_004624733.1:24365707-24429619 GCF_000247695.1 Heterocephalus glaber | reverse complement strand
GATGTTGAACATTTTTTCATATGTTTATTTTCTGCTTTTACTTTTTTGTCTGAGAAATGTCTGTTCATTTCAGATAGCCATTTTTGAATTGGGTTTTTATATTTGGAAGATCTGATTTCTTTGAGTTCTTTATATATTCTAGATAGTAGGCCATTGTCTGAGGAACAGCTAGTAAAATTTTTTTCCCGCATTGTAGGTTGTCTCTTAGCTCTGTTGGTGGTTTCTCTTGCAGTGCAGAAGCTTTTCAATAAGAAGAGATCCCACTTGTTGATTGTTTGTGCAAGTTCCCATGCTATTGAGGATTTGTTCACAAAATCTTTTCCTACCAGTGTCTTCAAGAGTTCTACCTAACTTACTTTCCAGTAAGTTTAGTGTTTCTGTTTTAATATTTAGATCTTAATCCCTTTCAATTTTAGTTTAGTACATGGTGAAAGATAGGGGTCTAGTTTTAAACTTTGGGATGTTGAAACCCAGTTTTTCCCACACCATTTATTAAAGAGGCTATCTTTCCTCCGGTGAGGATGGTTGGCTTCTTTGTCAAAAATGAGATAGCTGAGTATGTCTGGAGTTCTTTATCTTCTAATCTGTTCCACTGATCCTCAGGTCTGTTTCTTTGCCAGCACCATGCTGTTTTTATCACACTAGCTTTGTAGTATAGTTTCCAGTTGGAGATTGTGATACCCACAGCCGTGTCTCTGTTGCCTAGAATTGCTTTTGCTATTGTAGGTCTCTTCTGGTTCCAAATGAATTTTTGGATTGTTTTCTCTAGTTCTGTGAAATATACTGCTGGGATTTCAATTGGGATTGCATTGAATCTGTATAGCAGCTTTGGAAGTATGGCCATTTTCACTATATTGATTCTTCCTACAAAGGAACAAGGATTATTTTTCCCTTTTCTCATATCCTCTTCAATCTCTTTTTCCAAAGTGCTGTAGTTTTCAGTGTAGAGGTCTTTTGTCTCCTTTGTTAGAGTGCTTCCTAGATATTTCATTTTTTTGGATGCTATTGTGAAAGGAATTGTTTCCTTAATTTCTCTCTCAGTGAGTCTGTTATTTGTGTACAAGAAGGCTATTGATTTTTGAGTGTTTCCCTTTTATCCAGCTACTCTACTGAATCTGTCAATTAAGTCCAGAAGTATTTTGGCAGAATTTTGGGGGTCTTCTATGTAGCGTATCATATTGTTAGCAAATAATGACAGTTTAACTTCTTCCTTTCCTATCTTTATTCCTTTTATCACTTTCTCTTTTCTAATTGATGTGCCTAATGTTTCCAGAACTATATTGAACTGGAGTGGTGATAGTGGGCATCCTTGTCTTGTTCCTGATTTTAGTGTGAAGATTTTCAGGTTTTGACCATTTAGTATGATGTTGGCTGTTGGTTTTTCATAGATAGCCTTTATCAAGTTGGCTAAAGTTGGATATCAAGTTGGATAAAGACCATCTCTTCCAATTTTCTGTAGGGTTTTTATCATGTTGGATTTTGTTGAATGCTTTTTCTGGATCTATTGAGATGATCATATGGTTATCCTTGTCTCTGCTGATACAGTGTATTACATTTATTGATTTACATATGTTGAACCATCCTTGCATCCTTGGGATAAATCTGATTTGGTCAGGGTGTATGACCTTCTTAATGACCCTCTGTATTCTGTTTGTCAGTATCTTGTAGAGGATTTTTGAATCTATGTTTATTAGGGAGATTGGCCTGTAGTTCTCTTTTTGGGTTGGGTCTTTCCCTGGTTTCGGAATCAAAGTAACAGTTGCTTTCAGGAATGAATTCAGAAGTATTGCTTCCCTTTCAATTTCATTGAAGAGTTTAAAGAGGAGTGGCAATAGATGTTTTCTAAATGTCTTCTAGAATTCAGCAGTAAAGCCATCAGGACCTGGGCTTTTCTCTGTCGGTAAAATTTTAATTACATTTTCAATTTCACTGATTGTAATTGGTGTGTTTAAACTTTTTGTGTCTTTGTTCAACTTGGGTAATTCATATGTGTCTAGGAACCTGTCTGTTTCTTCTGTGTTTTCCATTTTATTAGAGTACAGGTTCTCGAAGTTGGTATTGATGACTTTTATTAATTTTACTGGTACATTTTAGGTATACAGTATAATGACATGCATCATTGGAAATTTGCACCTTTACATAATCTCTCTTGGTTCTTATTTTTTCACCATTCCCCTCTCCTCCCTTCAACCCCTCCACCCCTCCCTATTTACAAAGACTTTGTTTCCATTTTTTCATTTTCTCATATTAATTCCATTCCCTTCTTTCCTTTCCCCTATCCCTCCCACTTCCCCTTCCCCTTTGCCCCTTTTCTTCCTAATTCACATTATCTATAGATAATGTGAAATTTTTATTTGGACATATCTACATATTTACAGTCTCTCTCTGTTTTTTTCTTTATTTTTGCTTAAATGACTTATTTTAATGTTTATTTTACTTGTTTTGTCTTTTCTGCTTTAATAGCCGTGGAGATTGAACCCATTTCTTAGACTGGGCTCAAATTTGTGATCTTCCTGCCTTGGGCTTCGAGAGGGTGGGGTTGCAAAAGTGTGCTACCACAACATGCACCCCATATATCTTTCTTAGCATTTCTTTTCATGTATGTATGTAGGAAAAATATGCTTGAGTTTTTTTTTATTTTGTCTGTATTGAACTTCTGTTTTATTTTTCCATTTTTAAATGTATTAAGTAAGAGTAATATTTGCATGTGGTAGAGGTTTAAGAACTTCACAAGATTTATTGTTAGTGGGAAAATACAGATATCACCAGGTCTATTCTTGTTATTCACCACTGTTTCTCTTATGAAAATTAAAGTTATCCTCTGCACATACCAGAATATTATAACATCTCTTCATTCATTTTAAGGGCATTATCAATAGATATATCCCTATCTACCTCTAATCATCTATCAATGTATCTACAGTACCTTTTATTTTTTCACTAATGGCGACTGAACAAAGGAAGTACTGAACTACATAACCAATGTATTTTATTTTATTTTTTTTGTTTTTTTTCACTTTGAGAGAGGACACATCTAAATTGCTCAATCTGGACTCCAAATTGCAATCCTCCTGCCTCAGCCTCTTGGGAAGCTGGAATAAAAGATAGGCATCACTATACCCAGCCTATACTCATTATTTTAATCACTTGTAAATTATTAAATCAATTTTATTACAATAATTTGTATGTAATAGCATGTACCAATTTGATCTCCACAATTCAACTAATTTTGACAAAGGTTTTTGCTTGTGTAATCATCATAATCAACATATTAAAATATCCATTATCTCTAAAATTAAACTTATGTATGTTTAAATTCAATTCATCTACCCATCTTTGGACCTAAGCAATTCTGAGACATTTTTGTCACTAAAGATTGCGTATTAATTTTCTAGAGTTAAGTAAAAATAAAATGAAGCTAGTTTCTTAGGCAGAAGCTTAGATTGTTGTGAAGATCTGTCTTCTTATTTTTCTAATTAAAGACATTTGGTGCTGAATATTTTCTTCTAATCCTTATTTTAGCTGTGTAATTTTTGATGTATTTTATGTTAATTTTAACTCACTTGCAAATATTTTGTAATTGCTCTTGTGATTTAGTTCTTGACACATTGGTTACTCAGTACTTTTATTTAATTTTCACATGTATATGAATTTTCCCAATTTACTTATTTTAGGTATTTAATTTCTTTTCATTGTGTTCAGGGAATATATCTGTGGGATTTCTATCTTTTAAAGATGGAGTAAGGCTTCTTTTGTAGGCTAGGTTGTCACCTTTCCTTGAGAATTTCCATCTATGTTTGGGAAGAATGTACATCCTTCTGAGCAGAGATTTATATAGATGTCAGTTAAATCTAACTGGTGCATAATGTTGCTCAAGATTTCTACTTCTTTTTTGATCTATTCATTGTTGAAAATAGGTATTGAAGTCTAAAACTATTATTGATGAATTTTATACATTTATCTAAATTTTGTTGTTTTTCTGTTATCTTTTTATAGATCTGTTGTTAGGTATGTATATGATTATAATTATTATTTTCTGATGGGTTGATTATCTCATCATTATAAAATAACTCCCATTATCTATAGTAACATTTTAAGCCTATTTTTACATTGTTTTCACCACTCTAGTTTCTTTAACTTTTATTATTACATTTTTGCACTATATAATGATTACAATCACTGTAGGGAATTGGTGCATATACAGAATACATTTCAATTCTTTTCTTTCCTCTTTCTTCCACCACCATTTTATTTTTCCAGAATGAGATTTATTTATTTATTAGACCTTATAAAGTTAATTATCATATATACAGATAGATATACATATATATATAGAAATATAGAAATACCTCAAAAAGCTAGGATTAGAGGTTCCATTTGACCCAGCTACTTCCCTGCTGGGTATCTTCCCAAAAGAATTAAAAGAATCACACCACAGCGATATATGCTCACCCATGTTTATACTAGCACAGTTTGTAATAGCTAAAGCTTGGAAACAGCCCAAGTGCCCATCAACTGGAGACTGGACATCCAGAGTTATTTAAAACTTGTATGCAACTATTTGCATTGTTCTCAGTGGAGTTTTGAACTGTTATAAGCAGCTTCACTTGAGGCAAGAATAAATTTTTTTCTTGTTTATTGTTTTAATGAATAACAAAATTTGTTGTAAATTTTTTAAATGTATCTAAAGTCTGATGAGATGAACAAAATTTTAAGATATAAATATCAAAAACTCAATAGCAGTGAAACAAAATGTGGTTTTTAAATGACTCAGTAATAGCTGATTTCCGTATTTTCTAAACAGCAAATAAATTTAAGAAAATTGTAAGATGTAACTGTGTTTTAAAAATAACTCTTTTTTTTCCTCCTAATCTCAAAAATTAATCATTTTTGATGGTCTTTAGGCACAAAGAGTTGGCGGAGTGAACACTTGAATGAATGAAGAAGGAAATGTCTCCTCCTATTGATTTGGGATAAATACCTGTCTAAATTATCCTACAAACTCCAGGTCCTCTCATTATAAAGTCAAGTATGAAAATAATAATGAAGTTCATTATCATATATAAATAACAAATATTCCTGACAAAGAAATAGCAAGGGGATTAAATAAAACTATAAACATTTGAGATCTTAGGAAAATCACCCCAGCACAATTTTGTATTTTAAATGTCAGCAAGTGACATGTAGGAATAATTTTTTAATTATTAGCCTAGTAATTATGCAAATTAACAGGTATTGCAGTATTTAAAAAATGTAAACAAAGATGTAGAAAAGAAATTATTCATAAAGCTGACTTTTATTACAGTCATTTAACGTACACAAAATCTTTAGCCCTTTTTAGGGTTTAGTATGCAGTAATTCTATTTAGAAGGAAAGAGAATAACAGAAATAACATAATCAAAATCAAAGGATGCAATCAACAGGAATTTAAGTTAAAGCATCTTGGCTTTTTCTAATAGGAGGTCGACCAGCATGTAAGATTCTGTATTATAATTAAGGATAACAAAGATTGCTGGCCCTTAAGTCTACTTTTTTCTGATCATGTCTGACTTAACTTGCAGTTAAAAAGATCACAGGATGAAAGAGTTGATGCTTCTACTGACTTGCTAATCAATTGTTTGCTTGCTTTACAAATCCATTCTTTTTCCAAAACACTGACCTAATTTTCACAGGCTTGATTAAACTAAGAACCAAATTAGAGGGTTTGTTTTTTTCTTCATTTATCTACATTACACTAGTTTGGAGGTGAAGAAAAATATACAGAAAACCAGTTTGTTATATAAACTGGTTGTCAGGTTTATATTTTTGTCAAAACAAAATCTACTTAAAATGAGTCAAGCTTGTCCATTATTCTTACTGTAAAATGTGGGAATGAAAGGGGCTTAAAAGATGCAAGTGAAATAATTGTACCTAATAGTTACTTGTTGCTTATTATTTTCATTGTGTTTGCATGCTTTGTATCCCTTATTTTCTTTTACTCTCATACCAAACCTGAGAAGTGGGCATTATTGCTATCTCTGTTTTACAGACTTGGTGAAAATTGGCGCAGAGGGTTTAGGGACATTGCCTAAGGTCATGCAGCTTTTAAATAGGTATATGCAAACTCTTATTTTTGTAATTTGACTTCAGAGCTCTGTGGATAAACAGCCAGCAATTGTACCTTCATTTTTTTTCTTGACTATTTAAAAATGATTTTGTTTTTCTACTTCATTGCTGAAGAAATAATGAAATACGTGTCTTCTCAAATATGTGATTTATGCACGTGGTCACATTCTAGAAACTTTATCATTTCTCTTGCTCATTTTGAAGTGCTTGGTAAAATCAGAAATTATGATTAAATCTATATAGAACAATTCAGCAAATTAGAAATCCAATTGATATTTTCAAATGATTCTATACATTAATATAATGAATTAGGCAATAACTTATTATTCTGTAAAATCTACTTGAGGTAACAAGATGATATACATCACAACCCATCTACAGAATTGTTCTATTTATTTTGTTTGCTGTAGAAAAATGAATCAAATCAACTATGGGAGAAGCAAATAATTTTTATCAGGGCATTGAATCTACACTTACAGTACAAGAGCTGACCCCTGTCTGTGAACTATAGAGTTGAATATGAAAGTAAGGAAATACATTTGGATCCCCAATACAATACTTACTTTTGTAGGTTTCTGTGTAAATTACTGCTTTTCGAATGACCTCCCCACTTGTTTGTGGATATCACAAATCGTCACATAAACTGAATTTCTTTAAGTCTTGTTTAGAATGTTTGATCACAAGCAGTTGCTTATCATTCTAAAATCTCAGGAAGAAGCAGTAGTGTGGGTCATCTCCCTTTACTTCCATTTGAGGCCTTGTGCAGGGCCAATGCTGAGAGGCTGCACTTAGCTCTTTTGGTTCCCTCTCCCAAACTCTTTAGCTTTTGCTCTTCAGGATTCTCGGTGTAGTACCACAAACAGGAAATATTTTGTTAACTTTGGACTTGATAAAATTTAGGTGTCTGGTGACCATTTCTTGATCAATTTCTCTATCCTGAGAGCTGAAGTTCTGAATTATTAAAATTTCATTAGTTAAATGTTTGTTTTATCATAGTCAATGTCCTCAAATGTAATGGAGTAGCTTATCACTTCTTAGGCTCCAAATATTATTTTAGGTACATTACAGGTATCTTTAATACTCAATACAAACCTGTGATAAGGCTCTTTTAGTTTTTAGAAATGATTGGTTCTGAGAAGGGTTAGTTAACTCACTTGCCCAGACCACATAACTACCACAAATAATATGAGAAGATTCATGCTGTTTAAATAACCATTCTTTCCATGATGCTGGAGATCCTGAAATTCAAAGAAATGATTTGTTGGCAGGTTTGATTTATTTCATATACTCTGCGACAATGAAAATAAGGAGAATTAGGAGTTCCAGGACAAATATCAATACATTTTGGGGAAAATATCCTAATCAACTAGCTGGTTGTTTTGTAACTAGTATTTTTCTGTATCCAGTAGTGAATAGCAGCCCCTAAACTGAAAAAATAAGAAAAACATCTCTGGATCTAGGAAGCCAAGTGCTCTTACTAGTGAGTAAGGACTCAGAGGCTTCCATCACCTGAAGTCAAACTAATAGCAAATTTCATTCCACTACAATCCTGAGCATCACTCATGCACACAAAAAGCAGTTGATGTAAATAAGTAAATCTCAGATTAGGTATGTTTGGAATCTCAAATACAAAATTATTAACATATATTCAAAACTCAGCAAGCATTTAAGGAAAATCAGTGACATAAAAGATAATCAACCAAACTGATAAATGAGGGAAATAGAAAAGTAGTATCCCAAAGCACAATGTCCCCAAATCAAGGTTTGTTTCTTTTTTAATATAGTCACAGTGAACAGATATGCACTTTAAGAAGGAAACAAGTGAATATTTTAAAAATTAAAAAAATGTTATTCAAAAGGAAAACATTGTTTAGATAGCAATATGGATTAACGGTCAATTTTTAAAAATTGAAAAATAAAAAAACCCTGACTAAAAATAGAGTAAAAAAAGACAGAAAAAAAAATAAAAGAACTTAAAGGGAAGAGATGAAAAAGAAAAGAAAGAACCATCATCTTTTTGTTTTCTAAAATGAAAAGCTGATAATAAAGGGAAAGTAACCAGAGAGAATGAAAGAAAATGCCCCATGCTAACAAAGTTAGTTACAGTTCTTCACAGAAGCTGGGACTTCTCACTCTCATGTGAAACACACAAAGACTTAAATTCAGCATGCATGTTGTGAATAAATGTCATTCAACCAACTCAGGTGAGAAAGTTTTTAGAGTTTTTTAAAAATTAAAAACTATGAGCTAAAGAGAATGAGAAGTATACTTGAATTATGAAAATTATAGTTAGAGGACAGTAAAATGATAATACAATATTCTGTACTACAATGGGACATTAAAGAAAAACTCAAACTCAGAATAATTTCAGTAACATAAAAACTAACAATTCTGACCACCCACAGAATACTCTGAAACATTTCAAGAGAATGTAGATTAGCAAAATGACTTTAGGAATACAAAAGATATGTATGTATGTATGTGTGTGTATATATATATATATATATATAATTTCTAGAGATGAGAATTATATTAGAAATTAAATGAACTAGTATCTTTACTAATTTTCCTCTTTATTTTCAAAATAAATAAATATATTATTAAATATAACTGGATAAATATTTGTTATCTTATTCATTGTCATTGTTCTGGATGCCCCAAATATTTGATAATGAGATAATACTGTGAAAGCATGAATAATTGAATGGAGAAAATGGCAATATCTCATGAAACATGTCCTCCTTAAAATATAATACTTGAAATGGGTGTGGTGGTGCACACCTCTAATCCCAACACTTTGGGAGTCTAATGCAGGAAGGTTGCATGTTTGGTTGCAGCCTGTGCAATTTAGTAATTTAGTGAGACCCTGTTTCAAAATAAAATAAAATAAAATAAAATAAAGAGCTGGAGATGTAGCTTAGTGCAAAGCCCCTGGGTTCAGTACCCAGTACTTGGGTGTGGGGGGATTACTGGACCAATTGCACTTTTATTCTGAAACAAAGTTAGAATTCTCAATCATAATATATGCAGAAACAAGAACAAACCTTTCTATTCTTCAGAACATTCTTGAAATTTTAAAGAAAAACTCACTAAGCTTAACTGTATAAAAATTCAATACTCTATAGAAATAAACTATGTAAAAACATAAAATTTAAATTGGCAGGTCGGGGTAATATATCTCCCCCTGTAAAGTAGATGGAAATTATTCTTAAGGAAATAAAAAGTACTTAAATAAATAAGAATAGTTATATAAAAAGCCAAAATATATGAGTAGATATGTTTAAAAGCATAATATATATATGTAGTAAATCATAATGACTGGATAATCAGAGATTGTAAATTAAAATACATTCATTTTACTTATTACATTTGGCAGAATAACAAAAAAATGGTTGATTGATTGATGATACCAATTTTGGTGAAGGATGAAAGAAAATACCATATAACATTTATTACTAAAGAGGTAAACATAAATATTCTTAGGAAGTCAATTTGATGGTAACTACAAATGTGTACAATGTACCTATTATTTATCCATTCACAATTGTATAATGGTTATTAAGCCCAAAGTATTACACATATCACAAAAAACATCATGTACTTGGTTGTTTAATACAGTAACATTTTAATAGTAAGAAAATTAAATATCACCTAAATTTGCTTTAGTAAAAAATATTTGTATGTTGGTAACTTCATAGTATGGGTTATAATATAAGAACAGAAAGAGGAGATAGAGAAAGATGAACAGGAGGAGGAAGAGGAGAAGGTTGAAAGGAGAGAGGAAGGAGGAGAAAGAAGAGGAAGAAGAGGAAGTTGAAGCCTGCATGAACACATTCGGAAAGACTTTTTTGTAACATTATTAAGTGATGAAGGAGCACTTCAAAACAATACATTGTATCAACTCTGGCTAAATAATATGAAACTAAACCATATACTTACAGATACTGCTTATGTAGTACTTAAACAGCTACAAAGAAGTTTTTAAAAAATGAAAAGCAGGCTCTTTGCAGTGATTCCATTTGCAAAAGAAATTGCATCTAGAGTGGGAAGTTGTGTAGTGTATGTTTTTAAATTAGTTTTCTTTTCAATACTGTTTGAATGTTTACCATGAGAATTTATTCACATATTTTGTTTAATGAAGTTAATACATTTATTATTTATCAATTCAAATGTTTCAGCACAAGCTGGAGGCCCTTTCCTTTTCATTTGGGGCACTTATCTGAACTATAAGACTTGAAGTTCCTTGAGCAAATCTCTTTAGTATCTGCAGTCCCTATGGCCTTTCCTCAGTGGCAGCTGAAAAATCTCCAGGCACCATTTCGTGTGCAAAGCAAAAAAAAAAAAAAAGAAGGGATAGTTCTGGATGTGTCTTTCCCTTATTATCAAGGAATCAAAAAGTATCAGAAACCCACCAAGAAATTCATGCTTGCATCCCATTCTATATAGCTGTGTCACACAGGCAAGCCTCATTTATATGGAGGAAGGAAAATGAATAGTTACTTAGCCTTTTTACTTCTATAGAACAAGAGAAAAAACTTTGCCAAGGATTGTTTGGTCAGCATCTATCATGTCAGGTTTTACAATTTTTAGATGCTTATGTAAAACTTACATGGATTTTGACTGCATTTAACTGATAATATCTTCACTCTTGATGCACCAGAGAATATAACTAATTCACAGATTCTAAATAAATACTAATAATTTGCATGACTCTGGCTAAAAGAGCCAGTGTTTAACAGTGCTTTACTGAAGGATGTGACCAGTCTATTCCAAGTGCAAGTTCTATACTGTAAGTAACCAACCACCTAGTCAAATACATGTACTGTTTTTCTTCCCTTCTTTTGCTTTCAAGAGTCTTTAATCCACAAATTGATCTTGGCAGTGATACCATCATTCATTCATGAAGAATAGTACAAGAAACCACCCTGTGAAACTAATTACATTTTTACAAATTATGTCTCTGTAGTGTTCCAGAATGCACAATTCTGTCAATTTAAGAATTACTGTTCAAAATTTTTCTTCTTAAAAATAGACACTAGTTTACCATGAGTTCATATAGTCATCCACAACATGACTTTTAATGTCTACTATTTCTATTATTATCTTGGTATGCTATAATTCATTCAGTTTCTTCTTTCCTGCAAAGCATATATTGGTTTCTGATGTTGTTTCCTATTATAAGCAAAGTTTCAAGAACCATCCTTGTTACTCAGTCTTTGTGACCTTCATTGACAATTCCCAGAAATGGATCAGTAGATAAGATTAAGTTTAAGTCTTTTAATTTGCCAAGAAGTGGTATTTTAAGGTAAGTGAGTGACATGAACCATTGAAGAGGAGGCTAGGGAATATTTTATTTAAAAGAACTACAATAATCAAAGAAACAGCAGTAACTTTAACATATGATTTGGCACAGCAAGCATATTGATTTAGTGGGAGTGAGGGTTATACTGGGGAGTTGAGGTTTAAAAAAATACATAAAATACACTGAGAAGGAAGAAGGAGTTCTGACAGAGATGATCAAAAAAATCTCCCCTCCTAGTTTGAATGAATTGGACTGGATTTGCAGATAGTTTAATACCTCTGTAGCCATTTGAGTGGGGAGAATAATAATGTTAAGAGTGGTTTGGAGGAAGCTTACCCAGTGTACACTGCATCCAGTGCAATTAAGTGGAAGGGACTGAGCACAGAAAGTTTGCTGGAGGCAACTGGAATAATAGAAGAGTGAAGTGATGATCATTGAGATTGTTTAAAATTGAGTCTTAATACTGCATTTGCACTTTCTTTTTTTATTCCATGTGAGATTTATGAAGTTTATACAGATACAAAAAGTGATAATATACTTGTAATTTATAATGGAGATATTTTCTGTGACCGCCCCCCTCCTCCTCCATTATTCCCAGTGCTTACAGATCCTTGCATTTTTATATAAAGCCAAAGGTTGTTGTTGGCTCCTTCTTGGGCATACAGAATGTATATATACTCAGGCTCACACTTCTATATGATAAATATGATATATGATATATGATAAATATGATATATGATATATGATAAATATATATTAGCCAAATCCAAGTGTCTTAAGTGCTTTTTAGAAGAGATCAAATTTATGTGAACATTAGAATCTGGTTTTTCTCATTCAGTAGTACTTCATGTAAACTATTCAAAGCATTGAGAATATTTATTCCAGTTTATACAAATTTTTATATCATATGGAAATCCCAGAATTTGTTCTAGCATTTGAACTTATGGGCATTGGCTTCATTTTTATTTTTCACCCATGACTCATGTGTGACAGGCATAATTTGTGAGACAGTCTAGACTGTTCAATCCCCATTTGCCTTCCCCACCCTGAAACTGGCTTCTTGCTCCAGGGAAAGTAAAATGTGTACTGTCGTGTCATTTCTCCTTTGCCAGTATTTTAAGCATCTCCTCAGGGTTTGAGTATAGCTTTCCACTGCTTCCACTAATTGGTTGCAGTAAACTCTGCTGTCCATGGTTCTGATTTCTCCAGCAGGGAAGAATTGAAAATACAAATTTGAATGAATAGGTTGAGTGAGATACAGATTATGGAGGTCCCTGAAAAAAAAAAGAAAAGAGAGGCAGACTAGTAAGTTTCTCCCTTCCTCATCCTCTTCCATGCAAATTCACAAGCAGTAATTTTACTGAGCTTTAAAAGTCCCTATGAATTAAGGAACCACTTGTGTTTCTGGTGAGGCTGTAGCTAACCTGGGATCACCTCACTTTGATCTTCCCTGACTTGCTGTTCTCCTTTTATTTTCCTTCATCGTGCTCCTCTGAAATTTTAACTGCTCTAAAATATTATTAGGAAGACTTTCCCTCAGGTGTGCTTCTTTCAGAAATTAAGCCAAGGCAATGTTCTTGTCCTTTATGGTAGTTGCTATAATTTTATGAGAAGATTGACAAGTGCATGTGTGTAAAAAATTAAGTGTTCCAGATTACATTCTAAAAAGATAGTTCATATTTTCATTATCAGTGCACGTTTAGTCCTCTTCCACATTCCTACCATTGGTTAGTATAGCTCATTTAAAGTTTTAGCTGTACAGGAAGTTGTAAAAAATAAATCACTGACATTTTTATTTTATCTGGCAATTGGTAAATTAAAATATTTTAATAAATTTATAAGATATGTGTGTTTCCCCTTCTGTGAAATATTTATTCATACACTTTGTGTTCTTTTGGCCCATTTGTAAAATGCCTTTGTGTATTAGTTGCAAGTTTTTGTTATTTGACTTAATATTTTTCATATTCACATGAACTTTGTCTCAAACCATAATTTTTTCCTTTGTGTGAGGATACTGACACTTTTTTAAATTCATTGAGTTTATTATTATAATTTAGGTGTGCATTATGATCACATGCATCATAGGGAATTTGCACCTGTACGTGAGTTATCTTCATCCTTAGTTTTTCCCATTCTCCTTCCCTCCCTTCCACCCCTCTACCCTTCACTATTTGTCAGTAAATTTGTAAACTTCATATTTCCAAATTTTGCTCTATTTCTTTTTTAACTTCTGGAATTTCAGTCTCACAAAATATTGTCCCAGACTGAGGACCACCCTATGACTCCTTATTGTAACTGATTTTCAAGTGGTTTCATATTTCATGTTATTTAAATTTCATATTATTCCATTCATCTTATTTAATTTTATAAAATCTAAGAGCCATGCCATTTTCTTTCCTTTTTTCCCTATAAGGATAGCTAGCTTTTCCATTACTTTTAAAATAATTTGGGGTGGTACTGCTGATTGAATTCAGGAAAATTATTGGAGCTATATCTCCAGCCTTTTATTAATTTTTGATTTTGGAATGGGTTCTTGCTAAGTCATTAGGTTGTACAAACTGGGGTTAAACCAGCAATCCTCCTGTCTCAGCCTCCCAGAGTGCTGGAATTACAAAAGTGTGTTGGCACATGGAGCTTGCCAGTGGTATTTAATTAAGGGCTTTCCCACTGATTCATTGCCTGTGCTATGTCATATCTACCTCCTCTTTACAGGTCTATGATTTTTGGATCCTTGATTCAGTGTGCCTGGCTGCATGCATTTTCCTGTATTAGTACCATATTAATTTGATTCCAGAGACTTCAAAGCACATTCTGTTTTTGGAAAGCTAATTTTCCCCTCACTGTTCCTTTGCATACTTTATTTATATATTAGCTCTTGCATTTGAACTTTAAAATTTAAGATGAAAAGGAATATGTGATAAACAAAACTGTTCATAAACTTAAGATGTCAAATTGTCTAACCAAATTAGTGAATACATTTAATGAAATCCCCATGAAATTACCAAAGAAAGGTTTATTATTAAGAATTAGATAAAATAATCTTAATCTTAAATTTTATAGTTTTCCTGCCACTATAAATGAGATTGTTCCCTTTGATTTATAAGTGCTTATAAGAGTACAAAGAAGCCTCTTGGTACTCTTACATTTTACTTTAATCCAGCTATCATACAAAATTTTGTTAAGTCTGGTATTTTTGTTAGAGTTCTTGGCTCATCAGCAAAAAGTAAAGATTAATGTGTTTTCCAGTTATTAATTTTGTGAGGACACATTATTAAAATTTAGACACAATATTCAATAAAATTATATTAGCAGGCATCACTCTCTAGTATCTGATTTAAATTAAAATGGACTTAATATCTCAGCAAATATTAGGATATCTTTGCTCAATATTTGGAAGTACTGCTTTGTTTTTCCAGAGCTAGAGATTGAACCCAGGGCCTTATGCATGCCAGGTAAATACTCCATCACTAAATACATCCCTAGCTTGATCTTTTCTTTTTCTTTAAATATTAAAGACATTTACTTCAACTTCAACCTTAATGAGAGTTTTCACAAAGAACGGCTGGGAAATTTTTCTGAAAACTTTTTGATACTTTTGTTTTAAAATTTTGCTACATGATATGTCCAATATTATTGTAGGAGACACTTGTATAATTTCTGTATAGATTCAACAACTATTAACATTTTATCATATTTTATCATATTTGCTTTGCACCTTACATCCACAGAAATGGCAGTGGCAAACAAAGTGACAAAAATCATGATTCTTCTTTCATACATCTTTTCAGAATAAGAAATACTAAACTATCATATAATTTTTGTACCTGGAAAATGGATATTATTTTCCTAATATCTAATATTTTTGTACATATTCTAATTTCTTCATGGATTTTATATATGTTCTTTTGAGAAATTTCATTGATATAAAATTTATATTCCTTAAAATTGACTGATTTTTAAGTACATAGTTTAATTATTCTTATATATACAGAATTATACACAATAAACACAATCCAAGTTTAATATGTTGTCATTATGGCAAAGGATCTTTTATGCCCTTAAGCAGTTGGTGGTCAGCCTTTCATTCACTCTTAGTCCAAGATAAACACTAATTTAATTTCTATTTGTTTAGCTTGCCTATTTTGAGCATCATAAAAATTGAATAATTCAATATGTGATACGTCATGACTGGGTTAATTTACTTAATGTAATGCTTTTGAGACTTTCGTGTGTTTTAATAAATATCAGTACTTTTCTCCTTTTATTAGCTAATAGTATTCTATTGCATTGGTGTACTCCACTTTCTTATATATTCATTAGGCTTTTGGGGTTATTTCCATTTTTGGTTGTTATGATCAACAAGAACTTTCCCACACATCTCTGTGAATGGAATGTATTTTCATTTCTGTGGATACATGGGAATGGAGTGTCTGATTCTTGCGGTAAATTTTTATTTAATTTTTTAAGAAACTGCAGGTCCGGGGATTTACCTCAGTGGTTCTGCCACCTGCCTTACAAGCTCAAGGTTCTGAGTTCAATTCCCAGTACCAAAAGAAAAAAAAAAGAAAGAAACTGGGAACTGTCCTGGAAATCCTTTGTAACCATTTTGCTGTCTCACCATTAATATACAAGCTTCCAATTTCTTTACATCTTTGCAAACAATTGTCCCCTTCTTTGCTTTGTTGTACATGGTTTTTAAGAAATACTAACCTTTTGTTGAAGTTATTCTAGTGGGTAAGAAGTAATAGCTCATTGTAGTGATTTTTGACCTTCTCTTAACAACTAATAGTGTTGAGCATATTTTTGTGTGACTGGCCTTTTATGAAATGTCCATTAAATATTTGCACATTTTATATTTGAAGTATGTGTTCTCTTATTCAGTTGAAGAGATTTGTTTTTGCTTTTATTTTTAATTTTGGAAATAAGTCCTTTATCAGAACTACATGCCACAATTATTTGGAAATAGATAGCTTTGCCCTTGATTAATGAGATAATGGGAAGGACAAATATTTTTGAACAAATCTAATTGTTTTATCCTTTCTACCTCATATCTGAGAGAACTAAAAGAAGTAGATGGAAAGATGTATGACAATTTAAAAAATTCTCAAACAACTTGACCTAGTTCAAAGTTTTAGAAAAATGAAGTCAATACCAGTGTAAGATACATTTTGATGATGTTCAAACAAGAGATTTATCAAGTTTGGCATATTTTGAACTGTAAAATAAGTCTCAATAAGGTTTAATGATTCAAGTCATGAAATTTAAACTTTCTGACTAAACTGGAATTAGTGTAACAATCATTAATACAAAAAAATCTATAAATTTCCAAAATATTTGAAAACTAACATAGCCAGATAATTTTCAAAGCAAAGAAGAAATGAAAAGGAAAATTATATAATATTTTGCATAGACAAAAATCAAAATAAAACGAGATTTATGGGATGGTGCAAAGTTAGTACATGAGGAAATTCATAGTGCTGAATGCCTATATTAGAAGTTACGAAAAGCTTTAAGTCACTGACATTGTCTCCTCTCACAAGAAGCTAGAAAAAAGAACAAATAAAAACCAAAATAAGTAGAAGTAGTGATGGAGTAAAGACCAGCATGGAAAGTAATAAAATTTAAATCAGGAAAAAAAGATTCACATTCCGATATTATTTGAAAGCTTAATTAGTAAAGACTGTGTTAGTAATGAGATAGACAATTCAGTAAAAGAGGGTAGAAAGTTGAAAAATTGATCCTTATTTGTCCTTATTAGGACAAATGTACAGAGCAACTTGAGTGGAGAAAGGATAGGCTTCTCAACAAATAGTTTGGGATGATTTTATATCCACTTGCAGAAAAATGAATTTAGATTCAGACTTTGCACTATAAATATATATATATACCCATATGAGCTCAAAATTAATCATAAATTTAAGTACAAACGATAAAATATAAAATGTTTAGAAGAAAGTAGAGGAGAAAAATTCTGACTTTTATTTAGGCAAAGATTTATTTAGTAAATGAAGAAAAGCATTTTCTACAAAATATCCTTTAATTCATTTAATCTTAAAAAATTTGAGTCTATTCTTTAAGAAAAACAGAATTAAAAGATAAATAATAAACTTGAGTTTTTATCCAAAAGTATAAAGAAATCTCTCCCAATACTCAACAGTAAAAAAGAAACAAAGTTTTAAAATATGTACCAATATTTGAACAGACATTTCACTACTAAAAATGTATTAATGGAAACAGACCCTGAAATGGTGCTCAACATTGGTAATTAAAGAAATGTAAATTAAAACAAAAAGGAAAAATATTAGGTACCTGATAGCACTTTTAGAAAGTCTAAAATTTAGATAGAGCAACAATACTTAATTATGGCAAGAAAATGAGGCAAATAGTAATCTCACACATTACTCGTCAAAATGGAAATGGTAAAAATCTATGTATATGATGAAGAGGCACATTGTTTCCTTTTTAACAAATGGAAGTGTGTCTCTGTACAACACTTTCACCCAAATATTTGTAATTTATGTGAAAAAGTGAAAATGGCCCAAATGTTTCTTAGTAGATGAATGGATAAACTAATTGTAGATACAGTGGAACAACAGCAGGATTATAAGTGATGAGGGTCAATATCAATGCACACATCAGAGATGTAATCTTGTGTTTATCAGTGTCTCCTGCCTGGTATAAAAAACTGAGATAATCAACCTATGAAGAGAAAAGGTTTATTTTGATTCAGACTTTCAGAGGTTTCTGTCCGTGATTGATTCTGTGTTGCTTTAGGGGTGTGTTAAGGCTGAGCATAATGGCAAAAGTGGGGCAGTAAAGCATAACAGCTCACCTTATGGACTGGAGGAGAAAGACAGAGGAAGAAGAGGCACAGGGTTCCACTATTTCCTTCAGTGGTAGTCCCCAGGGAGCCACAACTCCTAAGAGTTTCCCCACCTCCCAAAAACAACATACTGGGAACCATGCCTTTATAACATGTGTCATTGAGAGACATTCTACATCCAAACTATAGCAAATCTCAAAACAACTGTGCTGAATGATAGAAACTTGGAAAAAAAGAGCACATGATATATGCTTACATTTACCAAAATGCTGTCAAATTCAATCTAATCAATCACCATTCTATATATTCTGTAATCTCTGGGAACCTGATCATGAGTTGTCTAAGAATGAAGTGTAGGGGGCAGAAGTGTTTGGGAAGGGTCACCGCCAGGGGCATGAGGAAATGTGAGATGTTAGAGATGTTTATTTTCTTGATTATGGTGACACCTTAACTAGTGTGAACTTACCAAATCATATAACCTAAATATGTGCATTTTTCTCTGTCGTTTACAGTTCATTGAAAACGAGTTTACAAAATTAAAGACAAAAAATGGAATAAGACTGGAAGTCATTGAGGAAGTGTGTGTGTGTATATCTTGATGTATTATATTGGGATCTTCCAATGTATCCTTCATATACATGAGCATATGCATAACATATATACACACACACTCACTCACATACACATGTATAAGAAATATGTGTATATGTGTTTATTGAGTTGTTGTTAGGTGTTGACCTTGCTCCTCCAGACCTCTATCAAATAAATCTCACTAAGCATTGCGATTATTCTTCCTGATTTTTTCTTGCTATTTGGACTCCAGAGAAAGACCGCCCTCGTGTTCTGTTGCCCACTTCACAAAGTCTTCCTGGTAGTGTCTTACAGTGCAGTTTCCCTGTATATATGAAAAAGCAAAAAGACTCAGTTTTGTAAAGAGGCTGCCAGTGCCTGCAGTGGCACACTTTTGTGCTCTGGGACAGGGAGATTTAGTAGTGTTGGCCTTTGGGAATTCAAAGAGGTCCTTGATCCTTTCAGAGTTCAAGTGTACTCACAGATGCTCAGTTGTAACCATTGACAAGAGGCCCTCAAGTCTTTAAACACAAAGTTTTACTTAGACATGCTGCCTTCCTCTTTTCTTGTGTCTGGGACTGCTGTTCTCTACTTCCCCACAAGACCTTCCTAGAGGAAGCCCCCAGTGGCATTTCTGCCCTAATCCCCCTGAAGACTATGTCATCACAATGCCAAGTGATTCCTAGAGTGTGTCAGACTTAGAAGTGCAGATCACTGCAATATTGTAATAATTGCTCGGAATATCAAGAAATTTGTTTCCAATAAAAATAATAGCCATGTATGTGACTGCCTAAATGGTTTACAAAATTCTCTGGCATAGGGCTCAGGTGGCACAGAAGCACATTGTCCATGTAGTCATAAGACTTTTCATTACAGCTTTATTTTTAAAAATATTTGATTCTTTTAATCTACAGTAGAAAATGGACTCAGAGCCTGTCAGTGATTAAAATTAAACCTTATTTGTCTTTTAATATAGCTCTATGTTCTTGTGTAATTGAGTAGGGATCGATGCCAGTTGTGTGATGGACAGTAAGCTTATCCAACATGACGGAGATAGATTTCCAAGAAGACACATTCTGATGTTTTTGTGTACAGAGGGATGAGTAGACCATATCAGCAAGATTTAATTATTCTATAGGTAATTATTCATTTGATGAGCGCAATGTTTCAGAGAAACGAAAAGAAGACAGACCAATACAATTGTTATTTATCTAAGTACACTGTTGGATGGAAAACGATAATTAGTTTTTCATTAAATTTACATGAAGTGATGTTTTTTCAAAAAATACCAAGGAGTTAAATGAATGCATTTAAGAACACAAAGTTTGGATGTGCATAGAATACAGGCTTATTTTTTAGGCAAAAGTACAACAAATGATACTTTTTCAGGTTTAAGTTAAAGGTTAATCATTGGTTTAAAAAGAAAGTCACTTGAAATGCAAAGTGTCAGGAAATACATTGTGAGAACCCAGTAGGAAATTCTTTTCTTTTTTTTTTTTGGTACCAGGGATCGAACTCAGGCCCTTGCGTTTGCGCAGCAGGCAGAGAAACCACTGAGCTAAAACCCCAGCCCAGGAAATTCTATTATGGATATTTTCTAGTTTATGGGCTAAATTTTAAGGATTTATATGTGTGACTTCCATTACAAGAGATCTCAGTTCTTGTGTTTAATATTGTATCTCCAGAATAATATGTAATTATTTGTGCTTTGTTCACTAAAACAAACATATTAATGTGCTCCTACCACTTATTATTAATGAGGAAGAAAAATCAGCATTATTTATGAAATGTAATAACCTTGTCAAAATATATGTCCTTAAGTAGCAAAACTGCCCCTTCTTAATTTTGCAAAGCAGAGAATCTCTTTCAAAATACAGATTGAGTAACTGAAATGGACAGATGGGTTACTCCATTCAGGCATGTCAATTTTGGCTTTAATTTACATATAATTATTTTACTCCTTATCAGTAATGTGCTAAAATTTAACATTGCAGACAAGAGACTATTCCCTTTGGACAATGAAGACATTTTCCCTGGATCATATTCACCAGATAAAAACAGTAACATTGGTTAATACTACCTGCTGCTCTGCACAATTGAACACAGGTGGAAAAATACCCATGCTCTCCTACCTTTCAGGCTAATTAAAATTCTTTTTTCATATCTCCGTTTGGATGAACCTTGGTCCTGGCTGAGATCAACTCTTTCTTATGCACAAGATCCTTTCTACTATAGGTCACCCTAGCCTAAGCCATTAGCCCAACAATCGTCCCCTCTGTCCTATATAACCATTTTTAGCTATTAAGAAAAATTATCCAAACTTTGAAAGAAAGCAAGAAAATGGTTTTGTGCCTTCCTAAAATGATACTAGACTATATTCTAATTATTTTGTTTAAGATTCCCTGAATCCTTGGCATTTTCCCTTAGTTCCTTGCAATTTTCCCTAAAATTTTATTTAAAAATTTTAAACTACATTGTAAGTTAAAGGAATTTACAGGAAATAAATCAAAATTCTCCACATCAAAATTCTCCGACTAACAGCTTACAATACTTGTTTTTTCACATATGAGTTCATCATTCAACTTCACTTCGATCTATTAATTGAAATTGTCCTTGGTGCACTGAAAAATAAATTATAAATTCAATATATTCTAGGGATGTGATTTTTTTTGACTTACTATTTACATCAGTTACACCTCCAGTCATACAAATTGAGCTGTTAACTGGTAGATATTTACAAAGTTACAAATTATTTTCATATAGAAAAATACAAATTAGTTCTGTCCAATAGGGAAAATGACCCCAAAGATAGAGTTTAATTGCTACAATAACTGGTTTTGTATTTAAATTTATGAATTTACCCCTTCTTCTTATTTCTACTTTATCTTTTTTCTCCTGAATCATTAGCAGCACCTGATTCTCTCAATGTTAGGTAGAGTTGATAGTCACTACATATTATAAGACTAATACTCCTTTAACTTGTGAAATGTATATTCCCACATTCTCTATCAGATCTTTCTCATTATCATATAGTCCTGCTTTATTTCTGCATCTTCTCATGACTGCTTTCCTCTTTCAGCTATCACACCATTTATTTTTGCTTTAGAGTAAAACTCCTTGAAATAATTAGTGCTCTCTTACTTCTTTGAGCTTGCACCCATCATTTATCTCACTCAACTGTCAATCTTTTATCAAGATGACCATTCCTCTCCATAAACCTAATCCAGTTATCCCCATTTACATTTTATTTATCAACACCATTTCATGACAATCTTCTCTTTAAACTCTGACATCCTTGACTTCTAGTGCACAGTTTTCTCCTGGTTTTCTTGTCTTAGTGGGTGCTCCTCTTTTTACCTCCTTTTCTTATTTGTTATTTGATCTCATAAAATGCATATACTAACCCTTCTGTTAATCACTTGTTCTGCTTTTAATTTTTAAATGTAAAAATACTGTTTAGTGCTTAATGTTTACACATATTTACACATATTTATGAGGTACAATGCGATCTTTGGTTCATGTGTATGTATACATTGAATAGCGATCAACTCATATCTCGCTAAGGTAGCTGTATGGTGAAACTCTTTGGGGGAAAAGTAAAACCCACATTTCTATCACCTTTTACTTTTATTATTACATTCAATTTCTTCTCTCCTATTTTAACCTATATAACCCATTGTTAATTATACTCACTGCACTGTGCCATAGAACCCCATAAGTCATTCCTCCTGTCAAACAGTGTCATTGTCCCTACTGACTGACATCCCTGTCTTCCCCTTGTCCCTCTACATTCCCCTATCTGATAATCTCTATTCTACTCTGAACTTCTATAATATCAACGTCATTGGTTCCTATTTCAGAGTAAGATCATATAGATATTTTTTTGTCTTCCTATTCCTCAATTAGTTTACTTAATACAATGTCAATGTCCTCTAGGTTCATCTATGCTCTATCAGTGACAGATTCCAAGCATTTTCCTAGGCTTACCATATTTCATTGTTTACCACATTTTCTTTATTCTTCAACTGATGATTATTTAGGTTATTTTGATAACTTGGCTATTTTGAGTAGGGCTGCAATGTACTTGGAGGTGCATATGTCTCTTTGACTTATTGATATCATTTGTTTTGAATATATACCTAGTACTGAGATTGTTGGATTGTTGGATAATTCTGTTTGTAGTTTTTTGAGGAATCTCCATACTACTCTATGTGATAGCAGTACTATTTTACATTCCCACCAACAGTCCTCACAAGCATTTTCTATTTTTTAAAAATAGCTATTTTAACTGATAGTCCCTAAATTCAGTCTTGATTTTCATTTTCCTAATGATATATAACACTTTATTCATATAAATATCGACCATTTATATGTCTTCTGAGAAACATCTATTAAGATAAGTAACCTGTTTTTATTATTTGCTCTTCAGTCTTGTTACTCATATATTCTGGATATACTGGATATTTGTTACTCATATATTCCTTTGTCAGATGAATGGTTTGCAAATATTTTATCCCATTCTCTCCTTTGGGCTTTATGATTATTCTTTTTGCTGTAAAGCTCCTTAGTTTGATGTAGTCGCATTTGTCAATTTTTGTTTTTGTTGCTTGTGCACTTAGGATCCTATCCAAAACATTTATTGTTCTGGAGAATGTCTTGAAGCATTCGCCTCAGGTTTTCCTTTAGTACTTTCATAGTTTTCAGTTCCATGTCTAAGTTTTCGTTCCTCTTGGGTTGACATTTGTAACTGGTAAATATAGGGCAATTGAACATAGAAAAGAAATAAAGAGCATCTCAGTCAGAAAGGAAGAAATCAAACTGTTTTTATTTGCAGAGAACATTAACTCTTATGTAGATAACCCTGAAGACTCCTGCAAAAAGTTGTTGAAACTAAGGAGCAAAGTTAGTAAAGCTGAAGAATACAAAATCAACATTCAAAACTAAGTAGCATTTTTGTATGATAATAGTATACTATTAGAAAAAGAAATCAAAAGAGTAATCTCATTTATAAGAACTAGGATAAATAAATTGACAAATATATAAATGAATGAAATACTTGAATTTAATCAGTGAGGTAAAATAAACTCTACAAAACACTATAAAATATTTGTGAAAGAAATTATGGAGATAAAATATGAGGAAAAAGACTCATGTTCATGAATTGGAATAATTAATATTGTGAAACAATCCATATTTCTCAAAACAACGCAAAGATTTAATGCAATCACCATCAACATACCAATGTTATTCTTAATAGAATTAGAAAAGCAATGTTTAAATTTCTATGAGAACACAAAGGATCCCAAACAGGCCAGCCAGTATGTTATGGCTTGTGTCTAGATGTCTCCCCAAAGCCTGAAGTGGTCATGATCAAGCAAGTGTGTGATGCTGGGATTAAGGGTGTGATTGCTAAATTTGTCCACTGATTGGTTTGGCATCATTCTGGATGTGAGTGTTACTCACCTTTATGCTAACTATACCTACAGAGATGAAATGTAAAGGAACAGAAGGAAGCCACTGTTGTCACTTGTTGCTTGCTGCTTGCTGTCTCCTGCCTGCCTGCTCTGTGATGCCCCTCTGCCATGCCACCCTGCATTGGAGCCAGCCATCTGTGAACTGAAATCTCTACAAACTGTGAGCTAAATAAACTTTTCTTCTTTTAACTTTGGGTTCTGGGTATTTTGTCTCAGCAATGAGAAAAGTTACTAAGACACAATCCCAGGCTAAAAGAATGGTGGCATTGCACAGTAGTTACCCAGTTCATAAACTTAATTCATTCCATCCTTGTGGAAAGATGACCAGATTCATGTTCATGTGAGAAAAATGGCCTAGGTTGTGTTCTTCACTAGATCCAGAGTTTGTGAACAAAGACAAAAGTTTGTCAAACGCTTGTGTTTGCAAACCAAATTGTTCACAAACAAAAGTGTTGCTTAACCAAGGTACCGTTATATATTAGCATAACTCAAAATATACTACAAAACTATCAAACATGATATTGGGAAAAAAATCAGACTCATAGGTTAATGAGTCCATTCTTAGTCTCCTTTTTCATTCTTTTTTGTGTCTCAGATCTCTTAATGATAATTGTGTCAGGGTAAATCTGCAGCATATGTATCTTAATGAATTTTGATTATGCTGTTCTTTAAATCTGCATGTAGTAAAGTATAACAATTATTATTCTAAAAATAATCAATTGGCTACTGGCCATTTTAGAAATTGATGGTGTGATATTAATCTGTACACAAACTTTACCAAGTTGGGGTGACTTTAATTACACTGAGATATAAGATATTTATTATACTGTGATTTTTTTAACATAACCTATGCACCAGCAAATAGAATTATTTGCCCTATTTTTTATAATTTGCAACTAGACAATTATTCTACCTCAAAGCAAATTTTACATAGTCCTTGGAAATATATAAAATATTTTGGAAATTCCCTGGTATACTGAAAAGGCAATTTAATTATGATCTGTAATTCCATGACCCTCTAGCTTCATAGAAAGTCTGCATCACTGTTAAATCACTGTCACCATTTTGCATGTGGATCCTTCTTTAAAGTTTCTAATGCATTTTTCTGAGATTGAACTAATGCGTGTTGTTGATTATGGGTGGGAGATTTCAAGTTAATGGAATAGTTTTTCAGGTCATTTTTACTCGACTCCAATTCTCTCACAAAACATCTGATTGATTTGGGGCATGGAGCCTCTCAGCAAATCAAAATTCTTTTGAAAAATTCAAAGTAACTGATAAAAGTTTACTATAATCATAAAAGCTGTAGATTTTTTTTGTCCATTTGTCCACTTTACTCTAATGAGGGATTAAATAATTCTTATATTTAGCTTTTAAGGGACAAGTGAAGTGTATGCTTCAATTAGCTATAGCAAATTATAGATTTTGTGTTTTTATTGCAATTTTATCATACATTTATAAAATTCTTCTTTTGTGATTATGACCACTTCTCTGATCTCTTTATGAGCTTATTTTCACTTTAGACAACCTTAACCATGTCCTATATCTTCTAAATCGTATTTTATTTTGGATAACTTCAGATTGTCTCCAAAAAAGAAATAGAATAAAATTCTGAGGAAAAACTTATTTAGAAAATTTTAGAATACTTAATATGCTCTAAAAGCTATTTCTTAAAAAGAGGTCAAACATATTTTAGCAAAGAAAATACCATTAGAAAAATATGAACTGTCAATATTGTTCTTAGCTATATTCACATATGTGATTTTCTAACTTGAGTACATTAAGAATAATCCCCTCTCATGTAGAACAGGGGATTGAAAAGTATTGTGAAGGCCTAAGATTAAAAATAAATCTTACAGGAAAAGACACATTGCCAGCTGTGTTTTTGAAGCAAGGGCATATATTTTGGGTATTTTGAGTGGGATTGATGTCAAAGTATCTTTTACTATAATAATTTTTACCTAAACATTAATAGTATTTTTCGATCACCATTTGTGTATCAAATGTGTATGGCGATTTCTGTCAAATGAAAACATTACTGTGTATATTTATCCACCTGATTCACCAGATCTGGCACTGTGTTACTTTTGGCTCTTCCCTCCAATAAAAATGACCGTGAAATTTTGAGTTGATTCAAAACATCAAGACAGCTATGATAACACAACACAAGTAAAGAGGACTTCCAGACATGCTTAAGAAAGTAACAAGAAAGATGGAATAAGTGTGTTTGATGGGTGGGGTATTATTCTGAAGAGTATGTTCTGACGGGGATTAATGGCAATGTGTCTTTTACTGTAATATTTTTTAAAGTAACTATTCGTAATAGTTTTTGATCAATCTCATATAATCAGATATTCTCTGTGTCTGTAATTACAACTGAGTTCAAGCAAATATTTTCTGCTCTTTTTGACTTTGAAGAATAGGTAATAGGCTCATTTCTCATTTAACTCTTTTTAGACCAAGGAAAACCTCTTTAGTTTACTTGTGCAGTGAAGCCAACCATATAATTTGATCTATGGGGCGGAGGGCTTCCAGAGCAGAAAAGTTCTATCTGCATTCCCACAAGAAATCCATTGCAAGCCCTGTCAGTCAGGAGGTGTTCAATGAATGTGAACAGAGGGAAGAAAATCAATCTCAGTCTCGTTGGAAGAACTCTAGAATTAAGGAAAGTTTCAAGAGAACCTGAAAATTTGGGCTCCTGGCATCAGCTATATTCTTCAAAAGTTTACATGGAATTAAAAAAAAAACAATTAGAATTTCCTGCTCATAGTAGATACTTACTTTAGTATGATTTGCTTCAATTTTTTGCATACCTATGAACTTTGATCTTTCACTTAATAAACCATGTAGCAGTAACAATGTCACTTTTTTAGACAATACACTTTTGAAGGAATTATCCTGATCCTGTAGTATGATCTCTAGACTGTATTGTGACTGCTCTTTAGCATCCCTTTACAATTGAAATCATTAGTCAAAATATACTATCTACTTGTCCTAATGTTCATTATTGGTTCTACTCATATTTGTTTCTATACATAGATATTCAAAACATTTTTTTTCCCTTTGGACTGGAGATTGATGCTCACATGCTAGGCAAGAAATGTTCCACAAGTTGAATCCCTGGCTAATTCTATCAATTTTTATTAGTTTTAAAGGAAAACCACTGGTAATTTAAACATTTCCCATTTAAGTCTAAGAGTTGCCCTTGTTTAAAGTTCTAAGGTTTTTTTTTTCCTACTTCTGCTTGGTTGCACTGCATTGTAATGAATGAACCAATGCAACGCATAATCCTGACAACCTGTTGATTAGGTCAGTAGTTCTCTTACTGATAATAATTCCAAAATGTGGAGATTTACATCTTAAAACCTCTTTATTGAAGATAATATTTTAATAAATTAATGTAAGAATAGTTCTTTTTGTGTTAGCAAGTACGAGAAATATTTCATTACCACAACATTGAGAATATTTTAAATGCATTTTATATTTTAAATACATGTCTTATCCTTTTTCAATAATCAGATAATAAGTGATCAAAGGTAAATGTATCTTGAGAGATTTCACTCCTGAATTTATGTTTCTTTTTAATTCAAGAATATCTGTGAAATTTTAAAAAATCCTTATTGATTCAGAGTAATCATTTCTACCACAGAGGTTCATACCATCAGAAGAAAAATACTTAATAATGTACTTTTTAGAATTTGACTTTCAATAGGCCTTGATTAACATTGACTTAGTTTGAAAACTCAAAATTGATTAATTTTTTCAGAAATATTATTTCTTCTAAATGTCAATCATTTAATTTTTTTTTTCTGTGGCAGAAAAGCATGGAGGGGCTGGGTAGAAAGTGACAGCAATGTTTCAGTGCACTGAGAACACCATAATCAGCTTATGGGTGACTGTTCTCCTAGAGTCAGCAGTCAGTGGAGCGAGGAATGGAAAAACTCCCAGGGGGTCTGATGAATTACCCAAAATCTGGATTCAAATTCACAAAACTGTTTTATTCTCTCCAGGATCATTTACCCAAGTACAAAATGGATGACAGCCAAGCAGTCACTTTTTGAAGTCATGTTTCTATGAGCAGTACAATATCAGGCGACTTTTTTGTTATATAGTCTTTGCATATGTGAATAAATTTTATTTTTTCAAAGGTAGGAAGTTTTAGCTCTCTTTCCAAAAAAATAGTTTTATTTAATTGTTTTTACTGAATTATGGAATATTTAGTTCCCATAAGTAGAATTTATTTTTTCCTCATTCATATTCCCTTTTCAAACATGTTCTACTCACCGCCATCAATCTAATAATTGTTTATAACTTACCTGCAATGAGATGCACAAAGAAATTAAGAATGACCATTCAGAACCTTTTACAGCAATTTGAGTTTGTTATAACATTGATGAATGTTATCATTTTTCTAGAAATTACTTTATTTTCCAAAGTAGCAGTTTGGAAATGATAGGAAATTAAACAACTAGGACAAGGTGGTACAATTGGTTCCACAGCAGTGTTAGAAATTACTGCAGTATAATCTTGTGAACAGTTCTGTGTAGTACAAATCTACATAGATTAAACAAATAGATACATAGATAGAAACATAGATGGATAGATAGATAGATAGATAGATAGATAGATAGATAGATAGATAAATAGATGTAATGGTTAGAACACTATGTCTTATGCCCTTCTCCAGGTCCAATAGCATTGGGACAAGAACATTACTGGAAGAAAGAATTGTATTTTTCCCATTTCAGCTAATTCCATCATTATTGCTTATACCATTTGTTCCTAAAAGTAAAACTTCTAATCCTCCTAAGTATAGTTCTTTCAGGTTCCCCTCAGGAAAATAGCTTTACTCTATTAAATTATATTTCCCTACAGTGATCATTCGATGAGTCATTGTAACAGTTTAAATTAAAGTTACTCAAATATTAATTTAGTGTAACTTTTTTGAAATCATTTATATGTTTGCCAATATTTATTAAAATATAAAATCTTTTTCTTTTTTGGTAAATGCCTATGTTTTTGTGTACTCTGACTTATTCCAATGAAAGGAGGCCTCTGTCTTCAATTTGCTGGGCTCCTTGGCCTAGAGAGTGGCCTTAGCGAATGCCAGTGTAAAGCCTATTCCACCAAATTGGGAGGAATGGAAATTAGAGTTTAATTACTATGTGAAAGTTAGATATGCTGACACAAGTTAAGAAAATGATCCCTGGCAGCCTTTCTAAAAGTTCAGAGCATTGTGCCGAATACCTGCATGCCCTACTGCCACTCCTAAACTCTAACCAGGTAAATCACACTAGAGTGAATCTCACATAGGAAAGCAAAGAGAAATGGAACAGAAAAGGATCTCCAGCCTGAGGGATTCGGGAAAATTAATTCGGTAATAGATTGTATTGTAGTGCAGCCCATCATTCTACCTGCAGTTATCATTAAATGAATCTTGAGAATAAATATATGCTAAAAGTATTTCCAAAAATTTATGTGTGGTTTCCTACATGTTCGTGTTATTTTATGTGAAATTGTGCAAATAAAACCAATTCAAAGTCATTTTAGTAAAATTGTATACAAAATGATATAAAATATCCTTTAACGTAAAACTATGTTCAATATTTGTTCTTCAAATACATGTTTAATATTATATAAGTGGTTGATATGTGATTTCTTAATTAATAACCATCATTAGTGAACTAAAATCTAGTAAGGAAAACTATGCTTCCCTCATATCATCACAGTTACCAGGCACAGGTTTCCACCATTACTATGTGAATTAAAACAATTCCAAGATATGCATGACTGGGTGAAAACATTAAACAATCCTTTGGTTTGCATTGGTAGATAGAATTCTTCATTGAGTAATTGAAAGAGTATAGTCAGTCAATTTCAAATAATAGCTTTTTAGTATATTCATGTGGTAACTTAAATTCTCTAAAACTCAGTCTCCTTTGTGAAAAATCTAACAACTATTGAAAGCTCCAATTAATATAGATTACAATAACAATGTAACAATAACCGTGAATTAATAATGGTAATACTAATAGCTATTATATTTCAAACATGTATTACAAGCCAGGAATTTTGCTGAGGTAAGTATATAATGTTGCTTATTACAATATTTCAAAGAAATATTTATTCTCTTTTCTGTGACACAAGGAGAATAAGAACCTTGTTGAAAATCACAGCTATAGTAAAATGGCACATGTAAGATGGTATCATATTCTGCTCAGAAGTAGTTCGTACTTTTAAGCTATTTTGTTAGGGACAGGATGAAAGATTTTGAAGGGCTGCTTTAGAAGGAAGGAAGGAGGAAGGAAGAAAAGGAAGGAGAGGGAAGAAGGAGGAGGAGGAGGAGAGGGACACGAAGAAGACAAAGGAGGAGGAGGACGAAGGGGAGGGAATCATTAGGAACGCATTTCATCATTTACTGTTTCTCTTACAACTTATTTGTCAGAGCTAAACAGGTTTGCGGGTCAACCACTAGATAATTCAATTTCACTGTCCCAGCATTTTCATACGTTCCCTCTATTAGAATAGTCAGCATCAGTTTTGCTTTGCGTCATTTTATCAAGTGGGCAAAGCAAGTCATGATATTATGTATGATAACAAATGAAAAGAGTATGCATTGCACTTTTAAGATTATTATTATTTTAAGTTGTTATTTTAAGGTTACTTTATTTTGCTAATATGTATTTAAAAGCAGAAGTGTAACATTAGCTGTGCTCTTAATATTAAAAAAACAGTATCTTTGTACAGGTTGAATTAATTAAAGCTGAATCAGAGAAGTTCTAGCGAATTAATTATCCAAATTGTTTACAATGAAATCAACTTATTAAAGTAAACATAGTTTACACTTTCAAGTGAGTGTAAAAATTTTTCTACAAATATTTTAACAATTTTTTTTAACATTCAAACCACTTTAGAAAAAATATTTTATGGTAGTTTCAATATTTCAGTGTAATTCTAACCAAACTTTCATAGAAATTTAATTTTATGATAAGATGATACATAAAGACACCTAAAATAAATTGCATGATAAATGGCATGTAAATATTTGCTAATTCTTCTTTCCCAATGTATCTAATATACTGCAATGAATATTCTAAGATTAATCAACTCAAATATTTGTGTCAATAAATACCTATTCTTTTAAAGTTCTCCATATTCTGAAGTTCAGTTTGATCCTATTCTCTAACCAGAGTCAGCCACTTTCATTAGGAGATTGTTCATAGTAAAGGCTGAGTTCATGTTTGTCTGAACTCATACTTAAGCAGGTGTTGTTGGTGTTACTTTTTATTTAAATGTATACTATTACACTGATCAAGGATATGTATCTGGCTCTAGCCTACCTATGAGTTTAAGTTAAAAATATCCTATATGACACTAAACCTTGCTATGAAGTCTTTGCGAATTGCGGCAATTGCTGCAAATTTCAACAAAGCACAAGCAAACTCATTAGGCAAAGCTATCCTACACTTATGTTTGCTTTAGTTCATGCACACTTTAAAAATGTATTCATTGACAACATTTAAAAACTGACATCATATAAATGAGAATGTCTGGCTCCTCTTCAAACTTCTGAAGATGTGAGTAAACTGGGTCAATATTCCATTTCCATTTTCTCACAGATATTGGCCTGAACTGTGTTGTGGTTGTTTCCCTTAAGTTAGTTCAGGCCACTCCCACTGCACCTCTCTCCCTACTCCATCCCTGTAACAATCATCATTCACCCACTTTTCGTGCCTGGCTTTGTAATCCTTGTTTTACATATTTAAAATATTTGCTCAAATGATAGCTGTGTCTATGACTAATATACCAGAGATGGTACAACCTATGCACATGAAAATTAGAAGAAATACTGCAAATATTCTGTGAAATACAGCCATTCTTTCACAGACACAAAATGTGTGCATCCTTTTAAACCTTCTAAAGTATAAATATGTAGTCGAAATTTAACTAATTTTAAATTTAATTAGTCACAGGTTGTAATGCAAACAACGTGCCAATAAATTATAAAGCAAGTGACTAAAATATAGATTAACAAACAAAAACTCAAGTTTTGCTTTAATATATTGTATTGACACGTTAACTTTGTGTTGATGGTTTCAAAATGCAAAGCAAATATTTTACTCTTTCTGTATTTCTTTTATTCAAAATAACGTATTATTCGCCGCCTGCTGCGCAAGCGCAAGGACTCAAGTTTGATCCCCGATAACAACAACAAAAATAATAAAATATTATATTTTCTTGAATAATTTTAAATATTATCCAAAATGTTGTTTTAGCAGATTTTGAATGTGAGTTATTCCCATATTCATGTGAATGAGCATACTTCACTGTTACCAAGGAGCAAAAATTTCCAAAACCAGAATGCAAAAATAAGTTTCCGGGTGAATTCATGTTTGTAGTATTATTTTGTCAAGTACAATTTGTTAAAATGAGACTTCTGCTCTGTCATAAGTTTCAGTATATAAGACTTCATAAATGCAAACATTGCAAAATTTATGGAGAGCATACAAATGACAATTCAAGTTTATTGTCATTCATTGTCAGCTACAGTGAAGACAAATGACAATAATAAACAATAATATAGTAAAAATAAAAAAGAAAGCATAATCAAGCTTAAATTTGCTAAACTATTCATTTTTGCTATTTTTCACTTTTACTCCTTGCAGGTTTTGATCAACCTCGCATTTACATACTTGCATAAAGGTACACATGATCTAATAGCATGTGACTGTTAAAATTTACTATGTACAATAAATTGGGCATACAATTGTATTTTTAAAATGCAATCCAGGGATTCTATAAAAGTTTTAATGCCAAAATTAACAGTTGGATGTGTGTGTGTGTGTGTGTGTGTGTGTGAGAGAGAGAGAGAGAGAAAGATTCATTTTATATAAAGGAAATCAGAAAAAATGCAGAGGCATTTTTATCAAAAGTAATAAGATGCTTTAAGAAGTATCATTTGTTATAGAAAAAATATATTATTCTCCTAATTTTTAATTAACAGGTTTATTTTTCTTATGTAGGCTGTGCTGTACAATCTGATGAGAGCACTGAAAAGTTTAATTCCTTCATACTGGGTTTGGTTAAAGTAATTCTGTGATATGTGGAGGACACCAACAACTCACTTATCCTCAAAAAATACAGTCTCTGTTGCTCTTCTAGTGAGAATCTTTTCTATAAGTTGTCTGCTCAACATTAATGTACTGTTAGGATTTGTGGAGTAACTGTATATCAAAAAATTAAAGGAAATTTTTTTTTCTACAAAGAGAACACTATGGAAAGAGATTGACATGGCATTTATTTATATTTTAGCATTGTATCACACATCAGAAAAATATGGAAATCCCTGCATAATTTTAAATAGGGCATGTCAAATTTATCAGTTATTTGAGAACAAGAAACTAATCAAGCATGGGGAAAAATATCAGAAATTGGATCTCAGGTTGGGAGAAATTATAAAAGCTCCACAAATTTTTACAGTTTGGGTATAAAATAAAATGATTAATTATATAATCTAAGGAAGCATTTAAAATACATGTTAGTAAAATTATTATATTTATATTTATTTTAAAATAAAATAATATATTTTATATTTATTTTAATTTACTGATGATAATAATGACAACAGAGCTTAAATACAATGTAGGTTTTATTGGTTTGGGTTTTCTAGAGGAACGGAACTGATAGAAATATATTCACATATAAAAATTATGCAAGGGAATATATTAGGCTTACAGGATTAGAGGCAGCTAGTGCTCAGTGGCCATTTGCATGCCAGAAATGCCGAGGTACCATTAACTGCTCAGTCCAAGAAACTAGAAGTTCCAAGGCAAGCAGGATCAAGGATACATCACCAGTCTCAGACCAAAGGCCTGGAGAGGCTTGGAGTGGAGCTTGTGTTAGTCTCTGTTGCAAAGCCGAAGAAGCTGGAGTCTGACATCCGCAAAACTAAAAGATGCACTCACTCATGCAGAATAGAATTTTATAAAATTGCAGGCCAACTTCCTAGTTTTCTCCCTTTCCATTCCAACCAGGTTGCAATCCTTGTGGATGATACCACCCACAATCAGTTTGGGTCTTCCTTGCTAAGTTTGCTGGCCTACATGCCAATCATTCTAGGGATAAGGGCACAAATCAGTGCAGAAATGTGTATCACTTAATTCAGTCAAGTTGATAATTAAGATTAGCTGTTACAGGTGTTGACAAAAGAAATGAATATTCTAGTATTGCATATTTATAGTCTTTCAAAAGAAAGACCTCCATAGTTATGGAGCTACAGCTCATCAGTATTAAGATTTATGGATATGGATATATGATTGTCTTTTCTAAAATTAGGTCAAACTGGACAGATAACTTCCACAGCAGTTATAAAGGAAGAATATCTCTAATCTGAAATGATTTTATTTAAAGAAGCAAAAAATAAGTCGAGGTCAATAACAATAGCATAAATTTTATGTAGGATTTATGTTGTGTTAAGAATAGTGCTTAATATAATAGCTATGTAACTGAATAAATACATAAGTTTAACCCATAAAATAGTATTAAGAGGTATATTCTATGATGGTATCAGAGCATAATTTATATTTTATAGGTGAAAACTGAGGAACAAGGAAGGTAAAATTTCTGGTCAAAGAACTGACATCTAAACATAAGTAAAATGTGGTTCTAGACTGTACATTGCTACAAGTATATTATATACCTCCTTTCATTGGGTCACTGTCTCGATCCACATTAAACTGTGGGTGCTAAAGCCAGCTGATATTATTAGGTTTTCCTCCACTAAAGGGAGCTGAGGTCATAGCAACTTATGAAATGCAAAACTCTTAAAGTATGCTTGGAAATTCCATGTTGAGTATTTATCTATTTTTTCATGAAAAGTTTTGATGCATTGCAACTTAAAATTACTTGATTCTATCAAAAATAATGAATCTTTCTTGAGTGAACTGACTGAAAATTCTAAAATAGCAGTTTAATCAAGATAGAGACAGAGTATGTCATTAAATCAGTGGTACGATTTTTTTCCTTAGGCGGATGTGTCATGGCTCAGTCAACAACAAGCACAATTATCCTTAACCCGAGGACATATACTAATAAGCCACCTACTGCATGTTTCAGGTCCGCTTTTGAATGTGCCTGTGAAAAAATGAGTTATATGAATGAAAATGATTATTAGAACTATAGGAATAATCATTATATATTCTTAGTTATCAGGAATGTTAGGAAAAACAGAAAAATGCTGAAACTTGCCAAGCTTCAGGACATCTGATTTGACAGCCAGCACATTCAAAGTTTATTAGTGGCATCTTCACAGGTACACCTCTGATTTTCCTCCTCCTCTTCCCGTTATTTTTTACATTTTAGTGATATAAATTATGGTCAGGTGTATGTATCAAAGTGAGATAGAAATAATGCTAAGATTCTTAATAGCAGAAAAGTAGCATATTGTTACATTAGCCTTCTAGGTCAGGTTATTAACCTGTGATGCATGGATGTTTGAAAACAATGTGGTACACACGTGTATGTATTTGAAGGGATGTGCAAGCATGTGTGTGTATGTGTGTGTGTGTGTTTGTGGTGTATTTAGTGTTTCCCAAAAAGAATTTCCATGGTTTTCAAAAGATTCTTCTAGTGCCCAGGGATGCCAAAATGTTTGCTACTACATGTTCCCAAGAGAAAACTGTAGTGTTGCCTAGGTGGGTGATTTTTAAAAGCAAAATTTGGATTTTAGCAAAGAAAGAACCTAAAGTTGGAACAAAACAGAAAAAGTGATATTTAAAAGAGAATAAATAAACTGAATTGCAGTGCTTTGTCCCGAAATAAATTAGTTTTGTTTTGGATAATGCTTTCTTAGGGAGACTCTATGATCAGAAATGTTTTTTACTTTATTGTGAAGTAATCTACAACTGATAAATCTGGTTTTATTTGTATGAAATATGTCTATTAACATGTACTATATAAAAATATGCAAAGCTTTGCACCTTTATTATAGTAGAATGAAGTACAGAAGTACCAGTTCACTACAAGCTATTTGTAAAACAGTTAATTATTTTAGACTTTTGGTCTGAGACCCCCTTGAAGTCATTCACTCAAAATCGAGTGACAAGGGTATAGCAAATGAAACTTGGCTAGTTTATAATTTACTCAAAGCTGCCGAAATGGTTCATAAAAATTCATATGCAAAGCCACCTGGACAAGTGGTAACAGCAGTTTGGTGATGTTATATAAACTTAGCATTTATTTTAAAGTCATGTGATCTCATCCTAAGGCTTTCTGTAGACATCAAGAAGATAAAAAAAAAAAAAAACTCCAAAAATAAAAAATGAAGGAAAGACGATGTTTTCATCAGAAGGGTATACTTAAAGCTTTTGTGTAGTTTATTAGATACTATCAGAGCTCATTTGTCTATCCAGAGCATATGAACTTAATACCTGAGGCATTTTAAATTGTCACTTTTATGAAAAAACCATTGCTACAGAAACTTAAACAAAACTCATGTGTTAAGGCTTCCTTGAATATGCTTTAGAGTTTTAGAAGTCAATGAGCCTTCTAAAATTCTGGTTATTATACTTGTGAAAGTTAATTTTTTAACAGTAACAGATCATATAGTTCTGAAATATCTCATAGATTAATTTTCCTATGCTATTAATTTTTAGGCAAACGTTATTGATCATATGCTTTTTATCTCTCTCATAAAGGTAAAACATTGAAAAACTAATAAAGGCTTTTAGAACACACCAGAACAGGTTAGCAAAATCATCAGATGAGAAGTTATATTAATGAAAAAATATGTGTTATTACTTAAAATATTCTGATCCCCTTTATAATTTTTGCATTCCAAAAATTATCAATAACCACACTTAATTAAAGTTGGTCAATCTTGTAAGGGTAGAAAAATTGTGATAGAAGAATAGCAAACTGATGTGACCTGTAAAATTCTCTTGAATTCCATCTCCATAACTCTGGGCAAAATAATAAATAGGAGACAAATAACAATCAGAAAGAGATGTACTGAATACTTTTCAAGTACTTTAGGAATGAATCATTGTTATGACCAGTTGTGACACTTGGATAACAGATTTCAACTTTAAAATGGATCTTTATATTTGATATTACTATGACACATTTTCTAAATCTTGATGCTAAAATTCTGAAAAACAGTCACATAGATTATAGCTATGTTCCAAAATCAAGTTTTAAAAATATAAGACCTTAAACTTCTGAATAGTATTCAGATCAATGACCCCATTTAATTTGGTGGTTACCAGATTGTCATTGAGACATCATATCTTTCATCATATCTCTCTGAAATTATATTTAGAGATGAAAAGTCACTGCTTTAAAAAGTAAATGGGGGGCAGGAATTTAGCTCAGTGGTTTTGACGCCTGCTGCGCAAGTGCAAGGACCCAAGTTCGATCCCTGGTACCGAAAAAAAAAAAAGTAAATAGGAATCATCTAGTTCTTATAGTGACACATGATTTTGTTAGAGATGTTTTCATGGTTTAGGTCTTAAATGTTCTCTAAAGTCCTTTATGCGAAAGGCTTCGTCACCAGCATGTGGCACAATTGAAAGGTGTGTGAACCTTTAGGAAGGCAGCTTAGTGGGAGGCAGTAAGTTCACTGGGGGAATTCTCCCAGAACAGGATATTGGGGCTCCAACCCCTTCTCCTCTCTCTGTTTTCTTCCTGGCTGCCATGAAGTAAGTGACAAACATGTCACAGGCCAAAAGTGACAGGGTCAAGCAACCATGGTCTGAAACCTGTAAAACTGTGTGCCAAATTAGCATTTCCTCCTGTTAAGTCATTTATCCTGGTATTCTATCACAGTGACAGAAAGCTAACAGGAGGGTAGTGTAATATTCCACTTTTTTATGTCAAATTTGGAATATTGTAATCGTTGACAGGTGCAATAAAATCAATTAGAAAATTACTCAATTGTTTTTATAGACTATTATTTTACAGAAGTTAAGTAGGACATTCTGAGGGTACTTCCTCAGAAGATGACTCTTTGAAGAAAAAGTTATGAATAAGTTTTGTTTCTTTCTATAAATTCTCAAAATAAATTCATACTGCCACCAAAATAGACAAAAATCTCTTTAAATTTATTATTAAACTACCATTATTTGCTTAATGGAGGGCTGAGAAGGGCATTCAAAGTCTTACCATTGAATGACAAGAAATATATTTGCATGAGATTATTTGAATGGGGAGAGGAGGGAAGGGAAATAAATCCAAAGAGGAAAATGGGAGAGAGGTTGTTCCTGAGATGAAAGACAAGGAATTATTATTTACAGGCCAGTTAACAGAGATATGAAAAAATGGATCTGGCTCAGTGGGAATTCAGAGGAAACCAATGTGTATTTTCACTTTAGAGAAGGCACATATATGCAGAGAAGAGGATAGTATTAAGTGAACAAGAACATATTTCTAAATAATGCAAGTGACTAGAACTATTAATTATAAAAATTGATTTACTTTTACAACATGCACTTGGGTTGGTGGTAGTGTATGTATTGAAAACTTTGTAGCCAATGGAGTGAAGCCCACATCTCCTACTGTCTTCATGTAGGAGAAATTGATTTTTGTTTCAATAAAGATCCGCCTCTGTCTGTGACACAACAGCATTTAGTTCTGTAGTGAGTAAAGAGAATCAGTGAAAACACCTCATTTAAAATGTGATAAAGTTTTCAATAAATCAGCTACTTTATTAGATGCACTGGGTCATTCATAGTGAAGTAGCAGAGCTGTACATCCCTACTGATATTTCACAGTTTTATTTTGAAAAGGTACTATCTCCTGTGTTCTGCCAGTATTATATGATTTACTGTTCTACACTCAATTCTGAAATACCCATTCCCATCTAAGCTGTTCTATTCTTGGCACCAGGAAAGTTTTGCTTCAGGTTTTATTTATTCAGAGCCTGTTAATGTAATTTTTATATCACTGTCATGTCATTTTGCCACTAATGTCATATATCTGATAAAAGAGCACAGAGAGAGGTGCTGTTTTCTTATTAATTAGAGAGGTCTGATAAATGCATTATCTTATTTAGTAAGCAAGTCTTTGACAAACAGGCGAATACAGATGAGCATGTTAATGCTGGTTTTCTCAATTTACAGCTGTGTTAACACTAGTTTTATTCTTTCTGATAGGCCGAGTCTCTCACTGAAACCTAGCTTAATAATAATAGGTGAACATTATTGAATGACTACACGATGAACTGTATGTACTACATGTGATTGAATTATTTTATTTAATGCTTGCACCAACTCAGTGACAGATGACATCATTATCACTTCCATTTTCGGGTGAAGAAACCAAAGTAAAGCAAGTTTAGAGTACCACAAGAGTACATAGATAATATATTAAGGTAGAATTGGAATGATAGCTACTAACACTTCTTGAAAAATCCTATCTTCATAGTATTGTCTTAGGTAATGTTCACCTCCACTATAACTTTCATGCTGACTTTCTGGTATTCAGATGGATTGTCACATAGAATGTAAATTTATATAAAATATATAATAAGTGGATGTGGATTTTAATATTAGGTTTTGCTTATTGAAGAAATACAGTTTCTGCCTCTTCCCTACAACAAAATTTTAAGGCACAGGGGCTGGGGATTTAGCTCAGTGGTTCTGCTGGCTGCCCCGCAAGCGCAAGGACCTGAGTTCGATCCCTGGTACAAAAAAAATAATAATAATAAAAGAAATAAATTTTAGGTCACTTACTATAACTTTTGTTAGGGTTACTGAGTAATTCTTTGCTTAAAAAAATGTAAGAGATTTATCAAGACTTATTTTGCTTTTACAACAGAAAAAGTTTTTTCTGTTAACTGGCATCATTCAAGTAATTTCCACTTTGACAGTGAGAAACCAAGTCACCTTCTGCCCTTTGATCCCTTTATTTTCTTGGTCTGTTTGCTGATTGGCTTTGAGTATAGATTGTACTTAGAGTAAGTTGTTTACCCCTGTGTTATAGCTTTAATCTTTGGATAATATTTATTATTTTTGTTTGTAAAACCTATTGAAGAGGAAGCCTATTGAAGAGAAAAGATATATTTATTTTAAGAGTAGGACAAGACAAAATTGACTTATTTCATACAAATGTTTCTCTGTCTGATGAGAAATCCGTTCATATTCTATCCATTGCTAAACCTTTCCCTTGGATTTGTAGAACATTAGTGTTAATCTACGCCGAATTCTCACCACATGGAGACCATTTTCCTTAAGGCTCTGCCACATTCAGTTTCTGAGTCCTACCTGATAAATCTTAGAAGAACTTTGTAAGTTTCCAACGTACACAATTGTGCTAGAGTGGAAATGATTAGGCTATCAGAGGCCACACACTTTAAATTTTCTCAAATTTGATACCTGTTTTCCAGTTTCTAGGACTGGTTCTCCTCCTCAGACTTCCTGTTTAGTGTAACCATCTTCCACAAAGTGTATGTCCCTTTCAGATGCATAACGTAGTTGGGGCACTAACAACTTGGGTCCTGGGTTATTCCAGAGCCGTCCTTCAATGCTTCTCACCATTCCTCAATTATTCTCAGTTTCCCAGCCTGTCTTGAATTTGTTCATCTGTAACTGAGGGTTAGACACCTTTGATTTAAAGGATTATTACTTTATAGACAACATTGCTGTGGCCTCTACCAGATTACATCCTCTTGGAAACTAGCTAATTTGATAAGATGTTCCTGACTAGGACCTAGCATGGTGATGTACCCAGTGTGCACTACAGGTTCCATAACTCGAATTTCATCTCTGAGGTCATGATTCAAGGTCCTGCCCTTTGCACTTCCTCTCACTGTCTTACTTTCAATAACACTGCTAAAATTAGCAGTGATGGGTAGATCAGGCACTTGACTCTTTGATAATGGTCTTCTTCATTAAATCAGAGAAGTGGACACTGTGCTATCTTCTTTCATCTCTTTTTGAAGATGTCATATGAGATGTAAAATCCTAATGCCAATAAATAACACCATAAAGCACCTCTGAAACACCTGGAAATGGAAAGAGGAGAATTTTTCTCTGCCTAGGTACCTGGCTGTCCCAAAGACTAGCCTGCTTGAGTGTGGTTCAAGATACATAATAAATATATTCACCATGGGGAATTGGTAGATATACACATCACATCCTTACCCTTTTTGCTTTCTTTTCTCCTCTTCTCCATCTCTACTCCCTCTTTCCCTAGGTCCCCTTCCCATCTCCACTTAGTCTGTTGCCATGTTTTCTGCTATCTTTTATTTTGCTTTTTATTTTATTTATTTATGGCCTCATTTTAAAGTTGAATTTTGAACATTTTTGAATTTCTGTACATGGTTCAGGAAAAATATGGGACTTTTTTTTAATATCCAGTTTTTATTGCAGTATGACTTTCTGATTATCTGGAGAGGAAACAAAATCATATTTGTATTACCATTTGCTTCAGTCACTTTCTCCTCCTCGTCTTTGTTCTCCTCCTCCTCCTCCTCCTCCTCCTCCTCCTCCTCCTTCTTTTGGCTTTGCTTATTACCCTATATAGATAGGAGTTTATCTATACAAAAAAGCCAAGAATGAAAAGCTTTTTAAATTTTACATGGATCCTCTTCATCCTTCAAGTTGTGCGCACATGGACATATGGACATATGTTAGATAGAAATATTGTAGGGTAAACACTTACAATTCTAAATTATTTGCTGTAATAACAAGGTATCCCAACAATATCTTACAGATTCAGCTGACTAATTACTATTTGGTTGCAACCTGAGTCACTCTGGCACCTTACAAAAAGTGAGATGCTTCAGGCAAGATTAGCAGCATGAGAATAAATGAGTTAGAAAGCATTAATAAACCTGGAGAACAACACTGTTAAATGTTTTATGCATCATTTGAGTATGTACCACTGAAAAAAACTGAATGAAGAGCCTTTTGGTTATGAATATTAGAGGTAAATTTTTTCAGCAGGAGTTCTCTCTCTCTCTAGCAGTGTGTATAAAAACTCCAGAAAGCCTGTGTATCTATCTTCCTTCTCTCATGATGAACCATTCAACTATTAAACATTTACTGAATGCTGACTTTGTCCAATAGTTAGTGTTAAGTTCTGCTCAGAATTACTGTTACAGCCGTGAAAGGGAACTATGTCATATGCTCCAGCTACAGACTCATCAAGTTATCCATTGGTCTGCGACAATATTTAATATACACATTGTAGTAGATTCTTGAAATAAGAGTTATTGAATAATACCAATATTTTAAACAGCAAAATCTGCTGAATAACCTGCATGCATGTAATTCTCTGCATTTCAGATATAAGTACATGCAGAGGGGATATTCTACCAAGTTTACATGTGGAGTATCTGATCCTCATAGCTATGATGAATAAAGAAGCAGGAAGAGGAACAAGGGGAAAATAATAATTTTTAAAATACTTTGTAATGTCTTCTGTGAGCTTAAAATTCTTCAGATTTCAAATGAATTTAATATGATCTCTTAAAATTATTTCTCATCTTGCTAGAATAGAAACATATTGTCTTCTTGCTGTGTTTCAAGAGAGTACATGATACTTAGGATCATATATTGAGAAATAACTAAATGATTTATATGGATTATCTTTGCATTGATTGTTTAATCTTTTATATAATTTTATTCAATTGTGTTTTACATGGATTATTTTATTTAATCATCTGTAAAACCATGTGGGATGGATACCAGGCTTGTCCCCATTTAGTAGATGAGGTAACCTTACCATAATGATTGATGAATTGCCTAAATTCCCATAGCTAGTGAAATACAGGGCCCAAATTGAATGTAAGGCAGAGAAGGATGGAAATTTAAAATCCCGGAGTAGCCACGTATAGAAACTCCTGCTAAAGGTGTGTAGTTAAATTATATTTTCAATTTTCAATTGTTTACTTTAAAAAGCACTCTAAAAAGTTTATAAGCTTCAGATGCCAGGCAATTAGACTTTCTAACAATTTCAACTCCCAGTACCTATATGCTTCTGGAACCATCTTCTGTTTCCTCCTCTGACCATGAAAGAATTGGATTCTTGAAGACCAAGGCCACTCTGTCTATTCTCTGGGCCCCATTTTCTATCTTTTTCTCAGGGACTGTGATCTGCCAGTTTTGTTTCCCTTATTTGTCTTTCATCTCCATTATTGTTATGTTTCTCTCTATTATGTTAGTCATATCACATTTTAAACATATTTCAATTTCTTTATTATAAAAGGAAAACATTCCTAGTCTTCCTGGGTTTTTTTCAGCATTTACAATATCGTTCTGCTTCCTTCCCCTGCTAGTTTAAAATGCCAGCAACTTGATCTGTCTTTGCTAAATTCATTTCTTCATTTAGTCAACAAACTTTATAATACCTGCTAGTCATCAGATGTTGTGCTAAAGCCACAGGATTAAAACCAAAGAACAAGATACTTGCAAAGCTGAGGCAAGAAGATCATTTAGGTCCAGAAATTTGATTCCAGCCTGGGCAATATAATGAGACCCTATTACAAAGAACAATGACAATTGAATAACATGGAACAACAGACACTTTATAGTTATAACAGTGTTTAAGAGCTTATATCTAGGATCTCCTATTTTTTCAGCTGTATTTGAAAGATAATAATGAGAATTTTAGTTTTCTGGTTTTAGTCCTAGATCAGGTTTTAGTCCACACCCAGGTTTTAGAGAAATGGTGTACCTATGTATAAATGACACATCAATCCTTTTTTAAAGTATTGGAAAATTCAGAGAAACCATTAGAAATAAACTTGGATTCATACCTAAATTCATCATGCTACACAATCATCTAGCAGTGTAAATCAGGTTTTAACTTAACACTTTAGCTGTATTTAATTATTTAGGTATTTAGGGGATGACAGTACATGAAAGTTCTATCATGTACCAAAAACAAAAGGGATACTGGTCCTTCAAAACTGAATTTTCTAAGGAATTTCTGTTAATACAATTCAGTTTTATTGGTACCATTTAATTGACAAAATAAGTAAGCATTATAAATAAAGTAAAAATTTTTCTAGTCTTGCTAAATCAATTATATGCAAAGGCAATACTTGAATGTAGTTCTCTTTAATTATTTATGCAGCCCAAGGTCTTTCAAATATATTTGATGAATGCAGCAGAATCATGAGACACAGGGTCTGTGAGATTGGGCAAGGAGAAGAGTATCTTAAAGATGAGCACTATGGAACAGCCTCAAAGGGAAGAGATGAAGACAAAAACCTTTATAGAAAAAACTTTAGGCAGGAAATGTACAATCCTTTAGACTACGAGAGAACACACAAAGGAGTGAGAATAGATCAAATACATGTCTTTTAAAATCTTTCCTAGTGGACTCTTGGTCCCTAACTCTAGAAGAGAGCCATTTTAAAAGTTTCACCAAAGAGATCTGACTTAGTAAGTGGCTATTTGGGCTATAGATAAACTGTTCGAATTTCACCATCATTTAGTGTTTCATCAGATTTGCAGTTTTCTTATAGAACATTTTCTAAGTCTCATTAATTTTTGTTTTCCAAGTACTATTATTTTGTTGTTTGAAGATTAGGACTTTAAAGAGAGGATTTGTTTCTGTTTTTTTAATAAAAAATAAATTTAAGTTTATTTGAAATTCTGCATGAATTAGTGTTCTACGGAGATTTTGTTGTACTTTTTTTCTTCCCTTAATTTTAACTTGAACAGCTTGATGAGATTTTAACAGAATTTATTTTAAAGTTTTTTGTGACTTTGAATTAAATGGGATCAAATATATACCCACACAGGTGTGGGATTCAATTTATGGCAAAATGTTTGTCTTTACGCTTATGCGTAATTTCTAAATTTCTCAAATTACTTCTGCTTCATAATGATACCTTCTAAACCCTCATAAGGAGGGCTTTGTCAGCATTTCTGTCACATCCTTTAATTTACAGAAGTTTATAAGATGGTCATATAACTCACTCTAGGATTAATTTTGTCAGATAAACTTTTGTCTAGGGAAAGATTTTGAAGTTCTTTTTTTTTTAAAACAATTTAAATAGAATGTATGGGCTTTTCTGCTCTCACACAACTAAAATTCATAGACTCCTTTGCCTTACAACTCTCTCTCTCTAAAGGAAGATGTACTAATTTACCTTTCTGTATTTGCACTGTAGAACCTCTCTTTTTTTCCTCAGAAAGGACAGTTGCACAATAATTCAGAGTTTGGACAATGGGGTTCACAGGACCCCAGAAGAGCTCAAATCCCTGTCTGTGAGGTTTAAATGAGCTACTTCATGAACATCATGAACACGTAATGGTTGGTATAGGGTTATACCAGCTAACTATTTTGAGTCTTATCATTACGTAGGACATTAATGAACTCCTTAATCAGGTACATATCTTTAAATTGTGAATTAAATTTGTTTTGTTTTTCATTTAATATTTATTGAGTTTCAGACTGTTAGAAATATGTTAGGTATGTCTTTCAGGGGGAATGAATAGATTTTAAGGAGACAAAATCTAGACTATTTACTGTTTCTGTAGAATTTTGGATAGCTATGAGCAAAGGCCTCTTCCTAAGACCAGGGCCATAGTGAAGGATTTCTAGGCAATGGGTGGCAGATTAAGCATTCTGTGAAGAAGAGTTTCAATGTTCAAAGCATAAAGGAGAAAACATGACATAACTGGCACCTAGTATATGATGGAAGTTAAGATTAGATGCGAATGTGGGCAGGTAAGAAGAAAAGGTATAATGAAAAAGTATTTTTCTCCTTCTTCATCATGATGAATCAGCAAGACAGTCCATTGGGCAAGTACTCTGTATGCCATACATTCCTTTATTTTGGTTTGCATTTTTATTTTATGGACTTTTTAAAAAAATTCATGGAATGTATTGAGCAATTTTAAATGATTGTTCTAGACAATCTTTTCCACTTTTAATTCAGAGACCAAAACTTTTGTAGATTGGGAAATTTTCTCAAAGAATTGTATGAATTAGTTTTTTTACCATTGAATTTTTCTTAACTTTTTGAAACTTCTCTTATTGAGATGTGAGATATTATCTTCATATGCTTTAATTTTCTTTTTTTCCTTCTTCCTATCTAATTTTTTGATTTATTTTTGGATTATTTTCTTATCTTTGTCTTTCAAGTCCTCTTATTGTTTTATTCAAGTTGTTTTTCATTTTTGCCTTTATATCATTAATTGGTAAGGGCATATTTTATTCTCCAAATAAACCTCCAAAATGCATCCTGTTTTTCCAAGCTCTGTTGAAATGCAATTGGCAGACAATATTGTATATACATATAATATATATTATGAAAACATATATATATTATGAAAACAAGAAGAATTGCTAAACATAAATATTATGAAATAATTACCACAATGAAGGTAGTTAACATACAATGTTAACTACCATCTACTCACATAGTTTTATATTGTGTCTGCATCTATGTGTGTGTGCTGAGCACACTTAAGGTCTACTCTATTAGCAAATTTAATTATCCTATGCAGAATTTTTAATGATTGTCATCATATTGTACAACAGATCTCTAGAAGTTCTTGATCATATACCTGAAAATTTGTGCACTTTGACCAACAGCATCCTATCTCTACCATTTTACTCTTTTTGAGACACTTTTTAGATTCCACATATGTTATCCACATATAAGTTATCCACATATAAGCATCATGCTCTATTTATCTTCCTCTATCTGGCTTGGTAAGCAAAATGCCTTCCAAGTTTCTTGAAACACTCTCTGGAATTGGTGTTCAGGAAAAGAAAAGTCTTTTGATTTTCCTTTCAAGATCATCATTGCTTATTTCCAGTTTCTTTTCCAGGTTCTTTTTCTCCTCATTCTTTAACCAGGGAAGTCTCCCAAAGCTTAATTTTTGTCTCACTTTTCCATTTTTAACCATCTTTCAGTCCAATTATTTAAATATAAGATAACCAAAAATGGCATTTTTAATTAATTTTTATGAGATTGTATAACAGAAAATATAAAAATGACAATTTTATCAAATTTATTCAATATAAGATTTGACTGGTTGAAATGACACCTGCCAGAGAGATGCTCGGGATAGTCAGTACATAAACAAAGGTGCTGCCGCAATGATGCTCATGATGAACTGTTGAGTGGTTAATTCCAGTTCTTTTCTTCTAGTTCCTATGCTTTTTCTTGATTTTAGGCACTATTTATATGTTGATGTCTCATACCACTGTATTTTCAATCTTATACCTTCTGGAACAACAAACTCACTTATCCAGTGTCTACCCAAAGATGAGCAAAGGGATCTCAAACTTAAGAAAAACAAACTGAGTTTCTTATCTCCTTCACAAATTAATCTCTCCAGAAATCTTGCTCGTAATAATAAACAGTAAACACCAGTTACTCCAGCCAAAGTTTGAGTGTTTTTTTATTTTTTTTCCTTGTACATTTCTCTGATTTGTCATGATATCTATTGACTCTATCTTTGAATGGTACCAGGAATTGTATCCATTTTTATTATTTTCATTGCTTTCATGCTCCTTTAAATATAGTTTTCTTTGACACTCATCAGTTATTTTATAACTTCTTCTTTTTTATTTTTTTTGGTACCGGGAATTGAACTCGGGTCCTTGCGCTTGGGTATTAGGCGGCAAAACCACTGAGCCAAATCCTGGCCCTTTTATAACTTCTTAAGTGGCCTCTCTGCTCCTTCTTTTGCCTCCCACTGAACACAGCTATCCAACTGATCACTTTCAAAGTGCGCTAATGAGTTCCATTTCATTTATTTTAAAAATAAAGAGTCTTTTGATGCCCAGAAAGTCTCTATCCTGCCTCTTGCTCCCTCTCCTCCTACCTGCATTACCTTTTTGAACTTGTTTTCTAAGTTTTCTAAGTTCCTTTGTTGCATTACAACAATCAGTGCTTTTCATACCTCCAAAACATGCTTGCTTTCCTCCACTTAAGCTCCTTGGCCCTTGCTGCTCTCTGTCTAGAAGCTGCTCCACTTTATTACCATCCCCATATCCCATATTAGTAGTTTCGCCTCCTTCAGATATCTGGCTGAATGTCATCTTCTGAAGAAAGCGCATCCTATTGAAAATTCCAACTCCTTATCTAAAATACCAAGTTTCAGCATCTATCATTTATTTTGCTTACTGAAACATCTCATCTTTACAGGATGAGCTTGGGGTAGGATAGAGTCTTGGAAAATATATGTTAAGTAAATAATTGAAAGAAGGAAACTTCAAGATATATTAGTTTCATCATGATTTTGCATTTGAGCAAATTAAAACTCGAGATTAAGCAACTTGCTCAAGGCCTCAAAATTCCTTAATGTATGAGGCACAATTTAATTCAGATTTCTCAAGCTCCTATGTGTGCCTATGTTTTATCTAAAGAATTACTGCAACTGATAAGTGAGATATAAAGTAGAAACTGACTAGTGACCTAAAAAGCAAAGACATTTTCTGGTTCCCATCTCATCAGTAGACCTAGGAAAGTAGTGAGATAGAAGTCATCATGCAAAAGGGTAAAGAATGAATAAAAATAAGTTTGGTTACACTTTCAAGACCACATAAAAGGGAAGGGGTGCTTAGGAAAACAACTTTTATTTTAAGATGGGAAAATCCCGAGTGTCTTGATGTGCCAAGGAGAGTGAGAGCTATTTGAAAAAGGAGAAAGGAAGGAAAACTGATAGAGAAAAAACATTGAGTAGATAGGAGGAAATGTGACCGAAAACACAGGAAAAAAATTTAATTTTAAAATAATACTCATAGTAATATAATGACATTGATTCTTGTATCATTTGAATAAATGCATAGTTATATGGCTATGGGCCATATTATAAGCCCTGGGAATATAGCAATGAATAAAAATAATAACATTAGTGAGGCCTGTGTATATTACCTTATCCACCTTCACAACAATCTGAAGAGAAAGATTCTATTATGTTCTTTATTTGTAGGAGGAAGGTGAAACTTAGAGAAGGGAATGGACTTGCCTAGGCAACAAATCTAGGAAATACTGGTATCTGAATTCAAGACCCGGCAGTCAGATTCCAAAGCTCATACTTCATTTCTCTCCAATACTTAAAAAGATAAATCAGAGGGCCAGGGATTTAGCTCAATGATTTTGCTGTCTGCTGTGCAAGCACAAGGACCCGAGTTCGATCCCCAGTACCAAAAAACCAAAAAGACAAATCGGTATTGTAGCGAGAAATAAAGAAACATATACATGGAAGTCATTTCATATCCTTCAAAAATTAGTGTATATTCTGCAGAAAGATTTAAGAGTTCTGTAGATATTGACTGTGTAGTTGTTTTGTATGATCAAAAACAGCTTCTCTGGGGAGATAGGGTTTAGACTATGATACAGAGTGTAGTAAGAGACCTCTCAATCACTTCCCACTAACAGATTTAGTGAAAGAACATTCTGACTCTATGACAGAGCTAATACTAAGACCTATATAGATTTAAGCTTTGTATAATTGAGAATTACAAAGTTGTATTAGTCAACTTACCATTTTTACAACATAGGTTTGATATAATCAACTTATGAAGTGAATAGGTTTATTTCAGCTCAGTGTTTTGGAGGCACCTTTCCATGCTCAGTTAGTCCTATTGCTTTTAGCCCTGCTATGAGGCAGCATGTCATAGCAGAAGCACATGGTAGAGCCAAGCCAGTTATGTCATGCCCAGGAAGCAAAAAATGAAGTAAAGGACTTGAGTTCCACAATCTCCTTTAAGGGCATGCCTCAATGACCTAGGACCTCTCACTGGGCCCTGTTTCTTCAACATTTTGCTACTTTCTAATAGCTCCAAGCAGGGGATCAAGACTCTAGCACATGGGCCTTTTGGGGGCCATTCCAGGTAGCAAAAGTATGTTGAGAAGGCTACTGTATGGAAAACAAAGAGGGAGGATGAGACTTGGATATGGAAATCCCAGATCAGGTAGAAATTTGCAACCTTGTGGAGTTTTATTTTATATTGGGTGCAATGAAGTGTTATTGGAAAGTTTTAAGTGTACAATTTATGTGATATAATTTATGTTTTGAGGGATTATTCTGATTTTAGAGAGATCAACTGACAAGATTTCCTAATGTGTAAGCCAAAGTAGAAATCTGAGTTAACTTCTAGTTTAAAGTCTCCCAAATTGTCGGTTTACAGATAGCAAGAAAGGAAAATATAGAGTTATTCTACCAATCTCACTCAATGGGTATAAAACACTGAATTACTCCTCTCAATTTTGTGAAATAGATAAGTTGATAAATTCCTGGAAGAAAATATTTAGGAAAGAAATAATTTCAGTCCTTAACTTTTATCAGTAGTTACAATTTATTCAGTCTTATTCTGAAAGAAATAGAGCCTTGAGAAAAACATGGCAAATGGCAGAGTAAGCATGAAAATGAGCTGCGGAATGACTAGTGAAACAGTAAGCAAATTTTGATATTGAAATAATTTACTGTATTACCAACTAAATTAGAGATATTATTTTTAGAAATTAGAAATATAGAATTCATTTGGATAAATTGAAAAGACTTGCAAAGACCATCTCCATAATCACTCAGTAAAGACCAAATAAAATGAATGTATGCAGAGCATATGTGATCCATAAGTACAGCTAGTCAACATGCTACTCCAAGCAGAAAAAAAGTAACATTCCTCAAAAAAAAAAAAGAAAAAGATATAGGAAATAAATTGAAGAACAATAGAATAAAGCCTATTCTGCAGAGGCAGAATATAAGAGGCAGAATACAAGAATTATTGCATGGAGGAGGCATTTTGTGTAAAGCTTTCTCATTAGTGGAAAGCTTTATGTTTTAATGTCATTCTCTTTAGCAGACTAGACTGTGATTAATACTGTTCTAGAGTGAAGAGGATGAGTATCAAAGATAGTAGGGCATGGTATTTGGGAGCATGAGCTTTTGTGATGCAGTATAAAGCAATAACAAAACAAAAACAAAGGAAAGGAACAGGAAAGAAAAAGAAGAAAATCAAAAATTGTATTCAAATTCTGTCTGTACACTTAAGAACAAGATAATCAGTGCATGACCACATTTCTGGAAGATAAAAATCATGGACACAACAACTGTAGAGCTAGAAATGAACCTGAATGAAAGCATTTAATAAAGTGAAGAAAATATCCTGGAATACTGTAGTGGAAATATAGAAGAGGAGAAAATATTTATAAATCATGTAACTGACAAGGAGTTAATACCCAAAATATTTTAGGAATTTGTACAACTCTGTAGTAAAAGAATAAATAATTAGGCTTTAAAATGAGTGTCATTCTTGTTTTCTCATCATTGAGACACAATACCCAACACCCACAAGTCAAAGAGGAAAAGTTTATCTTGGCTCAAAGTTTGCAAAAGTTTCAGTGGCTACAAGGTAGGGCAGTGTGGCAGAGGAAAGTTGCTCATGATTTGGCAGGCAGGAAGGAGAGAGTGATTAAAGAGGGAAGGAGGGAGACAGACCCTTCTGGGCCACACACCTAGTCACCCACCTCCACCAACCAAGCTTCACCCCCACGACATCACGTTTAGCTATGAACTCATCAGGGGACTAATCCATTAATGAGTATCACACACCCATGGTCCAGACACCTCACAAAAGCCTCACCTATGAGCACACAAGGCTTTGGGGGGAATTCTACATATGAGCTGTAATAATGGGTAAAATACATGAATACATATTTCATGAAAGTAACTACAAATGGTCAATAGATATATGAAAAACTATTTAACAACAGTAATCATTAGAGAAATGGAAATCAAAACCTCCATTTAATTTCACCTTCTACCTGTTAAAATAACTGTTACCAAAACTCAAAAGACCAGAAAGGTTGCCAAGGTTAGAGAGGAAAAGAGCACTTGTGCACTGTTGGTGGGAGTATATATTGATTGATACAGCCATTATGATAAAGTGCATAAAGGTTTCCCTCAAAATTAGAAATATAATTTATATTTCTGAGTCTATATTCAAATGAAATTAAATGAGATATCTCTGAGACATCAAAGACATACCTGTACTGCAATATTCAATGCAGTATTGTTGGTAATGGTCAAGAAATTGAAACAATCTAAATGTCTGCCAATAGGTGAATGAAGAAATGTTTATATATACATTAGAATATTTTTCAAAATTAAAAAATAAAATGGGAATCCTACCATTTGTGACAGCATGAGTAACCCTTGGAATATCATGCTGAATGAAATAAAACAGATACAGAAAATCAAATACTGTTGCATCTCATTTATATGTGGAATCTTTAATTAGTCAAAGTCATAGACACAAAGAAGAGGACAGTGTTTGCCAGGCATTTTAGGGGAAGAGGAAAAGGAGCTGTTTATCAAAGGTTACAAAGTTTGAGCTACTCAAATGAGTAAGTTTCAGGGGTCTAATGTACAGCATAGTGACTATAGTTAACAATATTTGAAATGACTGAACTTGCTGAAAGTAGATCCTTAATCTTCTCACTATACACAAAAAAGTTAAGTATGTAAGTGATTGGTAAGGTAACTAGCTTGATTGTGATGATCATGTTATAATGTAAATATTTATCAAAACATCAAATTTTAATCCTTAAATATTTATGCTTTTGTCAGGTCTACCTCAGTAAGTTTGAAAAAAAAAATCACTTGTCTATTCCATCTTCCACCACCTTCTCACACCCTCAAAGTTAAGGCACATCCATGCCTTAAATCCATTTGGTCAGTTTTCCTTTCAGTTTCTTAGGTTTGCAGTTTCTTGAATGCAGTTTCCTTTAGCATCATCCCTGAAATACAACTCCCTTCTGACTTTTCTCCATAGGCCTGGGAACTTTCTACAGTACATCTCTGCTTTGTATCTCCCTTCATTTCTTATTATTATCTACCATTCCTTTTGGGTCCACATAGAGATGGGAAAAATTTCTCAAAGAAAAGGGATAATGTCAGAGGAGGTTTTGGTATTTGGAGGTGAGAAGTACTGCAAATAAACAAAAACAGTATCCACTAAATGGCTAGTTATGTGTTTCTACACATCGTGTTAGATATATCCTAACATTATAAGGAGATGATAGATAGACAGATACTTACATGTGTATATTTGTGTATGCACATATATAATGAATTAGGCTATCACCAAGTACATACAGAATCTCACATGGGTAAACCAGTGATCCTCAATTTCCATCTGACTGTAGTTCATTTGAATGCCCTTCCTATCTGTTTGTTTCAAGAGAACTTTAGTATCAATGGAAACGGATGTGAGTGATTAAACCAGATGCAAAGTTTGAGGTTCTCTGATTCTCAAACATCAATACTTTCTTCATACTTCAGTGATGTTTGTTGGAACATCAACATGCAGAAAAGTATGCATAGATGGCAAAACAGCATTTTTTTGTGCTCTTTGGAGAAGCCCCAAATATATTGGCATTGTTTTTTTCATATTGGACTTTAGTGCTAAAACATGAAGTCTATTAAAGATACTTTCCATATCCATAGAGTGATTTGAACCTTTTTAAAATTTACTCATCACTGACTTAATGCATAATAACTAGCTGATTAAAATGATTTCAGAACTGGCATGTAAAATATGTGGCCATTGTAGCCATCTTTTCAGGAGTGGAGAAAAACTCCTGCTGAAGCTACAGCTGAAAAGTAATTTGCTCAAAAATCAGCTGAAACGGGAGGTTCCAGCTCATTGAAACTCAATTTATTATATGCTTAAATGACTTCTGGAACACTGGAATATATAGGCAGTACAACTAGACAAGGCAAATTCTGTGCTGATAACAAATGTGTAAAACTCCAATACCTAGTGGAGAAGTGACAGCAGCCAAAACCCTATACTTGCCAACCAGTAGAAAATGTGAACATGCTGTTAGATAATTAACATTTTTCTCATTATGCAGGACTGGTTAGTAAATATGTGACACAACTTTTTTTTTCCTGCTTGATAATTTGCAACTTGAAAAAGCATATGATTAAAGCTAAGCACTTTTTTCTGAGAAACTTTGTATATATGTGCTGCAAAGTTGAGATCTGTTAGTCTGTGGTTTGGGTTTTGGGGTTAGCTACTTAGCATGCTGATTCACAGTTGTTCAAAGTACGGATGACAACAGTTCTAAGGTAAAAGATCTATAATCATGGATGTTGGGAAATAAGGTGATAGCATAGACATTTTATCTTACACAGTTCTGTTAAATTTGAAACTTACTGGATTAAAGCACTGCTATACTGACATTGCAGTAATTTGTGATAATTTTTATTTATTTATGTTTAGCTACCACTTGAATATGAATTTTCAAAACTAGAAAATATAATGTGAGCTACTGAATATAGTGGTTCACACTGTAATCTCAGCAGTCTTGGAGGCTGAGACAGGAGAATCCAAGGTTTGAGATCAGCCTGGACAACTTATTAATATAGAAAGACCCTGGCTTAAAAGAAAATGATAATTAATAATAATAATAATAATAATAGTAATAATAGGTCTGCAGATATAGTTTATTGCAAAAGGCCTGGAATTCAATCCCCCATATTACAAAAAAGAAATAAATTTGAAAATGGTCATTGATACCAATATTATTAAGACCTTGTGAAAATTCATATACTTTTAGATTAAATATAGTTGATTTGCTTTTCCACTACTTTTATGTAAATTAATTTTAACTATTTCCTGATAATGATCAAACTAATGACCAATTATATAGTCCACAGCTTTCTAAATACCAAAAGCAGACTAAATATTTGCCATAAAAATTCCATGCATGCATAATTGAGAATATTTTACAAATTAGAACTTTATTGTACCTTTCTCTTTATCTCAAAAGATATCTAATTTTGAAAGTAATTCCTTATATTCAGAAAAGTTGTCTTGTAACACCATGTGTAGTCATTGCCAAAAGGTTTTGTATATATTATATTCAAAATTGTGCTAAGTGAATTTTTCTTTCTCCCATAGATGTAAATGCATAACTAAGAAAATCCTGCTGATGCTTAGCTATCTTCCTTGGCCTAAGTTCATCCGTCAGTATTATCAGTTTCTTCCAAGATGATGTTTAAAATATCAGAATGTTAGTAAGTAGCTAGACAAATCATAGGCCACTACTTTATAATTCTACTGTAAATATCATAAAAGCTATTTAACATTTTTCTCAAAAAATTTATCTTTATTATCATCATCACCATACTCTTCTCTTTATAAATTGTTTTGCATGTACTGTGGATTTGATTCTCTACCAAGAGTTTCTTGTACATTATCTTATCTTAAATCTAGCTCCAGCCATCTTGCCTGACTGCTTTTTTCTGAATTCTTTAGGTCCACAGCTTTGTTTCATTTTCTCAATTTTCCATCCCATCACTGAACGTGAAGGATGCTATACCTTTAGTATATATTTTATTCTTTTTGGTATTACCTTCATAAGTTTAACTTCTACTTCCTGTTTTATTCTTTTATCTTATATTTTTATTCTTTTATCTTATATTTTTACAAAGATATTTCCTACATCCATTGAGATATTTAGCTTTTCTGAATTTCACATTGTAATTAATTATATGATTTTTTAAAAATTTAATTTGCATTTCCTCCATGAGGCTAGAGACTAACTTAGCCTCTATGAGGCTAGAGACTAACTTAGCCTCTGTGAGGCTAGAGACTAACTTAGCCTCTATGAGACTAGAGACTAACTTAGTTGCACATATCTTTGCCTTGGATTATACCAAGTATAGGTGAATAATTATTTTAAGTATATAAGCCATCAACAGTAAGTATGATACTAAGGTCACTTTTTTGGTTGCAAATTCCAAATTACTTAGGCTTTGCTTTTGGTTATTGAATCTCTGTTGAGGCATTTAGTCATTTAAAATGTAATGAATACTAAAACTGAGATACACAGTGATTAAGACTTCATCCTTGCCTTCAACAGATACATAGTTTCATGAATAAGATGGGCAAAACTTAAATATTTTCCTATAGGAAAATATTCCAAATTTTGATGGATATTCCAAATCCACTTTCTCTTTAACATATAAAATAAAGTTCATCTTTAGAGTATTTCTGTAGAACTGTACCTATTGCAAATAAAAATGTTATCATAATAATTTAGAAAGCTATCAGCTTTCTAAATTTTAAATTAGAAAAAATAACAGCTGTGTGAAAAACAACTGTAATTATAATAACACATAATTATGAATCAGACACCTTCTACTTTCATAATAATGATCAGAATTTGTTAATTCAATAATAGTAAGTCAATTTTAATTGAAGTCTAAATTTGAGGATAATTGAAATTAGGTATTTTGTAAAAAAAAAGATTATATATATGTATATATTGCATTTCCTGTTAAATATTAGATGATAATGAGGTACATCATAAATAATGGAAGGTGAGCCACAAAAGTGTTGACTACTATGAATAATTTGTGGGAGTCACAATTCACATTTGAACTTGATCCAGGCTTTAGGACTCTTAACTCACCATGTATTTCCTCAAGATTACAGCACAGCTCCAAAAAAATCCAGCATGTGTTTTTAAAATTTTTGAAAATATTAGTTAATATTCTTGTTTTAACATTAAAAACTGTTCAGGATAGCAATTTAAATAGCCCTTTCCCCCTCTATCATTTCACATTTCATTTTCTTTCCCAGAGGTTAGATTTACTTCCATGTATTTTGCCAGAGTATTTTTTACATGACATTTATGGGAAAACAGAATATATAGTTTGAGAATCTGTGTGAGTATATGTATCTGTTTGGATTTAAATGAATATTCTCAGATAATAGTTTTATAGAGTTATTCAGTTTAAATTTATAAGGGGAAATCATTATGTGTGCATATTTTGTATATAATATGTTAAATACATATGATTATATTAAATGCAATTATATATACCTATACAAAAATATACCTTTCAAGCCTATAGTACTGCACTGCAGATTAGTTTATTAAAACATTATACTTATATAAGTTAGTGGTTTATACATGTGAGAACAGTGAGTGTCTTTGCGCCTGCCTAATGTATGAATATATCTGCACTAGAAATCAGCAACCAGAGTTGCCAAGTAAAAGCATATGCTTTTTAAACTTTGAAAGATACTTCAATGTTGATTTCCAAGTATACATAAGATGTAGTTGTCACATGTCTTAGCCAGCATTAGCTATTTTCACTTTTAGATATTTCATTGTTTTAATTTGGATTTTCAGATTATTTGTACTTATTAGACATCTGAATTGCTTCCTTTCATAAATTTCCTGCTCAAATACTGTTTTTATATTTTTATTAGGTCAATTGTATTTATTCTATTGAATCTTAGCAGTTGTTTATTTATTCTGATTGTGTATGCTTATGTTTGTGAAAGAAAGAAGGAGAATACATTTGTGAGAGAGAGAGAAGTCTTGTAGAAATTTAATTTTGTGTGTTTACTTAAACTTAATCCCATGTTATTCAATGGAGAGCAGGTAAGCATTGAATGTTACAAAAATAATAGGTACTGAACTTTGTTTGTTGTATCTACCTATATTTTTAATCAAGCTTTTCCAGATAGCAGTTGATACATATACACTTTGTAGTCATGAAAAATGAAGCTAAGAGAAATGTTGTGATTTGTTTAAAGTCAGATATGAGAAAGTATGAGTCATAATTACAAGCAACTTTTGCTGGCTCTGCTCAATACGTTACATATATCTACTCAGCTCCTTATGTTATCTATATCTTATAATTATGTAAATGTATTGCCATTCTTTATTATATATACCTAGCTCTATGAATTCATCATGAACTAATACTTTAGATATTCTCCTAAATTATTTTATTCTTATTTGACATAATACAAAATAATGTTTCTTTGAAAATTATTTCATCTCAGCTAAATGTGTAATAGTAGTTTCTGTTATAAAGTAGACAGTTTAAGATGCAGATTATGCTAAAGGCAAAAAGTTGTTAGTACTGATATGTTTTATCTTTCTGTACTTTCCTTTGTAGCCATTAATTCTCTTGAGTTTACAGAATTGCCATAGCTGAAGCCTCACTAGTTTCCCTGGAATCCTTATGATTCCTTCTGACTGCCTCCCTAATGTACCTTACCATGACAGAGGAGGCTCTCTCACACAGATTTCTAGGACATATTTCCATATCTCAGACTGAGATGAATTTAAAATACTACCAAATGATCAGTGTGAAAATGAGAGAAATATCAGGCCTGAATTTTTAGAATGGGTTCATACTATCACCCTTTCAAAGCAGGACAAATGGTAAAGAATAAAGAGTAGGTGTTGCATTTATTCAGGCCGCACTGGTGAGTTCTATACTCAGTCTGCCACGTGGAATACAGAATTTAATATTCTCTCTGCACTTATGCCCTTATCTATGAAAATATTGTCTTAATTCATTTTAGTGATCAAAGAAGACAATTCATATCGTATGTTGGGTCTACAGAAGACTGAACTCAATTGTGATGATGATTATTATACATTATTTGAAATGTTACAGAAAACTTCATTTTCTTTTTCCTTTCTATCCACATCTGCTTCCCTTCAACTTTGTTTCTGTCTAACAAATTCCTTGGTCTCAACGTAGACATGTTTTCATTAGGAAATCTTACCATGTTCTTCAATCCATCTCTCATATAATCTCTCAATACCCTGGGCATCTTGTTTATTGAGTATGTCGTATTGTAAATAATTACCCAACACCTAAGGTTTTTTTCTAGGTGTTAAATCCTTCAGGGCTGCAATATAGGTATCTTTAGTTTCTTATTGTTTTAATGTCCCTTATCATGCTGGCATACTCTGTAAGTTTTGTTGAATCAAAGATGAGCATATGCATGAATAAGTGTTTTCCTTTCTAAACTTATGTATGTTTGAGTGAGTGGATGATGAATGAATGGATGAATGGATAGGTAAATTCACATAAGTGAATGGATAGGTAAATTATGTATCATAAACCCTGAGGAAAGCTTGCAAGGTCTGTTATAATGATGGAAAGATGTTTTGGGCATTGGCTTTTGGAAAACTACTAAACAATACCAAATGTCATGGCTCACGTGGTGTGGACCACAACTGCTTCAGTGACAGAAAATCCAAGGAAGTTGGCAATATACTTAACTTTATGTGGTATATGGTAGGTAGTATATAGAGAATAAGTAGAAGGTTTTAATATGCCTAAATTTTCCTCCCAACACATTAGAAAATCATTTTTATAAACAAAGATCTACCACAACCTGCTACTTTCACTTAGCATTAAGATTGAAATATGAGATATTTTGCTTCACAGTTCATAGTCTATATTACAAACTCATTGGATTCTTGGAGGTGATTCATTATGCAATTTAATCTGATAATGAAAACCCCAACACAATATTGAACAACCTACAAACTTGTGAAGAATTTAAGTAATACAACTTGCTCTATGTGTGTGGTAGTTCATCCAGAATATCAAAATGAAATTTTTCAGGGATTTATTTGATTGTTAGGAAAACTGTAAATAGTCCACAGTGTTCACATATTTTCAGATCTAAGAACTGTTGCTCAGCTTGATTTGAGATCACTGAGGTTTGACAGTGTGACCTAGCTGCTTCGTGGTGCTTACTGGAGAAATGTTATCTATCACATCTGTGATACTGACCCCTGTTTGCTAAGTTTAGGAAGAATGAAAGGAATACTTTTTTGACCTAAACTGACCTATCCCAGATTAATTATTCATATCTATTTCTGATTACATTTTATCTGTCATTCATCAGTATTAATTCTCTGAACAACATGGTTGAATGCATATGAACCTTTCAGCCTGATTTGGTAGAATTAATTAATGGTGATTGGACATATGAATTTTAACAATTTGGAATGTGTTTACTGACTTAAAATAACCTTTGTAGACTAGTGTGTGTCTGCTGGGAAAATATTTTGTTTCTCCTAAGAGAAGCTTTGAAATTATGTATAAGCCCTGTAAGCACATGTATATGTATATGTACATGTGTATGTATATGTATATGTATGTGCTTCATATGTCCTGAAGGTATAAAGCACAGTGCCCGGAACATACAAGAAGAAATCGACTTGTATCAATCAAAAGTACTAAAGGACAGGATTTATACTATTTATTTTTAAGAGTAATCCAGGTTCAAATTAAATGTCAAATATAATTTTGTATTCACAATTTGAAATGTGAGATTGTCCTTAGAGAAAATCATAGAACACGTGTATCCTTGCCAAACATGTATTTGCATATATGTGCTATAAATTTATACATCACTTTGTGGCCAAGCACCAACCCATAAACTGCTTAGTACAACTACTAAAACTTTCAATCTGAAATACATGTATCTCAGTTAGGGCTTTGCACCCTCTATATACAACAAAATGCACTAAAGTCTCTTAGTTATTTTTTTTAAAGAGGGAGAGAAAACGCTAAATTCTGTGTATTTCTACATTTCTTCTTTAACTGGTGCACACATAAATGCAAATGAAGGTTGACATATTTGTTTAGCATTTCTGAACAGATTAAACTACTTTAGAACTTCTTCTGTAATCAGGCCTGAGAAATAAAAACTGACATTCACATTCCTGAATAGATTAAATTGTTTCAAAAGTTTCTCATTAATCAGACAAAAAATATTTTTTAGTTGTAGGACTTAGGTACTTGAGATTTTCCTTACAGCCAACTTTATTTTGCAATTTCATGGTCAATATTATTTTTCTTTGCTATGCACACATGAAATCAGTATGTAACCCCTCTGTTTCCTCCTTTATGGAGTTCCTAAACAAGAATGGATATTGATCCATTATGAAGTGCAATGTGTGTACAAAAAGAACACTGGACCTGAATTGTAAAGCTGACTGTAAATTACTTATAATGTATCTTTGGACAAAGAGAATGAAAAGGAAATAGAATTTTTAACAGTTTAAAATTTCCTTTGGGTGAATTGCAAGTATTTGAGAGTTGTTTTTCTTTATAACTGTAAGTTTAACAGTGTTAGGCACCTCTTAGAGATGAGGAAACTTGACCTCAGAGATGTTAAATGGTCTCATACAACATTATGACTAAGTAATAGAGTCAACATTTTGCACTATATCCAGTTCTCTTTAAAAAATCTCTTCTCTCCTGTAATGTCTAGTTGATACTACTTTATTTCTTTGTAAAATGAAAGTTTGGAATTATGTTACTATTTTTAAATTTCTACAGTTATTATGTATATGAATCTGGGATTCTTGATTTCTTTTTTCTTTCAAAGAAAGGATATACTACTTAGATTATATAAATACATGAAGCAAATTGTGCCACTTTTACTCAATTTTGCACACAAATTTTCCAAATTCTATTATATAAATGGATAGTACTCTAACAGTGTCAGCTCTTGACTTCATTTTTTTTACTCAGCCATTGATTATCATTGGGTATTGACTTTTGTCAGGCATCATGACAGGAAATAAAGATACATTCCAGGTTTTGAGGGAGATTCTTTCCAAAATGTGTCACAGGAACATGGATATCAAGCAGAAATCAGGAACTTAACTAAGTAGGAATGCTAGAAATTAGAATTTGGGACTTCTAGAGTCCTATTATTTGTGAGATGGGGTACTGGATACTACTGACCTGTGGAAAGGTCTCATATATTCCCACAGGACTACACTTTAGCCTTTAGCCTCATACTAATACTTGCATGTGTCTTGTAAAATACTCTAAGACTAGCAGAAAACAGCTACTGGGGGTCTGTGACATGAAAAATAAAATTTAAAAAAATTATACAATGCTGAGAGACACTGATGCTCAAATTATCAACAGTGGAAGAAACCCTTCAAATTAACCAAGTAAATAGTCAGTTGATTCTATGGAAAAGTAAAGTCTTAGCAATAAGTCTGCTATAAATTCCCTTTGACTGACCTTAAATTTAAGCTTCAAAAGAATAAAACTATACAACTCAACAAATATTATAGAAAGAAATTTTCTTTTCAGTTTAATTGGAACTCTAAAAATGTCATAGCCACAATATTCAGAGTACCTCTACTATGAGTAACTATAGTTTCCCATAAGAGAAAATTAAGAAAGAGCTTCCAAATATGATAAAATATAAAAAATAAATTAATGGATCATAATTATTGTATGATAATCCAAAAAAATTTAACAGTTATGGTTGAAGTTTAAGAATAAAATAGTGAGAAATTATTAAAGCAGCTAAAAAACAAAAGAAGCATCATATATACAGAAAAAATGGAAACAATTATTGTTGACTTCCTATTCAAAACAATGTAACTCAGAAGACAATGGAACAGTATTTTGGGCCAAGCACAAAAATTATAGGAATATAAACACATGGGCTGTGTGCTTTTGAAATGATAGTAAAATGAAGACTCTTCTGAGAAATCTGAGAAAATATATTGAAAGCAGAACTACCTTAAGAAAATATTAGAGAAATTTGCTCCATTTCTCAGGGTGAATGAAATGATATTTGTGGAAGAAATGTCAAGTCTATATGAAAGGTTAAAAAGTACAAGAAATTGTAAATATGTGGGCAAATGAAACAAATTTATTTTTACAAAATTACACTTAATGTAAGAATTGTTTTCAATCTCTAACATGTGAAATCAGAATATTACAAAGAACTGGGTGGTAGTAAATGGAAATATTTGGTTATAACATATCTAAATGTAAAATCTAAGCAAAAAAGCTTCTAAATAAAAGCATAGAGTTCGTTTTTATGACATGGAGTAGGGACAGTTAGTACTTTTTAAACGAAAATAAGATGAATCATTAAAATTACATAAATTTAAATGCTGACCTATGATGACACAATTAAAATTACAAACCAAGCAGAATACTGGGGGAAAACATTCTCAAAGCATATATAGAGCAAAACTTTTGCTCTATGAAATTAATAACTCTTACAATTTAGTAGTAAGCAAAATCACTACCCAGTCTCTCAGAGTAAAATATTTGAATTGAAACTTCAGAATGAAAGACATAAAAATGACAGATAAGTCATTCAAGTGTTGCTCTTCATTAGTTATCTGAAAATTGTGACTTAAAGCCACACAGAGTTAGCACTAGGATGACTTGAATTAAAATGATTGATCATACCAAGTGTTGGTGAAATTATGGAACAGAAATGAGTTGAAATCTACAATGACATACCAACTAAAATGCAATATGATGCAGTCTATTTGGAAATAGTTTGTCAGTTTCTGATCAGTTTTACCTTGTGCTCACTATTTGACCAAGTCATGACCTTCTTAAAGTATTTATCCAAAAAGTATTGAAAGCATGTACATGAATTCCACATGATTATCTAATTGTACATGAATATTAATAGCAGATATATTTCTAGCAGTCTTAAAATGGGAAAAAGTAACTACATAAAGTAGAAAAATAAATTCTTTGTGATTTCAGTGGACAATAAAATACAATCATGATTAACCAGTTATTACCATGCTTAAATATGTGGATGACCTAACAAATTTTCTGTTGAGTACAAGAGGATACATATGTCTTGTATAAACTTTATGATTATATTATAAGTCCAGATTATATGTAATGTGAGGAGTCAGATGCTGACTACCTTTGGAAGAGATTGGTGTTGTTCAATGGCACTTCTGAAATACCAGTGATATAGATACTGATTAGAGTCCTTGCTTTACTTTGTAAAAAATTTAAGCAACAAACCTATGACTTCTATTTTTCTGTATTTCTTTCTTTATATTTTTTTCTTTTTTCTTATTCTTT
>NW_004624733.1:24326307-24365607 GCF_000247695.1 Heterocephalus glaber | reverse complement strand
TTTTTTTTTTTTTTTTTTTGCACAAGGGGGATATTTCAGATACTTGCATTTTCTAATTAGAGTTTTAGAAAAGGAATAGGGTCATATGTACTTGAAGTAAAATAGATTTACTCTAACTCTTGAAAGCTGATTAAAATCACAATTACTTTAAATATTTTTACTTAGATGGTTTAATTTTATATATAACATCTAATACAATGTTTGGAAAGTAGGAGGCATGCAATGAATCTTGTTTGTGTAATTTAATTCTAACTGAATGTGTGAATGACCACTGTACCTAAAACTAAATGTCATATTTGTGATTATTCTCATGAAATGAGAATATGAGTAAAGTAGAATTATTTTGGAATTATCAGAGAAATATACTTTTCCTAATGTATTAAATTTTAACATAGCAGGATCTGTAAGTAAACACATAATAATTTATTTGGCATAATTACCTTTTGTGTTTATTGCTTGCCATAATCAGCCTTGAGAAGTTAAACTATCTTTTGATGATGGCTTCTTTTTTCAGTACGGCAAAATTTTCACCTTAAAACATACTAAATAGTTACCCTATATAAAAGTGGTAGTTTGACATGAAGATTTCAGGCAAAGAAATACTCATCCATTTTTATGACACAGTACTTTCTATCCAGCGAACATCATATAGAATAAAATTGAATCATGCACCATTCATTTTGAATGAATTTCCAATGCTTTTCTTATCTGTGTGACAAGCAAGAAGGCTGAAGAGGTGGCATTGCCTATAAATATTTGCGTGTTGTCTCTATGTGTTCTTTCCACTTGTCCTGAAGTATTCTCATGTTTGTCCTTAATTTTACCATAAAGGTGCTTTAATGTTATATTAAAGTACAAGTTGTGTACAAGATTATAATGAGCTTGTAAAGACTGCAAAAAGGTGTGAAAAAGAAAAATAAATTTGCTTTCGAAAGGGTAGCTCTGTTACATGCCTTGTCTGCTTGTGACCAGCATATTTCTTGTGTTATCAAACACAATACAGATTTATTATAATACATATATCTGCTAAATACTATGTTTATTATTTTAAAATTGTCACTTATTACTTGTTTAAACTTATTTTACTATGTAATCAATACCTTTTGCTATCTATAAAAATTGTATAATAGATGGATATCATCATTATTTCTGCTCATTAAAATTAAGGAAAAGCATATTTTTCATATTATAACTTTTTCACTTACTACGATTTCCCAGGATAAATCAACAAGAGTAAGTAAGTTGTGGATGTATATTATTTTCCAAAGAGACTGGTTGGTGACTTTGATTACGAACAAAATTCTTAAGTAAGTAGCATTCTACAGAAAAAGTATATTTCTAAATGGAAATGTCAACTGTGACAGGCTAGTGGTTTTTCTTAATCTCCCATATTTTTCACCTTAACTTCATTTTGATATGTTCAAAATCAGACTTATGACACACCACCCTCAAATGCAAACAGTCCTTAAACTTTCTGTATTGTTTATTGACTTCAAATTCGTTCCTCAACCTAAGAATGATGATTAATTCTCATATTTTATTTTGTGAAATGCTTACCTCAAAATAACTTTTTAAATATCCCACCCACAATTCAGATGTTAAAATAATGACCATGAATTTCTTGGCTAATTTTTCAGTATTCATATACATTTTATGTATGTGTGCTCAAAAGTCAACATTTACATGTACTTCAATTTTCTGTTTTCTGGGAATTTACCATCCAGCGAAATAAAATAGTCTTTTTTTTTCTTTCTCTCAGTGTATTATTTTCTTCTGCTTTTATCACACATTCATCAGTAGATAAATGCAATTACAGATCCTTCACAGCACTTAGGAAACTCTTGGGAATATATGCAGGAGAATCCAGGATTCCCATTAATTTATACATTCATTTCACAACTGAAAATAATTTTTTCTTTTCAAACCCTGTTTTATTTTGGGGTGGTGATCCAATAATGAATAAGATAGGGTTCTCCATTTAGGGAATTGATTGGCCACTAGAAAACCATTAAACAAATTATTAAATAGAATATAGTAGGGTAAGCACATTACTCTGGAAAATTGGTCATGAAACACTTTAAAAATCTTAGGCAGCAGATAAAAGCATTCTAGAGGAAATAAATTTTAAGTTATGAGGTTCCTAGTCAACAATTAAGGGGAATATTTCTCATTTGAAAAAACATAGAGGGGCACTGAATGCAAACAGAATATATTTCAGTTGCTTTCCTTCCCCTTAGAAAGCACCACAGATGCTATTTATCATCTATTTACCCAATATCCTCTACTCATTTACCTTATCTTTCTAATAATAACCAGAGTTTGGCTTGTTCACCCTCCCCTAAGTCAAAGTGACCCAGTGGAAGGAGACTTCAACTTAAGTTCCTGGGGTATCAATTAAAGTTACTGGGGTAGTGCCCACTGGTTTAAGTCAGATAGTGCTTTCCATCTCCCTATCTTATGAGTTCAACAATCACAAAACTGTTATTTGGTATCTCCTTCTGGGTGAGATGATGTGCAAATGTGATAACTGGGAATCCTATAACAGTTTTTCTACTATTGCTGCAAGTACTGTAATCAACTATGGAGTGAAGCTGGCCCTGAAAGGCTGAAGAGAACACAGAAAGAAATCAAATTTAAGCCTCTTAATCCAATGAACTTTGAAGACAAACTTGCATCTGGACTTTCAAATGTATGAGCCAAAAAATCCCTTTACTTTTTATTGTGTGTTAGAAATTTAGGGAAGCAAACCTTGAGAATCATGTAACCTGTAACAAGTTTATCAGACAATATTCATGAGATCAACACTTGTGGAAGAGAAAAAGTCAGGATCAGAGAGAGGAAGCAATTAGGCTGCAGCATAACCTCACCAAACACCTCAGCCAAACCATAGAGAGATCTGAACTAGAGTTCTTCCATAGGAGACCTGAGTTAGGACACGAGGACTGGTCACCTATAACCCTGGGTACATTGGATGTGGAAGGTGACGTGATCCCAAAGGAGCTGATATATACGACTGTCCGTTGGAAATTTTCCAACCATTGGAAGGCTAGGTCTTCAGTCCTAAAAAAACAAGTTCTGAGTTCTGTACGTGTTAGGTTTGTGTTACTAGCTACAAAACAAAGCTGTAGCTCCCTACAATTACAGGGAGATACTATGAGTTGAGGACAGAGCATGCAATATGCCTCCTGTATGAAGTCATAAGGTATCATGACACCCTATCATTAGGGATTATATGGTAAATCCTGTGAAAGATGTCAGGCTGAAAGCATAAATTCAGGAACAAGGAGCCATGTTGCTAGGATCGAATTCCATCTCTACCACTCACTCATCTCTCTGACTGTGCTAGCTAATTACTCTCTCTGTAACATGATTTCTTCTTCTTTAAAATAAGAATAGTATCAAACTTCACAATTTAAGGCTATTCATTAGTTTAATACATATAAAGAACAGTAACTGGCACACACTAAACTAAAGCATCTAATATTATTGATTTTAGGTACATGCTGAATATTTTCTATGGCACATTTTACCCCATGTACACATTTTTCTCCTGGCCCTGAGGATTGAACCAAGGTGCTTCTGAATGGTGGTAGAGCTGAGCTATGTCCTCAGATCATAATCAAAATCACAATAAAATGCTTGCCTAGTAAGCAGTTAGCTAATACTCATTTAAAATTGTATTCCCAAGGTGTGTATGAGATATTAGTTAACTGCACAATAACATATTGTGATCCATACATTTCAGTACTTTGGGGTAGTTATTGGAAAGCTTAAGATGGAAATGTGATCGCTGTGTATATGAATCTGAATGGATGGAGATGCTGCAGGGGAAAGAAATGAATGCACAATACCCATCATTTTAAGTGTGAATGATTAGATTTGTCCATGGCAGTGTGTTGATCTGATTCTATAATGGCACCTAAAATATCAACTTGTGAATATATTACCAAAGTATTTATTATATTGACAGGTAGGCAGAGAAATAGAGGAATTTATATGTAAATAAATTTTATTCTTAGAATAAATTACCAAGCAATTTCTGCATATTTAATAAAACTCTTGACAGTACTAATTTAAATGTAGCACTTTATTACAAGCTTAACAAATAGTAATATATGTATATATGAACTGTGATAGATATGTGGATTTGAAACACAATGGTAGTAGCAGTGATTTAAAATTGACATTGTGCTATTATAAAAAGTTGGGCACATTGTTAAGGAGAACATGTGTATTATAAAGAAAAGTGGTGTGTTATGTGTCTTAAATCTTTTGCTTCTCTGGAAGGTGGAAGGTTTGAAACATAATTAATTAAGATTGGTTCTGCTTTAGTTCTTATTTTAAAAATTAAAATTTTCCCTAAATAAAACTACCATTACCGTAGCTTTTGGATCTGTACAGGATTAAGTCTCCTCTGCTTCTTAATTTTTTAAAATTTTGATTTAAATTTGACTTTGGTATAAAATATAATTGTCAGAAGGAAATGTTGCAGAAAGTTCTTTGGACAAGATTAATGCAATTCTGTATTTACTATTCCTGCCTTAAGCATAAAATACAGAACTCCATCATAACATGAACTATATCAACACACTACTTCTTAATACATCTATTTTGAGTTATTTAAAAGTTTTCAAAGTATGAGTATTAAAGTAAAAATCTGATTCAAAATGAAATTCTCAGAAATCAGAATCTAAACCATTTTTTAGAGAGCCAAGATCAGAAATGGTATGAAAAAACTTGTGTTCATTCAGGATCTCCCTTGAGCTTTCCAGAACAAATGATATTTAATTAAGAATGCACTACCTTTGACAGCTTACTGTTATAATAAAATGAGTTAGATTTGCAAGTTCCTGTTCCTCTTTTAAAACTTACTTTTGGTAATTCTTTTGCTTGTTATCTCTTCTTAAGGGTTGTTAGATTTTATTTTGTGTTCCCCTTGACTGTTATATTCTGTGAGACTCTTCTAGGTATAAGTAACTGACATCTTAATCCAACTAACTTGTGATAAAAGAAAAAGATACAAGGTGGAATTTACCTGGATAATACAGCCCATGTCAAACAAAGGTGAGGAAAAATAGTTCCTGCTCCACAAAGGCATGAACAAAAAACTGGAACACAGTTTTCTCTCTCATGCTTTGTTCTGTTCTGTCTCTACTTTTCTGTGGAAATGTGGTCAGCTCAGTCTACATCCTCCTTTCTCTAATTTGAGACAAGGTTCAAATACTTGACCTAATTGTTAAGATCTGTTAGTTGTCTTGGATGAGGTGTATTCCTTACTTGCTTCCAAACAGAAACCATATTCACAGAAGTAGACTGCTTCCATGTCCTAGTTTGAGCTGATATACATGGTCATTACATCATAGAACCTCTGACTCTGATTCTAAATCCTGTGTCTAGAGAATGTGATTGAACCGGTTTGGCTGAGGGGGTCCACTTTTGATCCTACAGGCTGTGCCCACAGGCTTCCAGAATGAGTTCTGCTGCCCATTTAGCTGGAGTTGAGATCAGAATCAAAACAGGATACACGGGTTCAGTAGATGTGGATAATAGGGGAGGAGAACAGAGATGCTGGTTCAGATAAGTGGGTCACCGCACTGACTGACCCCATTTGTCTGCATAGTTTAATTTCAAGGAATTTCTTGAATCAATTTGTACTGTTATAAGTTTCCCACATGTGCACATTCCTGGGGAGAGAGCCTCATTTCTATCTTTAATCTTTAAGGCATTGAAGATGATAAATTTTATCATGATATTACAATTTGATATTGTAGAATTTAAGAATTTTGAAATCTGTTGGCCTAAATTCCATAAGATACTTTAAATCACTACCATATCTCTGATAATGGAGAATATAAGGGAATTACAAATATTTCTGAAATTAAAAGTAAAATATGTCTTTAAGGTCACTAATAAGTAAAATTATGGAAATTAATGAAATGGAAACAATATACTAAACTTTACATACAATAGACATGAGGTTTGTTTTCATGTGGCTTTTATGAGTACTTTAATCATTTTTTCCCAAGTTCAGTCTCAAAGTTTTGGCCTGAAGCACCCAGGCTTTACTTAGAACAAACTTTCCATTCTTCCTTTCTGGAAGGAGAAAAGGAAAGCTCCAGCCTGGATTTATTCAGCTCTCTCTTCACCTCCTGAGACAATTGAAATTTTTTTAGGATCTTAGCAACAGGCAGAATGCAGCCAGATACAAAAGTCCGTGGGGTGCTACTTTCTCATTTGAGCTGTCAGCATCAGGACACAGCTCCAGTGTAAACTCAAGGGAGTTGTGGGTCCCATGTTAGGTCATTTCCCAGTGAGAGTAAAGGTTTGCCCACTTTTAGATAATTTAATTAGAAGCCTCATATTGGAGATTATATCATTTCTCTCAACTATTCAATTTAAATTTTAAGTAAAGAAACAAAATAAAATAATGTGGGGTTTTTTCCCAAACATTAAGTGTCAAGGGCCAAATGTACCAAATGGTTTTGTTTTCAAATCCCTTCTAAAAAGCAACAGGCTTCTAGCTCTGTAGTTGTCCAATGATGAGTGATACAGCTCTGAAATGAAATTTTAGATCCCAATGACAGGAAAAAATATTTTTGTGTAGGCTGCTTCATTTTTTTCTTTTCTTAACACCTGAAAATAATTTTGAATAGCATTCTTATCTAATTCAAACGAAGACTTTTTTCTCTTTTTAAAATAAACACATTTAGCATCTGAAAATATTACCTTGGCCTCTGGCTGACACAGTTCCTTGACTATGCTGGTAATTTAATAGCATGGAGTGCCCCTGTGTGTAATGTATACATCATATTGACTATAATTATACTCCTGCAAGTGAAGGAAATTTGAGCACAGATTTGGCTGTATCAAAACTTAAGTTCTTTCATGTAGACAATGAAAATCCTGTGAATTGAATTACTTTTCTAACCATGAAGAATCCCTTTGTGACATGTAAAAATGGTCCTATCTTGAACAAGTTCTTATCTTTTTAACATCAACATCTTATTGAAAGAGGTCTAAAGACAAGACTAGATTTATTTAAGTCAGAAAAAGTAATAAAATTCAAGACAGCTTTATTAAATAGTAAGAGGAATGAATGAATGAATCAATACAATACTGTAAATAAGTCCCATGAGATTCCCAATTTCAGGTGCAATGAACATGATGAAGAACAAATCATAAATTCCTTTCTTTTTCAAACAAGAAAACAAAAGTATCAGAGACACAGCAAATGGACCCTACATGGAGTTTTCCTCTATCATACTGGCTTTTCCTCTGTTGCTCGTTTTCCTAATTAGTCCTGCTTTGGTTAGATTTGTATAAGGATTTGGACAAGTTTCAAATACTTGACCTAATTGTTAAGATCTGTTAGTTGTCTTGGATGAGGTGTATTCCTTACTTGCTTCCAAACAGAAACCATATTCACAGAAGTAGACTACTTCCATGTGGACTGAATAAAAGATCCCAGGGCAAATTGTTTCTGACTATGTAGTCTATTTACTAGTATAAAGTGAGACCCATAGGGGATTAAGGATTCACAACAGAACATCAACAACTGGAACACCATCATGAACAACAAAAATCTTTCAGGCACTTAATTTGATTAGATTAAATTTTCCCCCATAATCCCATGCTAGAACTATTTTTTGGAGTACTAGGGATTGAATCTAGGCCCTCTCATATGTGATACTAGGTTAGTACCCTACCAGGGGGCCTTGTCCTCAGTCCCGAGCCTCTACTTTTATTTTAGTATTTTGTTCAAATCACATTTCATAATAATATTAAAGTTGAGCTTTTTTGACCATGAATAAACTCAGTTGCCCTTGAGCTGTTTGAAAGGAAAATTTGATACACAGAATCACCTTGGGCTTATGATGATACTGAATCCCCTCACCTCTCAGTGAAGCTTGTATGAAAATACCAATCAATCTTGCGCTTTCTGTAGCATATATGAAAACTAAGTCAATAGACATTTATCTAATTCAAACAAGCTAACATTGTAACACAATTACATTTTCTAGACTACTGTCCATGACTTTGTTTTACCTTTTAGGGAAGTTCCATTTGAAAAATTGGATTACTAAACTGCTATTTCTTTAAATTGAAAAAGAAAAGAAAATTAAACATGCAAGACTATTTTCAGGAACTGTACATCAAAAACAAGCATCTATTAGCTAAGTCTTTTGAATCCATTACAGAGATTCTAAACCTCAATAATGGATTTTTAAAAATCAATCAGCATTTTATTAACATCAACACTAGTTTTATAAGTTAAAACATTCCTGAAAATGTATAAACCTTCATTAAAATTTATTTTTCTCACATTCTGGAAAAGCAATCAAAAAACTAACAGGTCATTAAATGGCATGCTGTAAGCTAGACACACAGGTTGTCTGATTCTAATTCGTGACTGTTTTCAAATAAAAGCATCCTCCAGATGTACTAAAGGAAATAGTAATCAAACCCAAGCCTCACTATCTCTAATATATGCTACTCCACTTGGAGATTTTCCCTTTGAATTCTTAAATTTAAAAACCTTTTAATGAGAGGCAGCCTGAGTGTGAAGCTGTCAGTTCTTTCCTCATCCTTGATGCACAGCAAAAAAAAGGGGAGATTTCACTTTTAAAAGAAGCTCCCGTTTCTTGACACATTTGTATTCAAACATGGCTCTCTTTCTCCTCCTTTCTCCTGGGAGAATAGCTCTACTCTTCAAATGAAAAGAAATAATAAAACATCAGGAACAGCGGACCTCAGACCTAACGTTTCTCTCCTTGTCTTGGAATGTTATTTCCATATAGAAAGCTACTCTAATGGGACACTTGTAAATGGAAGGGAATTTAGCCCTTGTGGAGTCCTCTCTAGAAATTGGATTTTTGCTTAAGCAAACAGCAAACCATGCAGCAGGGGAAAAGCTATTTATTTGGCTGCCTGTTGAAGAGCCTTACAAAAATACAATTCGGTCTGCTCTAACCGTTGAGTCGGTCGGCATATGTAGGATAACAAAATCCAGTTACTTCTGTAAGGTATCAGGTAGGCTCTTTCGTGTAACAGTTAATCTCAAATACACTTTAATGATATTTTTCTTGATTACCCTTTTCGCAGACATAAAAGCTTTTGCAGTTTACTTTTACATTAAGGAAGGGGAAAAGGCTTAGTGGAGTTGCCAACTTCTTCCCGGTCTTTTGAGGGATTATTTAGAATCTTTGCTATTCAAATACAAGCACATTCATACCAAGGAAAGTTAATCTTCAGTTTACAACGTTTAATAATGTCATTCAAAATGCCTTATGACAACAAGTTTACCTTCTTAAATCAGATTTAGCTCTGAAAAGGTTCTTACGATTTATATAGGAAATGTTTCATAATCTTCTCATTTGCCTCACAATGGAAGCATCAGACATCCTTCTGCACACAGGGATGCTTTTCTTCTGTAAGCAGATATCCCAGCCCACATCTCCTCTCAGTCTCCCAAGTGCCATTCTGATGGATAAGAGGAACTATCTCTGCTGGAGGATCTTCCTTCAGGGATAAGAAAGATAAAGGAAATTCTTAAAAGGTGACAGACCTACTAATCTAAGCCTCCTGAATATGCACTTATACTTCCTGACATTTTGGTGAGACCTCTTTTCTACAAGAATATGATTTCCTCCTTTCTACTAACAAGTTTTGTCATGAAATATCAATGAAGAAAATAAATACTTCTCACTGATTTTTCCTCTCACTCACCTCACAATCCATGAAATGTAATATTTCACTGAAAGCAGCATTCTGCATCCCGAAGAAGAGCATGGTACAATGGAAGCTTGGAGGTGTCAATGCCCATGACTTAGCAAGATGAAGAGCTTTGTCACATAATCCCAGGAGGGACTTACTCAGGCAGAGAGCCTTGCTCATGAACAGTTACATTCTTAGATTCAGAATTGCTGGACAATACTTAGGCATTACAGGTGGAACACATGGATGAATGAAGGAATCAATGAGCAAATATCAGGCAAATATTTGCTATAAATTTGGTTATGTTGTGTAATAAGCAACTTTTAAGTGCTTTATCATTATTGATCATGTAAATAACGTGAGTAGATATTTTGTAAGAGTTTGTAACACATTTTCTTTTTGTTGTTGTTTCCTATGTAGGATGGCCTTAAACTTACTATGTACCCCAGCCTTAAAATGCCTGGGCTGGCTTCATACTCTCAGGGATCCTCCTGCCTCAGCCTCCCTGAGTGTTGGGATTACAGATGTGTGCTATCACACCTGGCTAACATATTCATGTTAAAGTTTCCTTTTGTTCTTTGAAATAGTCTTACAGATTCATAGTAAATATGCAAACACTTCAAAAGGATTGCATGAAAATATACATTTATTTAACATTACCAAGATTCATTGTTCGAAATAAGTTTGGAAATACAATTTAGTCTACTACTTTCTGGCTTCTATAAAAAATATATGTGTCAAGCCTAAGCCTTAAGATAATGATTAAGAAATTTACACAATTGTATTTTTAACTCTTTATTGCTTTCATTAGCAAATTTCTATGTATGATCCACTTCCATTTTAGTTCGGAAAAATTTCTTTTTTTTTCAGTTATACTAGCATTTTATATTTTTGTCATACTAGCATTTTATATATTTCAGTCATACTAGCATTTTGTATTTTTGCAAATATATTTTTTAGTTTTTTGCTCTAATTTTTATAACCATGTTTTGTATAAAATAAGGAGTTTACACTGAATATTTAATAGTATTCTTGAGTTTTTTATTTTAAAACTTTTCTGGGATTTATTTTGACAACATTTGCAATAAAGCTTATTCAGTTACACTAATTTCCCAATTGTATGTAACTTAAATCATGTTATTCTTGACGTATAATGGTCACAAAGTAGAAGCTTATTGAATTTAAGAATGGACTTTTTAAAAAATAATGAACTAAGAAAATTAGTTCATTAAAATGAACTAATGTCTCATGAGAATTTTATAAAGAGGCAAATACAGTTTTCATTCATAAGTATGGAAGCTGGGTCTTAGTGTGTATTGCATAATGTTAAGTTTTAATAATGCAATCCTGTGTAAGGTTTGGAAGTGAACAGAAGCATTTTTCTAGTTAAGTCAATCAAAAATTACTGAATTCGTGATATAATATTCTCTCAGTGTGTTTTCACTTGCATTCGGAATGCATGGCTCAGAACTGTTACTAATATTCACTTCAGTAATCGTCTCTCTCTTTAGACTGTTTTGGCTCTTAGTTTCTAACAGTGAGAGGAGGAATCTCTGTCCTATTTCTAGCTTTGTTTTTGTTGAGGTTTGTGTAATTCTCAGACAGTATCTTCCTATAAGACCCTAAGACAGCTGCCAGAAGTGGCAAGTGTGTGTTCTTACAACTAAGCCAGCTCAGCAGAAAGAGAGTGTCTTCCCCAATGGTTCTAGATCGTATTATTTGTCCATCTTGAGTTGCTTTCCTATTCAATCTCTGTGGCTACAGGAATGCTAAATTCTTTCTGTTTATACCTGAACCATAAGCCCACACCCAGGAAAACAGAAGAAGCATTTCGACACTGAGAGTCAGATACTGGTTTCGGAGCTGATCAGAGTCGTTTTCCTAAAGAAAAACCATGGTATGTTTCGAGAAGAGTACATAAATTTGGAGCATGTAAAAGAAAAAATGCCTCCTTATGTTTAGATGATAGCGATGTATAGTTAAGATATATATTTACACATATGTAAATATGTTTCAATCAATCTAAGTATCATTTATTCTCTACTTTTACAGTTGCTTACTAAATAAAGCCTAAGGGTTACATTTACCTGTTAAGTTTCATTATTAGTCTTCCTCTACCATTTAAGGCATTTTCAGGTCTTCAGGGATTGTATCTTTGAAATTAGGGTCATCTGTTCATTTACTGACCATTGGATGAATGTCTTTGTTCAAGTCATCCAGAATATCTTGAATAGTTTAAAGGTAAATTCGTACAAACAAAGGTTATTTTACTCAATCTATGCTGGAAAATTTTCTCCATATTGTCACTTGTCCTTTCTTTAAGGGCCTTGTGATACAGAGTTGGTGTTTGTCCATCTGATTATATCATCCTCAAAACATGGGTCTCCACTGTTTTCTGTAAGAATATAATGCCACATGCTGTTATAGTATTTACATAATTTTCTGTCAGTTCAGTTCTATTATTAAAAAAAGAAATAAACTATTCTTAGTGCAAGCACTTTGGTATTACACATGATTTGCTGCTTTTCTAAATGCCTGTGCCTTATGGATTTTAACAGTTTCAGAGCCAAACACAAACCTTCTGGTCTATAGTTTATTCCACATGTTCATGTTTTAGAAAATACCTTCTTGTATAAAAATCTTTTAAAATTCCTTGTCTGCCAATAGTCACATTTACAAATTCTTTTAGGACCCTTAAACGTCACTCAAATTATTTTTTATTTTTATTAGTACATGTTTGCAGTACATAATGTTTACAGTCTTTGTGTGGATTTGGTACATGTACAAAACACATCTTTTTTGGGGGGGCGGGCGGTACCGGGGATCAAACTCAGGACCTTGTGCTTGCGAGGTAGGCGCCGGAACCACTGAGCTAAATCCCCAGCCCTACAAAATACATCTTAATTCCTTTTTGTGTATTTTCTTTCCCTTCCTTTCTTCTGTCTCCATCTCTTGTTCTGCTCCCCATTTGAGCAAGATCTGTCTCCCTATTTCCTATTATCTATTTTTATTTTGCTCTTTATCTATACTTTAGGTTTCTCATATAAAAGAAACCAGACACTATTCAGGCTTATGTGTCTGATTTATTTCACTTAACATTATGGTTTCAAACTGCATCCATTTTTCTATAAATGACTCAAGTTTATCTTTCTTTACAGCAAAGTAATACTCCAATGTGAGTAAATACCACATTGTCTTTAGCTTTAGTGTGAAGGCTTGAACTTATTTATGGGCTGTCTTAGTCACTTTATTGTCACTGGTACAAAATACTGAATGCCCACACTTTCAAGGAGAAATAGTTTATTTTCTTTACTATTTTTAGTTCATACTCAGGCCCAGCTCCAAGGCAAGAAGGGCCTGGTGGGAGAGTGTGATGGAGGAAAGCTGTTTAAGAGAAAGGAAGAGGCAGAGAGAGATACACTTTTCCAGACTGCAGCCTAGTGACCCACCTTGCTGGCCAGGCCACACATACAGCACATACAGCTCCTCAGGATCCAGTCAAAGTCCAAAGAAATCAACCTCTGAGCACATGACACTTTTAAGGTCGTTCTTGATCTAACCCAGAACACGAGCTTTTAGAAATAATGTGTTCACTTAATTGAGATTTAATCATTACTCTACATTTTCTATTTGAAGATCATGTTCTTGATAAACACTCTCCAACAAACATAGTATTGGCTGTATTATACCATTTGCTCTTCCCCAAGAAGCAGTATTTATTAAGTTTAAATATCTTTAGTGCTGGGATTTAACTCAGCACCACCATTCCTGCCTAGCAAGTGCAAAGTCCTGAGTTCAATCCCCGGTCCCAAAAAGAAAAACAAAACAAGTATCTTTATTTTTCTGATTTCCAGAGTTATTCATATTCCAGAATAAATTTAGAAACTACAAAAATATAACTAACAAGAATTAAAAGACCTTCATTATCTCACTCCTGGAGACAAACATTACTTATTAACTTTCTTTTTTTTTTGGTACCGGGGATCGAACTCGGGTCCTTCCGCTTGCGAGGCAGGCGGCGAAACCACTGAGCTAGATCCCCAGCCCCAAACATTACTTGTTATCTCTAAAAAAAAAAATGCCATATATATTTTCCTAGATTTTTGTTCTATATGTTAACTAATAAACAGATAACAGAATAAAGCTGCTATTTTGTGTGCTTATTTTATTTACTTTAAAGCATCCTGGCTAGCTTCCTGTGTTGTTACTTGATTTGTCCATTCTGTTTTATGGTATGTATATCAACTAATAAAACAATATATGACAGATATGTGAAAAGTTTAAATGCTCCATTTCAGAGACTCCCAAACCAGGCCATTTAAGTGGAATGTCCTATAATATATTTCCACAAAAATACAGTTTCTGGTTCTCTAACTTATTTTGAAATTTAAAAATACTCTTTGTTTTTTCAATGTTAATATGTTCATTAGAGGAAACAAGAACACAAAGTCATTCACAGTCATCAGTACCTTAGCTGCGTGTGTACTCCTAGGGCTGGCATGTACATATATATATATATATATATACAACATAGTATTTTATGTTACTGAGATTGTACAATGGGCATCATGATTTCTCCCACGTTATGAATATTCACCAATTCAAGCTCCCAAAGTTGCCAGAGTATTTTTGATAACCAAGAATATACTACACCAACTCAGTCTGTTAGAAAAAATTGTAAGCCTGCCTTTCTTGGGGACAAAAATTTCATTGCACACAAAAATGGGAACAAGACTCTAGATAGAAGTATTGGCAGAGTTACAATTAAAATACTGCATTTTCCTAATGTTTAATTTAAAATGAGACATAAAGCAAGTAAAAAAATGGCTTATTATAGAAGGGAAATACAGAGCAAGAAAGAGAAGAAAAAACAAATATATCTTCATAACTTTGGTAAGCTTCACTGTTGAGGGAGAAATTGAAAAAGACATAAAGACAGAGTATACCAAGGGTGTTTCTGAGAATTATCAGGTTTCTACTAAGATATTAGGGTGAAGATATGTTCCCACTGAATTATTAATGTATTCCTATAGTATAGCCAGAAGATGCACACACATCAATGGCTGTCACCAACATGAACGTCTGAATGTATTGCACACTGCTCTCCTTATATGCTTCCTCTTGCCCCTCTGCTACTAGCCCAGTGATATGTTCGGATACACACTTCCCAGAGGACATATTCCAACTCCAACTCCAACACATGCCTTTTCTATCAGTTATAACAAAAAAATATTTACCAATCGCCTAACTCCTCTTCTCTACTTTTTTATCATACATTGTTACCACAGAATATCTCTAAAGATTTGATGTTGTGCAATAGAGTATGAACTGTGTGCACAGTAACCCAAATACTTGACCAGAAATGTACATGTAGGTAAAAATTGCACATGTGGCTACAATCTAAAACCATCTCTCAGATATGGAGATATTAGCAAAGAGGCCTTCCTTTCTGGTTTGAGCCACACACAGTTGCCAATGATCAATTTTTTATTTATGAAATTAAAGCAGAGTGTCTTACATTTCAAACTGTCTAGTATTTAAAGAATTGATTTTGGAGGTCAATCTTGTGACTTTTTCACAAATATTTGATTGGCCCCACACACTTCCTTGCACACTAATAGAATAAGATGCAAAAATGAGAGTGCTTACCCTTGGCACTGAACAGAATTTTTCTAAATGACTTAGTTGATTTTTCACCAAATTGAGTTAATTTCTCCCTCAACACTGAAGGTCACCAATTCCAAGTTCTGATGATGTATTTCTTATTTCTTCTCTTTCCTATTCTGCCTTTCCTTTCTACAATAAGCCTTTTTTTTTTTTTCCTTGAACAAGCCATGCAACTTCAAAGTCTAAGGCTATTGGTCTCAGAAGCTCTGTTCAGCCTCAGAGGTCACTGATACTTCTACCCTGCCCAAGCTTTTACGAATCAGCTTCTTTGTAGGATTCCATTGCTTTGATCTTTGATGGATTACTGACCGGATCAGGATTTCCATGGAAGCAGATTTGAGACCTTTCTGCTCTAGGGAGATATTTTGGCAAAGTATTTTTAAAGAATTGTTAGATAGAAAAGGACATATCCTTTATAAATAAAAAAGTATTTCACACATTTTTGGCTTCAAGCATCCAGGTCATAATTTAATTTCCATAATAAAAATGATTATCAAATATCTAGAGGCACAATATTGTACAGACCATCATGCATTGCTAATTTAATTGCTATAAAAGCAAAGCGTTATAAAAAGTTTCCTGGCTGAATAGATTAACTATTACTTATCTTTCTCTGCTAAATTATATCAATGCTCAAATATCCCATGTGTGTAGAGTTTACTAATTATTTTATACTAAAAATATTTAGTTTTTCTAGAATACATTTATTTAGTCAAAAAGTAGTTGACACTTTGAATATTTTATAATTCTTGTGTTAGTATGTTTTATTTCAATTTCCTGATGGGCTGTTGGTATGTTTTGAGTACAGCAGAAAATCTTGCTTCTTTGTATATTATGCTAGCTTGAAAAATACAATGAAAAATTCATTTCATTTATTTTTCATTGCTTTATATTAAGCATCCCCTTGTGGGTTCACATTTTATATATCAAAGCTGATTAGCCAAAAAGAGAACAATGGCAAAGATCTTGTTTCATTTTCAATTGTCCTTAAATTACTTATATTTCTGTCTTACATATTTGTTACAGTGGTATGAAACCATGACATACTTTATATATTAACTGGAGTTAATGTAGAAAATATTTTAATTGTAGAATTGGAAAAATGTCTTCAAAGATTTTTGTCAGTGTGAAATATAAGTAGTGATTCAGTTAGTGCCATGTGGATATTCACCAAAAGAGAAAGCAGACTTTATAAATGTAACCACAAGGTAGGTGGTAATTGATTCCTTGATTTGTTTGTATCCAGCTTGATATTGAATTGTCTCAAGAGCATTTTAGAAAAATGAAGTAATCAGTTAGATCTCCCTTCCTTTATGGAAACTTTTGCAGAAAAAGTAGTCTGCTCTAACTACTAGTGTCAACATTACGATATTTGGCTCTTCTCTTCAGTATGTAATAAGGGTCTGGTTAGGGAATGAGACAAATAAATTATAAGAGGTGACCAAAAGTGGCTATTAATTTGAGGGCTGGGTTTGTGATGAGCTGATTTTTTTCCAGTATCTATAATAGGGAATTGGGAATGAATACCCTGTTTATAACCTCAAAAATTATGGAGAAATTCAAATATAGTTAATAAAGGAAAAGAATTTTATTTCCTTTCTCCTTCAACAAGTCTCCCCAGTTCTTTTCCATGGAGGAGTAACATCATGCTCTCTATTACAGCTGTGATAGCACTCCTTTATAGATGCCTCCAATCCTTCATGAAAAAATAAAGCCAAAGATTTGTAGATAATGTGTTGTCCAAACTGCCTTAAGTCACATTTCTACAACCTTGACCAAATTCCTAAGAAAAGGCAAGTTGTATTCTTTTAGATTGTTATGTACATAAATTTTATTTAATAATAATCATAATTATGAGTATTCACAGAGTATTTAATATATGCTAGAGCCTTTTCAAAATATTGGATATATATTATCTCATTTATCCTTATAGCAATTTATCCAATTGATATGATTCTATATTTATATTTTACAGGTGAGGAACTAAAATATACAAAGGTTAAAGAAATTTTCCAAAGTCACAAGGGTATTTAATGATAAATCTGAGATTCATACGCTAGAAACATGATGTTGGATCTTCATTATTAACTACTGTATAAAGACTCCTCCAATCCTGGTACCACCAATTAGCTTATTGCATTCTTTTATAATATCTCTTTTCCTCTACAACACTTATAAATCCCTGCATATGTATATTATATATTATTAATGGCTTATTTTTTCATCTCTAGCGTCTCTCTCTTTCGGTGTAAGATCTTAGGAGTAGATATAATGTTTCTTTGCTTCTTGGTTAGAATAGTGACTGACTGAAGTAAACTCAGTATATACTGCATTAGGTGTGTGAGGAAAGTGAAATTTGGAGGATTCCCAGCAGGCATGAAACTGAGATGATTCAGGGAGGGTTCATGTGTCTAACACTGGTGTGACTAAGACAAAGAGATGATTAGATGATGTACAATGATTCCAAGACTAATATTCTATATGAGTCCAGCAAGAGGGAGCAAATGAAACTAGGGCATAGATCATGAACCAGAAGTAAGAAGTATGTATTATATTTGGTGTGGCAGGCTAGAACCCTGCTTTTTTGGGAGGAGGTGTATCTTAAAATGTTTTAAGAAACCTCCTTGATTGTGCAAGATCTGAAGATAATGATTCCCTTTATTCTAGGTCTTTGTAGTCTGTGTAGCCAACTCTAAGTTAGATAAATTCTCCAACTTGAAGAAGTAGTTCCTTGGTATCAAAGGGTGTACGTTAGTCACGAAAATATCTTGTTTTCTGTTTCTTTACAATGGAGAAACAAGAGATTTATTCTTCAGTATCTTCTGGTTTTTCTTATTAAAATTTGCTTTTGGCCAAGGTCTGATACACCTTCAGAAACAGATTTGAGAACTCACCCTTCCTTCCTTCCTTCCTTCCTCCTTCCCTTTCCTTCTCCTTCTCCTTCCCATTCTTCCCTCCTCCTCCTCCTCTTCTCTTTCTTATCCTTCCCTCTTCTCTCTTTCTTTCTTGAACAGAATTATTGGTTCATCTCTACAAAGCAAAAAAAAAAATCTATGGCAACAGATCATTATGATAAAATCTTTATTTAAGTATCGAAGGATTGATTATGAGTCAGTTATATGTCTCCCACAATTATCATTTAAGACATTCATAAGCATTTGTTTAAAAAAACACACAAAGACTATCTTGGTCTCTGTCCTCAAGCATGCCATCCATTAAATTTTGAAATACATGAACAGTGTATACATAAGTCATTCTAATGGAATGGAACACAATTTTTATAATGGGACTTGGGATAAAAAGTTCATTTTTTACGCAAATACCTCATTCCAAGGAAAACTTCAATAAATTTCTCCACTTTGAGTTAGGCTTTGAAAAATGAGTTAGAAATCAATAGTTAGTAAATAAGAAAGAAAATATCACAAGTCAGAGAAAGAACAAATATTAGTATGTGGATTTTTGTTGGCATGACTATTTAATGTCTGCTTTCTTTCTAGACTGTAACATACATAAAGGAAGGATAGTTTCTGTTTGTATACTACTAAACTGGTACTGTGCACATTACAATAACTAGTAATACTCAGAAAAAAGATGCTGAAAGAATGAATGAGTGAATATTTTAAAATAATAGAAATATTTCCTTTTATTAAAGTTTTGTGAAGCAGAATAATCATTAATCACTAATAATAACTTTTATTGAGCTCATAATATATGTCAGACACTGACTGAATCACTTCCCGTGTGTTAATTCATCTACATTTTATAGTTCAGTAAAAGGAAACAAGGAAGAGTGAATTGACTTTAGTAATGTCATACAGCAATCACTGTTTAAGCAATAATTCCCATCCAGTGTATCAGTCATGCTTTTGACCCTACCTTTCTTCTTGAAGATAAAATTTAAAATATAATTTTGAAAAAAATTTAGGGTTGTTGGGTACCATGGTAAAAATAAATCAGGATTTCTTCTTGTTTTATGTTTTCGATTTGTTAGCATCCCATTTTATGCAGAGGTTAACCCGAAGACTCTGAGAGTGTGCAGCTACAGATTGATGCCTTGAGATAGTGTATAAAACAGCTGGGGGTAAGAGGAATGGACTAGGTGACAGCACACAAATCAAGGTACGAGGACATAAGCCCGTGAGATGGCAATAACTGCATAGGCAAAAAGAAAGGATGATGTGATCAAAGTTGAAGAAACATAATGCTAAGATGACTCCTCTCTTCAGAGTTGAGTGTCAGAAAATGTGAATGTATCCTTATGGATCAAGAGAATATACAGCTTGGGGGCAATTTTAATACAAGTACTGTAAATGTATAAGACTTCTTGAGTCTGCACTAACTTCATAAAATCTAAGCAGATATTAATAGGAGATACCATAGTTCATAAAGTTCAGATTGCTTCCGTGGTGGAGAGAGAAATAGTTGACTCTTCAGGGAGGCAAATTCATATTTTAGGAAACTTACAATTAGACCTCAGATATTAAAAATTCAGATTAAGTATTGGCGGAAAGAAAAAATATCCTAGGAAGAAAAGGTCGGACACTGAACCATAATTCTAAACAATGCAATTCACCTTAGAGTTCTCTAGTCCATGAACTACTTTTTACTGAGGCACCTGAGGCCCAGAGAGGCAGAGAAACCATTCCCTAAGAAACAACACTCAGGGTAGATGGGGCCAAGCCAGTTTCATCCTCCAAGTCAGTGATGGGTCCACTGAAACACCAGTATCCTCCTTTCCTGTCTACAGTATTTCATGTTGTTACTTTTCTCTGGTTTTCTTTGCTTGGCATGGAACCTATTGCCTGCTCCCATGAACAGTGAAGCTAAATGGTTTATGGTTGTACTTATTGTCTGGAAAATGCCCCTGTCTGATGGGAGTCACCACACAGAGATACCTGGATGTTTATGACTCTACTATGGTAGACCATAGTCAAAACATGAAAATGCTTGCTCCCCTCATATCAAGGCAGGGTGTTTTTCCAGCTCCAGAGCTTTCTGTGGGATCAAGGTGAGGTTAAACTTCAATATAGCCCAGGCGTTTGCTTGAGTTGTCCATTTGATCTTTTCAGCTCCTCTCACTTCCCTAGACATCTTTGCTGTGAGTGACTCTGAAAATGGTCCCATCAGTACTTCTGGGTACCAGTTACCCATCTGGAGGCTTTATGTCCCAAGAACTCAGAGTTGCACTGTGATTAGCAGATCCAGAGACTCAACGTTTCACACAGGTCTGTGAGGTTCTAACAGAGAACTTTATAGTGATACAGTCTGTGCTAGGAGTCTGAGGAGTTGATCTTGGCAACTACAGATGCAGACTGGTTAAGGAGTGGACTGAGAGCTCAAGTTCTGAGGTCAGATTGCCTGGGCTAAACCCAGTGTGGGACAAGTTGTTAAGCCATCTCTGTGTATCAAATAATCTATTTGTCTAAAATTTTCCCTAAAAGAAAAATATAACAAAGGAAAAAACGAGCAAAATTTAGCCATAGTGACTTTGAGTATATAATTAGTAGTGACATCAGATTATACACTATCTAAATTTTATTAATGGCCAAATACTTATAGGGTTTTGCAGAGTGGTGGATAATAGCTAACAAAATTATTTTCTTTATCATTTATTTCATGAAATATTTTTGCTTACCATGAATTGAAAGACAAGGTTTTTTTTTTTCCCCTAAGAATGGATTAAGTATAAAATTTCCAAAAGCGATTTAAATGAGAGCTGAAACACTTCTAATTTTAGTGTCTAGGCTTGTTGAACATTCCTTTGGGGTATTTTTCCTTTTTTATTGAATTTTACTCAATCTATTAAGAAACTTTCATCTTTTTCAGCCATAAATAATAAGTATTTTTGTATTTTATATTTGGAGATGAGGGGGAAAAAAAGAATCAGCAATAAGTGAGCTAAAATCTTAACTGCTAATTTTAAAATGGTGCTACCATGACGCTTAATTATAAATAATTTTGTAGCTTGAATAAAAATAAATAGATTTTTAAGGCAAAGAAAATAGAGGAAAAGAAAAATATGGAAAACAGTATCAGTGAAAATTACATAACTGTCCATCTCATTAGAAATTGCTTTAAATGAATTCAGAAAAAAAAAGTGTTCTCTAATCAACTCTCCTGGGTGATTTATTTTTAGTCATTTTATGCACTTATTCCATGGTACCTGGTGCCTGATCAATTATTGGTTTTAACGTGGAGTGCTGCTTTTTAGAGTGCTATCAATTTCCTTGAAGTAAATTGTATCCTGTGGCTAAAATTTGACATGGTTCAGAAAACACATGCATCATATATTCTTCAGCGGTGGGTTGCTATTTCTTAGACCCCTCAGAGGCATTTACACCCTCACTCTTTGAGGTAAACTTTTCAAGTCTTATATTCTTTGAAAATTTCAAATGCTCTGTAGTGTTATCAGGCCAGTGATGAAGCTGATCTGAAAGTCCACTATTAATACTCCGTTCAAGGACATTTTCATTAGAACTTTGTGCATGGGAAGTCCAAAGGATCCAGCTATTGATTTTTGTTCAGAAGTCCTGTCTTCACTTTCATATTACACAACTTTTGTGTCAAACTTTCAAAAACCATAAACTGTGGGCTGTCTGCAATTCCAGCCAGGATTTTATGCTGCTCATGTGATTTCCTCAGGCCACATCTTCTCATGTCCTTGTCAACACTGAAGGAGAAGAGTCATCTTAAAAGATTTGCTAAAAAGCAGAAGCAATTTCACAGCAATGGGAGAAGAAAAAAATCTGACCTTTCCATGCAGAAAAAACAAAAAGAATCTCACTTAAATAAATAACCTTTATAGCTGTAAAATTTTGTTGAGGCATTCATTCATCAGGCACACAGATAATCAGAGTGTTTATCTCTTTTTACCATTTAAAATTTCATAAAAGGAGTCAGGAACCAATGTGTGTAAATTTCAGCGAAGAGCCTGTAGCATATGTGCTCAGCACATATTTAATGGAATTATCTATTGGAAAGTAGGTGGTAGAAGCTGCTGAAGAATTAATTATTGGGATAGATATTTTATATCTGTCAGCACAATGTGGAATAAGAGTTCCCCTGCCCACTTCTTCTATCATGTTGTATGGCCTTTATAAAGAGGTCGTTTCTAGAAAGATAAGGATTTGAATTGTGTAGTTGGTGCTTATTCATAAGGGAGCATTGCTGGCGCTCTTCATATATTCAAAAAAGTACAACTTTGGTTGGGTGCACAGAGTTTAATTGTGAAATGTTTAAGTGGTAGTTCTGAAATGGAGTTTACACGGGACCTGCATATATATATGTATATATATATATATATTTATATATATGCATATATATAAATATATATATATTTTTATATATATGCATATATATATAAATGTATATATATGTATAACTGTAGGAAACCTTATGTCACTATTTCAACACATAGGACTTTTATTACGGCTAGCATTTTACTGAGTGGTTTATGTATAACAGATAGTGTGCTGGGTTTATTCATATAATTACTTTTTGAGGAAATGGTATTAATATTGCTATCTTACAGATAATGAACCAGTGGCTAAGAGAAATTATGAAAATTATTTAAGTTCCATGATGGTAAATTTTGAAAATGAGACAGAGTGAATGTGTTACACTGCTAAAAGGAATAAGCCAGAAAACTTGCGAGATACGAAATTTAACACAAAAAGAAATTCAGAATTCAAACTCCATCAAAAGAAGATAGTTAATGCCTGCTGCTCAAGCACGAGGACTCGAGTTTGATCCCCGGTACCAAAAAAAGAAGATAGTTAAAGTATCACTTTCATATAGGAGGTAATATAGACTCTTCTCCTGCTAAATGGACTGATTAATTCTCAAAATGTTTGAGACAACCTTAAGAAAAGAGAAAACCAGTAAAAACTTATCAAACTCTTTAATATTTAAAACAGAAATATTACATTGTTGACAGTTGTCTTTTATTCTCATGTTAAAAATATTGCCTTGTTTATCAAAGAAAAATGAAAGTTTTCTTTCTTATTAATCTGGTGCTTTCATTACCTGTTTCATCTTTTTCTTTCCTGACCCTGCTTAACTTGAACTCTACCATACAATGACAACCAGACAGTGAAACATGGTCTCGTTTGGGTTTTCTTGTCAACCTTTTCAAGGAAGTATGGGGAGCGCAGGAGATTTACCTTGCACAAAGCATTAAATCCAAGGCCAGTTTTTAAATGTCAGACATTGAAGAATTCCATGCTGCCACAATTCAGGATGCAAGTGGACACTGGTGAACACTCACATATGTCTCTTTCAGATCAAATGTAGAATACGTACTGCTCCTATAAAAAGCTGTTAGCAAGTTCATGAACTTGACAGCACAGAGCAACTGCTTCCTATTGTAGGAAGAAATGAAAGCATACTGTACATGCTTTTCCTGATGCTTCCCTCTCATTTGATCCTTTTGAATTCATTTTCATATTCCCCCTGCTGGACTTAATCAGGTCTAAACAAATGAGTTTGTATGGTTGCAGCCTGTTGACCTGTGGATGACACTGAGTTGCCAGGGGTTCTATTCCTTTCTATCTGGTTGAGTAGAAATCAGTCATTTGAGGCCAAAAACCATTTCACCCTTTTGGTACTGTGTGCTGAAACTTATATATATATAAAAAGGCTAAATTCAGTATCATGTGAATTAAGCACTTTCACTTCTGATAAAATGTCAGAAACAAATTAAGTACTCATGTAAAATATTATTGCAAGAGTCAGATTCAAGAAATTTATGTAACACGTGGTTTTGCTTAACTTTGATGTACAAGTAATTTGTGCAGAGTATATGATAAAACATGTACTCAGCATACCTTTATTTTTAGTTGCCTTCCATTAAATGGGTATATAAGTCATATTTCCCATGTTCAAAATTAAATAAACATAAAAATAAGAACATCTTTATTCTTTACTGTAATTTGTAGGCATTTGTTAAATAAGTTACACTCTTTGCAAAGTAAATAACAGCATTTCCATTCCAACAACAATAACAACAAGAAGAATAAAAAAGACTAGAGAAGATGGCAGTCAGGAGGGGCCACAGTGCTGGCCCATGGCCAGGCCCAGGATGTTCACCTTCCTAAAACTACTCCATTAGTTTTCCAGATGTGCCGTCCATGGCCTCGCCAAGGTAAATGGCTGTGGAACTTCTCCCTGCATCTCATGATGAGTCAAGCCTTCCTTTGGCCAAAGTCCTGCAGGCTGTGCAGATCCCAGACTGAGGCTTAGTACAGCAGATGCTGCTTTTTTGGTACCCGTGGGCCAGTACCCGAGAATGACCTGTAGTTCCCAGAAGTCTTGAGAACACTGATTCCCTTCATGATATATGTATAGAAATTTGGATAATTTTATATGACTTGGTTTTATGGCCATCTCTTACCCAGGATCAAGAATAGAAATATGCACAAGTTATATGTGAATAACAGGAAAATATTTTCCCATGGTCACTACTTACTCTTTTCTTATTTCTGTATTTTATTAGCAAGGTAATAAGGAGGGCATAGGGGTGGGAGAACTGTCTTTGCAGCTCCTGTTTTCACTTCTAATTGGGGACCTTGCCCTTGGAAGTTTCTCATCTTACCTTTATTCATCTTGGGTACTATGTGACCTTTAAACTGTCAGTAAGTGCTCAATGAGCTTCAACTGGTCTTTGTCCTCCTAGAGTATCTTTAATGGCCCATGGTCACCTTGAATAAATAAGAGAAATATGTTTCACAGATCTTTATAACCATTTCAAGGAATAATGTAAAGTACAATAAAACAAAGAGAGTACAGTTCATTCAGATTTTCCTGTTTAAAAGTTTTAAATTAAAGAATAACCGAATGCTCAATTCTGGAAGAAGGAGAAAAGGAATAGTTTAGGTGCAATTTAGTTAGAATTATATCACTTGACTTAAATAGAATCCTGATGAGCTCTTTCCATTTCTCTCCAAGTGTCAACATGCATTACCTTGTACTCTTCATGATGATCTTGTGACATATATATACTATCAAGTATCAAACCTGTCTTCTTCAGAGTGCCTCAAAATGACCCTCTCTAACTGTCCTATCAAAAGCAGGATATTTTAGTTTTCTGTGTCTTTTACTTGTTTTATAGCACTGTTTTTTAAAATATTTACTTAAATAAATCTAAAATTGAGTGGTTTTATATGTGAAATTTCTTGTCTTTGTTTTTGTTTTTCTTTTCTTGTATTTAATTGGGAAATTCTTCCCTTCTAAATGTGGTTGCCCTGAGGATTTGGAAGACTATTAGGCATGTATTTGGTACTATGGTGGTTTTAATATATCCCCCAAAGCTTGTATGCTAGAAACTTAGTTCCCAAAGCAACGGTGTTGAGAGACGGGACATTTAAGAGGTAGTTAGGTTAATGACGTTGTCATGGGGGTGGCTAGTTAAATGGGGACTGGGTTCCTGGTGAAAAGATGAGTTCAGGTTCCCACCCCCACTGCACACTCCAGGTCTCTAATTTTTGTACCTTCTTCCATGGGATGATGAAACAAGAAAGCCCTTACTGGGTACTGGTTCTTCAACCTTTTACTTCCTAGCCTCTAGAACTTTAAGAAATAAATCTATAAATTACCCAGTCTCGAGTATTCTTTTTTTAAATTAATTTTATTGGTACATTTTAGGTATACAGTATAAAGACATTCATCATTGGAGATTTGTACCTTTACCCAATCTCTCTTGGTTCTTATTTTTCCCCTTTCCCCTGCCCTCCCTTCAACCCCTCTACCCCTACCTATTTACAAAGACTTTGTTTCAGTTTTTTCATTTTCTCATATTAATTCCATTCCCTTCTTTCCTTTCCCCTACCACTCCCACTTCCCCTTTGTACCTTTTCTTCCTATTTCACATTATCTAGTATACATTTTGACTCTTGCACTCTGAGATAGTTACTAATAATTTGCTGAATCCATTATAATTGCATTAGTTGGTGGAATAGAAAAACATCAGAAAAAAAGCAACATATAAATGTCTACATAATCTTATACAATCCATCTGGAAAAGGTCAACAACTTTGAAAAATAAATGAAGAACCTTAGGATTTTACACTTTCTGAGCAAATAGTCATTATAATGCGATTTATTGGACCCTTTTGATATGATAAAGACACTGTGTAAAACGTCTGTACAATAGGCCTTTGTATACTCGTAAAAAACATCTGTTTTAATCAGAAGAGGAAATTGTGTCTTATAGAGCTGAAGTGACCTGCTTAAAGTCACTTGTTTATCAAGTAGAATTGAGTCATTGTTCAAATCCAAGGTTCACTCAGAAGTCAGCCCTTTCATCACTTCTCTGTGGCTCTGCAAAATTGTTCTTGTATATTTCAAATCATTCTCACTTTTGCCGCTCATACAGCCAGTCACAAAGATTGTATATTCTGCTTTAGATGTGGGTTCAGATCTACCTGCTTTACATTATTTTTGCTTCTTTGTGTTTAATGCCTTCCATCATCCTTTATTCACATCAGTATTATTTTCATAGTCTCCATCTTGTTCTCTTGATATCAAACTCCTGTCTCCCAGTTCAGTGGATTTTTGTATTTTGTTTGTTTAATTTTGTCTTTTTACGGTGTTTTCAGAACATTCTTTAAAAATATGGCCAAAGATTAACTCTTCAACTTGTCTCTTTCAATACCAAATAATAGATGCTAGACTCTTGGCCCAGGAAACTTGACATCATTTAGCAAATGCATACAGCTTTGCTCAAGTGGACTGCTTCTTTGCCTTTAATGCCCATGGTCAGATCCTGTACTTTGAGATGTCTTCATCCATGAAGAAATTGTTTAGATGTGAACCTTTTCTGCCTTTCCAAAACACATTGTTCCTTTATTCCTACAGCACTTGAACATAATAACATTAATATGTCATTAATCAACTTTTACACCTTTCTCTCTTCTTTTGTCCTAACCATATTTTACTCATAGTATTTTTACATTAAATATCACAGTGTGAGGCATGCTTTATTTGTGAAGGCTTTAGAAATGAATTAATGAAGTTACATAATTCAGCGAATATTTATCCTCAAATCCTTTAGAGGAAAAAAATGGACTAGTGGCAAAAATCTTTATCAAAATTGTTTTACAAGCAAATTTTAAAATAAAAAAGGGCAAATGAAATTACTAGGTTGAGTAGTCAGCCCGTTCACTTCTACTTCTTATAGTTTGCAGTGGCTATAAATAAAGGATTCTAGGCAACTTCATGGAAACAACTCGAAGCACATAATGCAAGAAACTTGTACTTTTAGAATCTCTAAACCTCTTTTGATACCTCATATTTGAATGTGTTTGCTTAAAATGTATTCATATGCTAGTCTTCACTTGAATTTCCCTGAAGTCACTTATTTGATTACCAAATTTATCACGTGTTTCCACAGCAAGTTTAGAGACAAGTTTTCATGAATCCTCTCTAAGACAATTATCAAATGATATTGAGAGGGTCCTTGTAACACAGTTGCATCTAACTATGAGAAAGGAATTAGGGAAAGGTTTTATGAAAGAAAAAAAGCAATTCATATAAGTAAAGGAAAAAAATTGTGTGCATGTATTAATAACTTTTTGTCCTGAGTACAAATAGCCATTTGTGTGGTAGCTCTACTAGTTTCCATTAAACTTATTTGAGTTTCAATTAAATTGTTCCCTTACAAAGCAGTTTTCAGAATTAAAATACTTCAAGAAAGTCCTTTAGAATGTGCACTACTCTTTTATAATCTGTAAATTTATAATGGTTTTATCCTCTTAATCCTTCCCTCAAATAAATATTTTTAATGATTTGTATATCTACAAGTGGATCAGGAATCTACTATTGGAGGAACTTGGATTATTATGGTGAACAAGCAAAAATGTCTTTCTTGTTTTCATAATGCTTAGAATCTCCTATAAAAGACTAATATTTAGCATATAACATTTAGCAAACATGAAGGAAAGGACTGTGGAAATATTTAATTATGGAAGTGACTATCAATGAGAGAGGGTCCAAAATGGATTTCCCAAAGAAGTACCATTTAACCTAAAACCTAGAGGAAAACTTTCAAGTTATATAACTAAATAAGAGGGGTACATAGAAGTGTTTCAGGGAGATATAGAAGCAGATGATAAATGGTGACTATGTGGATTTCTAACTACTCTAAGTTTAATCAAAAATTCATTAACTAAAAATGCAAATCTATCTTAAATAAAGAAAAAATTTGCATATCCTTGCTGATTGAGTCACCTTTTTAATACTGAAATGTTGTAAACTGCCAGTATATCCAACAGAATGAAATAGATTAGAAAATTTAGGTACAACCTCTCAATTAGACCATATCAGGCATTAAAATAATTGCATTGGAAACTATGAGGCAACCTCTAAAAGGCTTATGCATAATATTATGTGGCAGGACAAGATAATTTTATAAGTCCCTCATGATCACAAGTATGCAAAATGAATGTGGAAAAATAATGGAAAAATAAATTGTAATTATGTTTGTATAAAAAATGTGGATTCCTATGCCAGAAAGAGAAATATGTTTCAAAATTCCAACAAGGGGCCCGCATAGCTTTTTAAAAATTGATGAACAAAAGAAAGCATTGGTTAAAGGTAGTTATGCTTTAAAAGGAACTGTAATTGTGCTGGGAATGAGTCTCAATAGTACATTACTTGCTTAATATGTGTAAGGTCCTGTATTCAATTCCCAGCATTAAAGAAAGGAAAGAAGGAAGGAACGAAGGAAGGAAGGAAGGAAGGTAGGAAGGAAAAACAGCAGGGAGATACACTGATACAGAGAATTTTAGACTTCTTATAGATATACATATGTACTCGTAGATATATAACAAATAATTAAAATTTTTCATTTTATGAAAGGATTAATCAGAGGATAAAGCTTTATATAAATTAATAGGTAATAAAGAAGTGGTGCACTTTCAAACAAACAAAACCAACTAAAGTAAATCCCACTTCGAAATGACCAAGAAACTTTTGGGAAACTAAGAACTAAGATCCAGTAAACAGAGAAAAGAACACATTATCGTGTTCTTTTTAAAGAAACCAAATGATGGCATTTATTTTGTTTCATTAATTTGAGTATCTCACAGAATGAGAAAACTAGAACTTGTTCCTTTGAAATGTTAATTTCATTCTATTCCCTCTGTTTGTAGATGAGGAAACTGGGAAGCTTGATAAATGCATATTAAACAAGCATCACAAACCTCCATTATCAGAGTATGTATGAGCCAGACATATTAAACAAAGGAATGTAAAGTTGAAAACTCATTTTCCTATCCTCATTGAGTATTTTTATAGGAGAAGGAAATAATGTTTATCTCCTACTAAATATGACTGGTTTGTTTCATTTTCTTTTCCATCATGGTTGTGAAATGCACAAGAATTTTGGGTTCAAAAACCAAGAATTCCCTTTTGTCTAACTACCATTTCTCCTGTCACAAGACAAACTGACAATCTGTGCAGTGTGTTACAGATTCCTCATTGCCACAATAACAAATGGTTCTGAAATTGCCATACGAGTTTTTTTCCTGCTCCATTTCTTGGGAATAAAACTGATACAGAAGGTTTGGGCTGTGAGTCAAGAAAGTAGATAAACAAACCAAACTAACAGTTGGGAGTAGGATTAGAGAAAATGTTCTCCCGAGATTTCTATCGTTAGAAGAATGGATAAGACTGGTAATAACAAAGGGAAATAAAGTAATCCACACACAAAAAAAGAAAAATTCTAAACTTGTTGCCAACAAACAGGGCAAGAGATGAAATTGGGTTTAGTGGAAAGGGATGATTAATTTGGCCTGCTTGGAAAGTATTGGGTTTGCCTATAATATTTTATGTCCTCCTTTTAAAATTATGTTTCAATTTAGCTTACAGAGTAATTGCCATGCATGAATTTCTACAAACATCTAGTTGTTCATGGAATTATATACTGTTCAGAAGCAAGTTTTTCCTAATTTGGGCTCATTTGGACACCTATGAAATGAAGTTGAAAGTTGTCATTTGCTGGTGAGACAGATAAATATGAGCACTAAAAAAGTATAATTTAAAACTCAATGAATATTTTCTGCAAGGTCTTTTTTAGAAGATAGAGTAATTTTTGGCTCTTAATTTCTTTCCATATTGATTACAAATTAGTCGATATAGACACTCAAATATAGAAAAATCCATCACATTAGGTATTTGACATTTTATAAATATCAGTGCCAGCATCTATTATATTGTAATGTAAGATATATCTTATAGAGGTAAAGTTCTGACCCATTAAAAACCCTGGTTTCTCATTCTGAAATTTGTATATTGGACTCGTCTAAATACAAGGGTTTTTTTTCTGCTTCTGAATTTTATAACTCTTTAATTAAATTTGACTATTGCTAGGGTAAGAAAATGATTTGAATAACTAAATTCACAGCAGTATTTGACATCTGCCTGGCTGCCTGAACCAAAACTGCTAAATTTATCAATAATCCTGTATTTCAGACTGAAACCCTCATTTAATCTAGTTATTCACATGCTGTTTTAAATTAACATTTGCATGTAAATATTCACAAGACATCTTTATATTCTCCACCTGAAAAAGGACAATTCACCAAAATATGTTACTATGTAATTTAAAACAATTAGAAAATAAACATATTCTAGTTCTTCAATGAAATACTTGGGGTTGTAATTTTTTTAGAAATCTCAACTACATGTGATTTTAAATAGTAGAAAATATATTTTTATAATAATTTACATAGAGGTTCTAGACTCATACTTAATATTCTTTGTCTCTCGTTCTCAAAACTTTATAAAACCACTAACAGTGCAGAGAAAGTTGTCCAGACCATTTTAATATCCATTCTTACAAAGCCTGAAAGTATCTTTTCTTCCATATCCTCAGAGTTTCTAAGAGGAAAAAAAAATGATTTCTACCTTTCAGGAGATAAGAAAATCAAAGGAAAGCAGTTGGCACTGTTAAGTTTAAACAGAAAGCAAAATATTTACGCTTTTAACTAGGACACTTTGTCAGAGAACTGAATGGAGTAAATAAGGCATTGGGCTCTCAGGAAGATAACCAGAAAGCTATCTTGTTTGTAGAATCACATATACACTAATTTTGTAGCTAGTAGAATATGGATCATGTCTATCTATGGACATGTGACTTTTCTACTCTTGTAATGTGGCAACTTGTCCTTTAGAACTGAAAAAGAGTCCCAAGTTATTAACTCATGGGATGTTTTAATTCTGAAACTGTCAAGGAAGAGGAGAATTAAAGTTTAAACAGATTTTTTGAGGCTTTTAAGGATTTTATTATGATCCTTCACCTTTCTATAATGTAGCTTCCAAAGTGTGAATATAATTAACACTTTTCCAAAATAATATCTTGCTGTTGCCTAAATTATCATCCACTTGCCACTTTAGTTTTAGACATTCCTTGATCTCCTAATTGTCTTATCCTTTTTGTGATTTTCATATATATGAAGGAGGAAGTTGATTCATTTTCATAAACTACTTCTTGCTTGTTGCAGTAATATCAGCAGAATTTCTTGAGAAAAATTGGTCAAATTTATCCATTTTTATATTTATCTATCACCTACTTTAATTTAACAAGATAAAAGAGTGAGTCTCTCACCTTTAAAAATATTGTTTTTTAATCCAAGAACCTCACACATCTTTTACAACCCAATATGTGTCTCCTGAACTTATTCTATTAGGTTAAGGTGTAAGTACATTTGAAAATTAAGATCTACTTTATAGCTAAAAGTAGGGTAATATGCTTCATTATAAGCTCTTAAACACCTTTGAAATGGAAAACGTGCAGCTTGGTATTTTAATTTAATTTTGTTTTCCTGGTAGATGCACCCTAGTCCTCGTCCATACCATGGAAGAAGAGGAAAAATACATTGTTAAGGAAAACAAGGATGTTGATGAAAATTGTTTTTAGGCTTCATGTCATTTGATTTTTTTTACTATTTTCCAGCATTGAATAATGTATCCTATTTTATTTACCCCCGGTACAGAAATCCAGTACACAAATACTCTCTTCTGTTTTGATCTTTACGAAGCCACCAATATCTACATTCACACAGAGAAGTAAATTAGTAGTAAAGGCTTACATTTTCACTTCTCATTTCATTTCATAAAGAAAACAAATCTTTAAAATACTGTATATGAGTGGAAATCTAGTGTTGAATGCTTTCCGTTAATCTTCAAGTAAAGAAAAATTTTCCATTGACCGTCTAAGTTGTTATAAAACCTTTTCTGTTTAGTATCACTAGAATCTTGATAAATAATATCATCATTCATGAAAATTTGCTTAAATAGCTGTTACTGCCTAGTTTTGAAACACTAAACAGTGTGAATTCAGATCCTAGATCAATTATTACTAGTAACACCTTCTCTTAATCTTTTGTGCTGCCTTGCTCAGTGTTTTTTAGTTCCTCTGTATAATGTGTTTACCTCCTAAGATATGCCTGTGCTGGTTTGAGAGAACAAATCTAATCTTTTGAACTTCTCTTAGGACATCTTATAAAATTTCTTCATGGCTACCATCAGGATAACATTTTTATATTTATTTGTGTGTTGTTTCTGTAATGTTTTTGACTGTGAGTTTTTATTGATGAAAAAGTCTTTCCCTTTGTTTTTAAGTCTGGTATTGTATTCTAAGTCTATTTCAAATTTAGTTGGAAAATATTTTCCCTAACATTGAATTCCAGGTTGGGCATTACTTTATGTAAGCATTTTAAAGATAGCATTTTCATTGTACTATGACTTTTATTATTTCTTTGGAAATCTAACAAGTGGGTCCCATTGTTGATCTTTTGATAATCATGTCTCTGCTTATTTCTTTACTTATCTTTATGTTTCAGCAATTTGACTATAATATGCCTTGATATAATTTGTGGTGAACTATTTGAGTTTACCTAGTGTTTTAAATCTTTGCATCAGTTTTAGGAAATCATCTGTCATTATTTTCTTGAAAATTCCTTCTTTCTCATTCTCTATTCTTTTTAATTGCAGAAGCCTAATTAAGCATATATTAGAATATCTGAGAAAATTTCACATATATGTTTTACTGGTGATTTTTTAAAAATTAGCTCTTCTCTTTGAATTAGTTGAGGTCTTTCTGGTGTTCTTTAGTTTCAGTAATTCTGTTTTCTGCTGTGTTAAATATGGTTAAACATTTTTTCTGAGTTTTTAAATAAAGAACATTGTATCTTTTGATTAATCTTCCATTCAACTTATCCTTCAGTTTCCAATTTTATATACTATATTATTCCCTATTATACTCACCATTTAATTCTTTTCGTGGATTTCCATTTTCTTATCTAATTCTCCTATCTTGCACTTTACCCATTTCTTCTCTCTCCCTAAAATATTCATTGTAGTTACTCTACAATTTTCTTTTGTTAACTGTAATACACGAGGAGTATGTCAATGAAAGTTGTAGAGTATAGATCGCCAATTCTCTCCTCCTTAAAAAAAAAAAAGAAAAAAATTCTTGGAATCAATCTTTTCAGAATTCTGGAACTTGACCAAACCCTTATAGCAATCGTTAAAGCATTTTGTGAGGGAAAAAAATGTCAAAGTCTCCATAAGAAGAGTGTGCTTTGAGGCAGTCAAACTTGCCCTTTTCCCATTTCCCAATTTCCTGCTTCAGATACCCTTGAAAACTAACAGCCCTCAATTGTAGTGAAAACCAGCAGGCTAGCAGCCACTGGAGGACCAAGAATAGGTTTGCAGCTTCTTTAAAGCCTCATTCCAGAGCGTTGTCATTATTTGACTTGTTGAGTTGCTCCTAGGAAAACCTTACTTAGGAGGCTGTCATTATTTTGGGCTGACTTGGAGCTCACCCAGTGCAAAAGCCTGGTGCCTGGTGGTGTTTGTCAAAAAAATTACAGAGGATCATTTAGCTTTGTGGTTGCCTGAGGCAGTGAATAACAGTTGGTACAAACAATAGACGACTAAAAAGCTTAAACAGAAAAGCTAGGGAATGAAATAACCCTGGAGTCTTTGAAAAGCGATGACATATCTCTGAGAATCTAGAAAGTCACATGAATGCATAGGGCTGAGTACATGCCCTGGGCTGTGCACATGCTGAGAAAAAAACTGAGAAGTCCCTAAGTCATCCAATCTAGCTGACCTTGACACTTCATACAAACAGCAAGTAAAGGCTAACAAAGAATTCCCAACTGCAGGGTAAATATTGAAAATATAACTTCAGCAAAAACAGGAAGTCTTACTGGTTCTAGACATTTCAGGAAATCTCTATCCTTTCATTCTCTGATCACTAATGCAACCAGTGACTTCAAGTACTTCAAAAGACAAAGAATAAACCCTTTATAGTATTGGTTCAGAAAAAAAAAATCCCTGAGCAAATAAAACTACCAATAACAAACAGCAACAATAATAAAAAACAAAAACCCATGGAGGAAAGAATCTGAATTCCAAAGTTACCTTACATTATTTAAAATGTCAAGTTTTTAAGAAAATAATTATGAGACAAAACATGAAAATATTATTTGTGCTTTCAATTAAAAAGAATTTAAGGAAAAATGTCTAACATAATTTAGACATCAAATTATTAGAAAAATATTTAACTTAAATGTTTAGGTTTATTGTTGTTGTTCTCAAGATCAAACCTAGAACCTCACTCATGCTAGGCAAGAACTTGATCACTGAGCTGCACTCCCATCCATTATAAAAATACTTTAAATCAATTCTTTTAAATAGGCTTAAAGAACTAAAGAAAGCGTATGAATAGAAATTATCAGTACAGAATAATTTTTGTGGGGAGAGATATTGAATTTGGGTTGTACAAACTGAGCTACATTGCCAGCTGTCCTTTTTGTTGTTGGTACTGTTTTGTTTTGTTTTTAATTTGAGACAGGGTCTTCCTAAGTTGTGCAGGCTGGACTCAAACTTGTGATCTTCATACCTTGCATCCCAGAGTACTAGAAAATAGTTTAAAAAAGAACTGGAGAAATTCTTGAGATTAAAAAAAATATAACAAAAATTTTAAAAATTATTTACTTAGGCTAAAAAGTATATTTAGTTAGTGAGGAGATTAGATCAGCAATTTTGAAACAGGACAATAGAAATTATCTAGTGTGAATTACAGCAAGAAAAAAGAATTAGAAAAAAGAATAATGCTTCAGAAAGGTAGAACATCATCAAGTATTTCAATGTGTATGACATACAGGGCCCAAAAGAGAGGGGCGAGAATGAAAAGAGCCAAAAGAATTTTTGAAGAAATAGTAATCAAAAAGAATTTACACATCTAAAATGTTCAGTGAAACTGAAGTAGGACAAACTAAAAAAACCTCCATTTAGCCATATCAAAATCAACTATCAAAAACCAAAGGGAGAATCCTGAAAACAGGGAGAAAGAAATAGTTCCTTTGCCAAAGGAATCCTCACTAAGAGTAATTGATTTCCAGTCAAAACCATGGAGGTCAGAGGCAATGGAATAATGTACTCAAAGTATTGAAAAATAAATTTTAAAAGGTGATCATCAGAAAAAGCTGTATCTGACAAAGTTATTTGTCAAAAATAAAGAAGAAATTAAGAGATTTGTAGTAAATGGAAATCTGGAAACTTTGTTGTTGGCAGATTTGACCTACAGGAAATCCTATCAGGTTCTCTGTAGATTGAGAAAAAACACATCAGACAACAACTCACATCTATGTAAAAAATAAATAACTCCAGAAAGAGTAACAGCATATATGAACAGGGAGGATAATGGTAATCATGGAAATATATATATATATATGTGTGTGTGTGTGTGTGTGTGTGTGTGTGTGTATATACACATATATATATATATGTGTGTATATATATACACATATATACATATATGTATTTTTTTCCCAGGGATCAAACTCAGGACTTTGCACTTGCAAGGCACTGAACTAAATCCCCAGCCTGGTAATGTATATATTTATGCTTGTAAGTCTACCTTATTATATAAAAGGCAAATTGCAGGGAGCATTGGTTGTGAGTCTGTGTTGACAGACTCTCAATTTGTAAACATATTTGATAAATACATAATTTGTATGACAAGAAAAATAAAGAAATATATAAAGGTGCAAAGTTTTTACATACTAATTAAATTTAAACAGTTTTAATCTGAACAAGAATGAGTAAATTGTAATCCCCTGGATAACCACTAAGAACATAATCAACTAGGGGCTGGGGATTTAGCTCAGTGGTTTCGCCGCCTGCTGCGCAAGTGCAAGGACCCAAGTTCGAACTCCGGCACCAAAAAAAAAGAAAATAATGAAATATATATAGTGGAAATAATGAAAAAGGACTTAAATAGTACAGTAGTAAATGTTTATCACAGAAAGTGGTAGTAAAGAAAGAGACAAATAAAAATATATATAACATACATAAAACCAATATCAAAGTGACAAAAAATTCTACCTTATCAATAATTACGTTAAATATAGGTGCACTAAATGTTTAAATTAATATGCAGAGATCAGCAGAATGTATAAAAATTCTATGATTAAATATATGCTGTCTCTAAGAAACATACTTTAGATTGAAAAGAATCAAGTCAGGTGATAGAAACAGGACAGAAAAAACATCATGCTAACAAACTATAAGAAAGCTGATGTGGCTAATAACTTCAGAAAAAAAAGATAATAAGTCAAAATTTGTTCCTAAATAGAAAAAAAAGCACATCTATACTAATAATAGACTGCTTCATGGAAAAGATAAAACAATTTTCAATATATATGCTTCAGGCAATAGATACCTAAAACATGAAATAATGATATGAAGATTTTTAATGGTGAAATAGAGACTTCAACAATAATAGATTGAAATTTGCAGAGTCCATTTCCAAAGTAGATAGAATAGCTAGAGAAAATATCACCAAGGAAACTGATGACTTTAACAAAACTATGAACCAATGAACCTCATAGGCATCTATAGAATAATTCATCCACTAATACATATAAGAACACACATGCTTTTCAATTATCATGTGAAGAATTTCTGGAATAGATTGTGTTCTTTATCATTAAAATGTTATTAAGTTTAAAAGAATTAAAATCATGCAAAGTATCTTCTCTGATGGAAATTGTAAGAAATTAGAAATCAATAACAGAAAAAAAACTTAGAAAGTTAATATAGATATGTTAAAATTACACAGCATATCTCTAAGTACTTAATACGCTAAGGAAAAAACCAAGGAGAATTAGAAAATATATTGAGATGGCTCCCAGCCACAACCAGCCAGGTGAGACAAGGAGCTTGAAGCTCCGCGGCGCGGCCGTCCGGGTCCCCGCCCACGCCACGGGTGAGGTCCGCTTAGCCAGGAAGGCGCCTCCAAGGCCCAGTGCCCCCTCCCCCCCACGCACGCCTCTGGCCTTCTGGCTTTTCTGCTACATGGTCCCACGCTACACAGGCACAGGAGATTAGAAAGACCCTGGTCCCCAGCGCCACAAGATAGAGCAGAAGTTAGTAACAGAAAGAGGGCTTCTCAGGCTCTTTGATGAAAACTGAAGCTCAGTGGAGAAGTAAAGAGAATCTCTACAATGAAGGCACATCAGACCACTGTACTTGGTCTGCTGCTGGCTTGCTGAGACTCACTGACTCACATATGCACACGGATTCCTACCTTGCCTACTGTGACAGCAGAGACATACCCTGAAGGAGGCCCCATAATTTTTATTTTTTGTTACTTGCAAAAAAGAAAAAAAAGGTTTTTTTCCTCTTATTTTTAATGCTTAATTTTTACTTTTTTCTACTCTTCAAATTTTTATTTTCTTTCTTTTATCGTCTCTCTCTCTCTCTCTCTCTCACTCTCACTTGTTCTCTTGCTGTCCCACATTGGTCCTCATCTCCCCATTTGTTCCTTTCTGCACTGAATTCGGATTTCTCCCTTATTGTTCTTTTCTTCTCTTTTTCCTTCTCTTGATGATCATTAGGGTTAAAGGAAAGTAAATACGGTATCTATCCTCCCTGTTGCTGTTAGGTGATTCTATTCACATCTTCGTTCTTTCATTCTGCCTTTTCCTCTTGCCTTTAACAACTTCTTAGAGTTTGTGTCATGTTCCTGTGTCTTCGGGCCTCACCGCTAATCTTTCCTGATCTTTCTACCTGTCCCTCCCTCCCCAACTCCTTTTAACTCCTCACCCTGAAGGGGAAAGATGCTATATTGAAGAGTTTATTCATTATAAACTTATGTTGGGTTGGTCCTCAGTTTTAATTTAACTCACATAGTTAAAAGTCATTAATAACTACCACAAATTGTCATTTTCTTAGCTGTGCTTGATGCTATGGTATTGCTGACTATGTCATTTGGGCTAACATGTTGATTGATCTAATTAGTTTTCCTTCCTGGTATAAGGAAAATAAAATAGCCTCAGTCATTAGAGTCTCAAAAGCCAAACACAAGCTACATCTGGAAGACACCTCTGAAAAGCAATTATTCCACAAGGGTTTTAAACACAAGCAACAGAGATACCTACATTAAGCAATTTTGAACTATCAACCCAGGAATTAAACCAAGGACAGTACAAAAACACAAATGAGAAGACACTTAAGCAAGGCACAAACACAGCCTTCCACGCCACAAAAAGGAAATTCTGGGGGAAATGCAGTGGAAAAGTCTGAAAAGCAACCACTTGGACACCCTGAACTGATACACAGGAAGTAACAAAGCAAATGCATGAGGCTCTAGAAAAATTCAAAACAGAAATAATCTCCCAGATAAATACAGAGATGGTGAGCAGAGTGAAAGACATGATTAGAGGCTATAGAGCAAAAACAGAGAAGAAAATAGATGAGATCAGAAACATGCTGGAAGCCATGAATGCCCAGCATAAGAAAGAAATGGAAACCATGATCGCCCAACATAAGAAAGAAATGGAATCCATGAAACAGATTCAAACAGATATCCAAGAGATTAAAAACTCCATTGAAAGCATGCAGAGC
>NW_004624733.1:24298220-24319239 GCF_000247695.1 Heterocephalus glaber | reverse complement strand
GTTGTTTTCATCTGCATCTCTCAAATGACCAGTGATGTTGAACATTTTTTCATATATTTATTTGCTGCTTTGACTTGTTTGTCTGAGAAACGTCTGTTCATTTCAGATGCCCATTTTTGAACTGGGTCTTTGAATTTGTGAGGTCTGATATTTTTCAGTTCTTTATATATTCTAGATAATAGTCCTTTGTCTGAGGTACAGCTGCTAACATTTTTTTCCCAGATGATAGGTTATCCCTTAGCTCTGTTGGTGGTTTCTTTTGCAGTGCAGAAGCTTTTTAATATGATGAGATCTCAGTTGTTGATTCTTTGTGCTAGTTCCTGTGATGCTGCGATTTTGTTCATAAAGACTTTTCCTATGCTTTACCAGCTTTTTAAAAAAGATTAATTCAGGTTGTTTAGAATTTTTATATTTGCCTGTAAGTTTTTACACATATTAATAATATTGAGTTTCTCAGTCTGTGAAAGTACATATCTATTTATGTAGATTTTCTTTAATGTCATTCAGGAATATTTTCTAATTTCTACTATGGAAGCCTTACAAGCTTTTTTCAGGTATTTCTTCCTAATTACTTTATGTATTTGTTTATTTCTTTATTTCCCACAATTGTAAGCAGCATCTATTAAATTTTAACTTTCAATGATTTTTCTACTGGTACACAAAATACATGTAATCTTGTATAGTAAACCTGACTCCTCCAACCTTGCTGGTTTGCAATACTGAGGATTGCATCCATGGCCTTTCCATTGAGCTACATTCCCAGACATTTTAGTTTAGGTTAGTTTAGTTTTTATGTTAAGAAAGGGTCTCACTAAGTCACTAAGTGGCCCAGTCTGGGCATGAATTTTGAGTCTCACTGCCTCATCCCAGAGTGCTGAGGTGACAGGCCTGTGCCACCATGCCTGACTCTGTTAATTCTTAAAGAGTTTTTTCCCCAGTGGATTCTAGACAAATGCATCTGTCTTTTTTATTTCTAAATGGATGGATTACATTGCTTTATTTTGTTTTTTTGTGGGGTTTTTTTGTTTTGTTTTGTTTTGGTATCAGGGGATTGAACTGGGGTCCTTGTGTTTACATTTGTGCAGCAGGAGATGAAACCACTGAGCCAAATCCCCGGTCCTATTTTGTTTTGATTCATTGACAATCATTTCCAACCATGTTGAATCAAAATATTGAGGGTAGGCATTCTTGTTTATGGCCTTAGAATATAACTCAATGGCATTAGCTGTGTGGACTCTTGTTTCTGTCTATATTTATGAGGAATATTAGAGGATGACAATAATCCTGCTATCAGAAGGATTGAAAAAACTGTGATATAGAAATTTTTGTGGTTTAAATGTTTGAGATAATTCATCAGTTAAACAAGATCACCTTATGATTTCATTTTTAGGTCATTTTGATAGTTGTCCCTTTTGAGGACTTTGTTCCTATAATATTGGTTGTCAAGTATTGCCCTAAATTTCCATATTACCTCTTTGTTACTTTTCTCTGTTGCTGAGGCAAAATACCCAACACTCAAAGGAGGAAAAGTTTATTGTAGCTCATAGTTTTCAGATCTTTCAGTCTATAGGCAGCTGGCTCCAAAACAGGGTGGCCCAGCAGAGGGGTATTACAGAGGAGAAACAGTTCATGGTGAGTAGAAGGCAGCCGGCAGCAAGCTGCAAGTCCCAGGCAGCAACAACAGCAGCCTTCTTTCTGTCTCTTATATTTTATCCAGGCTACACACCCTCAGGGAAGAGAGCACTCACATTTAGAGTGGGCCTTCCCATTATCCACACCCAGAACTATGCCAAACCAATCATTGGATTAATTTAATAATTACTCACCCTTAATTTCAGCATCACACACTCTAGATCCAGCTACCTCTGAAAAGCCCACCTATGACTACATGAGGCTTTGGGGGGATGTCTAGACACAAGCCATAACACCTCCTTAGTAAGTGAAGTTTTTAGTAAGAACACCCTTGCTACTCCTAATATTCATCATCTGTGTTATTGTATGTTATTTAGAAAGGTGCTGCTTTTTTTATTTGTTTATTTGTTTTTACTGAGGATTTAACCCAGGGCCTTCAGACTATAACCTCAGTTCTATTTTCCTATTTATTTGAGATGGGATCTCATTAAGCCCCCAAATTGACCTGGTTTGGCTCAAACTTACAGTCCTACTGTCTCAGCCACTCTTAATGATGTGATTACAGGTGTGCACCACTATGCCTCATGGTGTTGTTTCATTTCTAAATATTTGAGCACATTTATTTTTTCAATATCAATTTTAATTCCTTGGAACTTAGAATATATTCTATATGAGTTTATTTTTAAGAGCTTTAATGAATAACAAGTAATATTAAATAAAACATAAATATTGAATTATGCATTTGGTACATTTTGATATAAGTATACAACAGTGAGACAAGCTCGAACATCAGAAAAAGATACATTTATGATCCTCAAAAGTTTCCACATTCTTTTTTGTGACACATTCCTCTGCTGCTCTTTGTTCTTAATCTCTACCTTTCACCCAATACATGTAATAAATCAAGGTAAAAACATAATTTCTTTCTCAGTAGATTAGCTTTCATTTTTAAAAAATATTAAAAACTAATACCACCTTTTTGTTCAAATATCTATTCAATTGTTTTGCTCACATTTTATTGTTTTTGTTAGTTTATTATTGAGTTTTCACAGCCAAAGATAGATAGGCAAATAGGTAAGTGGATATGTTCTCTTTGCAGATAGTATTGTTTCATTGACCTATTTGTTTTGATGAAACCAATGCCATATAGCATTGATTCCTGTAGCTTTGAAATAAGTCTTGCAATGCTGGGTATGGTGGCTTATGCCTGTAATCCCAGAACTTGTGAGGCTGAGGCAGGAAAATCACTGTGATTTCCAGGCCAGCCTGAGCTAAATAGTAAGACCCTGTCTCAAAACAAACAAAACAAAAACATAGTCATGTAAGTAGATAGTATAATACAACTTTTTAATTCTTTTTTCTACCTACACTATCATAGATGAATAAAAAATCAGATTTTAATTTCTAAACCAAAATGCTGTTGAGATATTCATTGTGGTTTATATAATTAATAAATAAATAGATTAAGGGGAATTAATATTAAACCAATACTAAGTCTTGTGATCTATGAACAGTTTATCTCTTTATTTTCTTAGATCTGTATTGTATTCTCCTGTAATGTGTTTTATAGTATTCAATTTCTAAATCTTACATATCTTCTGCCAGCTTTATCTCTATATGTTTCATATTTTAGATGTTATGGCTATGGAATTTTAAAATTTTTAATATTTTTTTGATTCTTGATAGCATGAAAAAATGCTTTTTGTACATTAATTGAACATCCTGCAACTTTAGTAAACTTATTAGACTGTGTAGCACTTTTAATTAGAAAGAATTTCTTTATGCACAATTATGTAATTTATAAATAATAATTCAAACATGATTTCCTTTCACTTGTTTTTCTTGGTTTACAGTAGTTTGTAAGACCATCAGAACAATATAGAATAGAAATTGTGAGAATACACTATCCTTGTTTTGTTCCTGATGTTAAAGAAGAAAGCATTTAATTGTTTATTACTAAATATTATGTTACTTGTAGAATTTTTGGATACCCTTACTAATTTGAAGATATTTTGTTGCATTTTCAGTTTACTATCTTTTTTTTGTCTTAGAAAGAATCATACCAAAATCTGACATACATCTTACCCACATCTATTGAGAAAGCCATATAACTTTTTCATTACCTTTTTAATACAGTGGATTTCTTCATTGATATTCAAATATTAATTGTTTCATTTCTGAGACTACATTTGGTTTTGAAGTATTACCTTTTTATACATTTTTATTAAAATTTTAACATTTTGGTGAGAAAATTTGCATCTTGTTCATGAGAAATACTGGTTTATGCATTTCTTTAATATTCTTTTTTGTGTGATTTTAATATTAGGATATCAGTCTCATTGAATGAATGGAGTAGTATTTTCTTTTCAATTCATTCTATATATTCTCAATTAAATTTGTGCAACTGATTAAAAAAGTTAAGGAAACAAACTAACTCTAACTGTATCCTAGCACCATCTTCATATATCCTATTTGTTATTCATTTGCTTGCTTACTCTGAAAATTAATTTGTTGAATACTCGCAATGTCCCAGGTACTGTGCCAAAGTTTGAGTAGGTAATTATTTAAAAGACCATAATTTTACCATAGTTCATGAAACTTGGAGTCATATAAATCATTGGCCTTGGCATACTTGTGGTGACCGGTGACTTCTTTGTTCTCATAGCAATCTGTCATGATATAGATCTTTTAAAAAGTCTTCAGTCAAAAAATGACTGCAGTGTCTGTGGAATACCAACAAAAATAATTGAATATCTTGCTCATTCCCAGCAACTCTTACATCTTGAACTACAGAAAAGCTCATGAGTAGTTTTACAAAATGTTAATCTTTAAACTATACTTAAAGTGCTATAGCTTATATCTGGTATTGGTCATAATTTATAAATACCATAGTGTTTTTAACATTTTTCTGATTTCTTTGATTTAATTTCTCTCTATTCAATTTGTTCTAATTTTGTATTATAATGCTACTGTTGAAAGTAAAGACTTTATCCAAAAACTTTGTTTAATGAAGAATGACTATATATGACACATGACTGAGCATATCATTGTTATTTAATCATTGCATTATATCCCAAGATATAGTTCATTTTTAAACCTCATTTTATGACATTACAGTGTTCTTATATTCATTATAAAATAATAATGCTTAATTAAGTTAAACAAAAACTTTCCAATTCGAAATAATTTAGCATAAATAATGACCTAAATGTCTATGAGTTTACCAGGTAATTTGATGACTTCATAATTGTACCCAATATAGAAGTATGGATATTTACAAAAGTCACTACTGAGTTGATTAAAAGCAGTTCTCCATTTCAAAGCCTGTCTTCATCGTATGTGGCACATGACATTGGAATAGCTCACAAATGCCACCAAAGGGGAGAGAATATCTGATGTCACTGATAAAGATGCCTTTGAAACTTACGTTTTTAAATTTTAAAAGCAGTTTTGTGAGCAAGAAAGAGAGCGTGTTTATATGTATGTCTATATTAAAATATTTCTACTTGGCATGGATAAACAGTTCACACTACATGTAGTCAATCTTTGTGTTTGTCATCAAAACCTCTTCATTCTGTGCAAGAGCAGCCATGTAGTATGCCCAGATAATGTGTTTAATGAAAATTTCCAACTATTATAATTGTTCTCTAAATTTCCATTTGGTGACAACCTTTGTGAGATGATTACACATCATCAGTGTTCTAATGAACTAAAAGAGACTTAATGCCTGGACATGAGGCAAAGTAGCTAAGAAACATGTGTCATAGGCAGTTTCGAAGCAACTAACATACAAAAATGTAGGCATCATTAACAGTGTTCAGAAAGACAGATGAGTCTCCATCCTGCCTAACCCAGTGGTTAATTTATTGACAGACTTTACCAGTGACATCCCTTTGGAGGGTTTTTAATAGTTTCTAAGTTGCTTGCTGAGGTTTTAATAGACATTTGCCTCGCTGAGCTCAATAAATATAGAGTGCGGTTTGAAATCTTGGAATCTAAAATGTAAGCAACTGACTGAATGAGGTTAGAAAGGATTTATACTTCCTCTAAATATACTTCTGAGCTGAAGTCCAAGAAAAAAAGATTTCCAAAATATCTACCTACTTTTGGAAAACTTTCTCCTGTTTTATGTTAAGACCTTTGGTGCTATAAAACAGAGAAAAATGTGTCAGGAACAGAAGGGAAATAAAGCTATTCCTTTTAGCTTGCTGTGGAGTAGACTTTGGAAACTGTAGGATTTGAAGACTCACATTGCAACCATTCAAGCTAAGTCAAAGTAAGTGTCATATATATTATTTTTTAAATCCCACTTACTTGGAACGAAATGCATCCTTGTTTATAAGGATAGGCAATTATTTGTGCAATGCTGTAGCTAACAAAGGGACTTTTTATTACCAAATTAAGACATATAAAAATAAATAATAGTTGAAGGTGTACCAAGTTCTTGCTCTGCTAGGTGCACTTTAGTGTTTTCAGTTAAACTCACTAATTCCATAGAAGAATCCTATCAGGAAGGAACAGTTGTTACCTATACTTTATGAAAACTAGGTATATTTTCTAAAATCATGCAGTTGATATATTTCAAAATATGAAGTTGAGCCTACATCATTTGCCTCCAAATACCAAAACTGTAAAATAGCAAATTACTATGTGAATGCACCTTTTCAGAAAAAAAATGTTTTTTGTTTTGCTATTTTCAATGAATAGAGCAGGTGTTGCTTAAAGTTACCAGGCAACTTCAGTTGCAAATGTCAATTGCCTGTGTAAAAATCACTTAAAGAATAATGAAACAAAGATAAAATTGATTTATGGTTTTAATATATTGTTATTTCTAAAATACATATTTTTGATTATGTTTATTTTTTATTATTGCTATAAAGTAAGCAATAAAATTAAGTTAAGCATTGAGAAAAACAAGAAATTATAATTTTAAATAAAAAGTTTATTTAATATTTTAAGTCTCATATTTACTATTAATTTCCAGAAATTTAATTGGCATAGCTATTTAGGTATCCTTTTAGTTAGATATTTCGTAATAAAAAATCAGTAACACTGTTCTGAGGTTTCATTTTTCAACTATGGAAGGAAAAGATGTAATTTTAAAATGATAAAATGAATATTTGTCAGTGAAACAATTAATTTTTCAACGATTGAACTAATTATTTCAGAAAACATGGAAGATGTTATTACCCTCCAAATGCATGCTGGAATAAATATTGCTTACTCTGATGATTATAAATGAAGGCTGTATTTAGGTCTAATATGAGAGTCAGGCAATGAAAATTGCCATTTTGATATGCTTGGTTGTATCTTTTGAAATGTACATACACTATATGAGTTTAAGCTTCAGGGGAATGTTTGTGGTTTGGGAACTTCAGGTTGTTTAGGAAGCTGATCATGTAAGTATCACATTTTGGGAGAATACTATGACTAACTTTTCTGTATCATTGTATCTGATATCATTTTATGTATATTTTCTTGGAGATTTCTCTATAGTGTAGTGTAGTGCGACGTTGTGATTAAGAACATACATAATAAGTTAAGATTTCGGGGTCTTTTCTTTAGAGGTTTCTCAGGTGTTATTTATATGACTACCAGGCAAGCTATTTAGCCTAATGAGACTGTTGTGCAGAGTATGTGAGCTCATGCATGGAAACCTGTTGGCAGGTTCCTGGCAAATTCTGGGTACCCAGTGTTGTTGTATGTCCTGATAGAAATAGTGGGTTTGTCCCCACTTTTCTTTTCTTTTCTTTTTTTCTTCTTTAGTCCTTTACTGTGCCTACTTAGAATTTCTTGGTCCCTGAAAGTTTAAAATTAGTTCCCTCTTCAAATCTATTGAAGTAATATTTCTTAAAAGTGCCAAATATGGTTACATGTTTATAATGTAGATGGCTTAAAGACACAGAATAGTTCCTCATATCAACCAAAGAGGAAGACATCCCTTTCCGATACTTTGAGTTTTTCTCTCGGAATATGTCTAAAGTGTGTGAGACTTGGTGGGCATATTCTGATTCTCAGGTCCTTAAAACAGACAAAAGTCTTTTCCATCTTTTTCTTTGGATCATGTGTGAAATCAGGATTTTCCAGAGCACATGTTTTTAAAACTTCTTATTTTTCTTAAATATTTTCAAATATGTTATTTATTATATTCTTCATTGCATCTACAGAGCTGAGTATTTTCATCTTACTTCATGGATGGCCCAGTAAAGTAGAAGGGGAGTCTTGCAGTATGTGATAACATTTAAAGTCACACTGTTGAAAAGAACTCCACAGTATTTGCTTGAATCTGCAACATTTACAACAATTTGGGAGGCATCAACATTACTCATTAAATGAGTAGTAGACTAAATATGAACTTCTGCTAAAGGGAGCAATGATGGTATTGTGATATACCTAAACAAATACTCATACTCTGAGTTTACAAATTCTGTAAATGTAAAAATATAATAATAATAAAATACCTTTGTGAGTGCTTATACAAGTATCACAAAGTCATTAAAAACAACAAAATAAAGAAACAATGATGAGATTACCAATACAGAAAAACTAAATTTTCAACCTAAACTATACTTAAAGTTTCAATGCAACAATTCAGGATAACACTAATAAAACCATCTCCAGTCTGCACGTGCATTGTGCTTCAAGTCTGCTATGCAGTGGAACCAGGTACTTCAGACTTCTTGCTCTCAGATTCTTCCCTTTTGTGGCATATGATGATGATGTCACTGAGCAGGCTCACCATGCTGTTCTCCTTTGTATAATTTGTCACTTTCTTCTAAATTTCTAAATGCTAACAGGCGAACACCCACTGGTGACACAAATACTTTATATATCTTTTTCATTACGTATCTCAAATTGTCTATTTGCATACTTGTGCTGAATGCCCACTCCATCTTTTGTAATATGCTGTATAATTTTAGCAAAGAGTATAGATTAGACAATATTCTTGCTCTTTAGTGTACAATTGAATTTTCATTAGACAACATTTCTTGCTCTTTAATATAGAATTTTCTTTATTCTCCCTAGTACTAGAAAATCTTACTCCTAGGATTATAAAAGTACCTTGACCCATAATACCATTCATCACAAGTATATATAGTTGAAAATTGTATGGGTTTGTTTCTCCCTAAGAAAAGGCAAATATTTCACTTGATCTTGGCCTTCAAGGATAAGTCACTTGAAAGTTATAGTTGTACTCTCATTAGCTAGTGATCACATTCAGCAGACATAAAAACACTCCTTTGTTATCAAGTGGTGCATATATAATCCTGTTGCCAAAGAAGAATGATTCTCTTTCAAAGTAACCAGCAACTTATATTTAATTTTCATTAGCTGTGAATTTACAATGGGTCTAAGCTTTTTTTTTCCTTTTCTTGTGGAAAGTAATGGAAATATTCTGTATTCATCCTCTCTTGCCATACTCAACCATCCACGTTATGTTATCAGTTTAAATAGAAAATCCAGACCCTGAAGCCTTAGGTTGAAAAACATGAAAAACAGAAGCTGTTGGAAGGCAGGAATCCTTCATTATTTCTGCTTGAGAAGGAAATTCTAATACAGTAGATTTTTTAAAATATTTCTCCTTCCTTCCTCCCTCCCTCCTTCCCTCCCTTCTTCCTTCCTTCCTTCCTTTCCTTCCTTCTCTCTCTCTCTCTCTCTCTCTCTCTCTGTATTCCTCTGTCTTTTACTTTTACTTTCTTTTTTTCCTTCTTTATTATTATTTTTTTGTCTTGGCATAATTTAATGTAGTTCTTCTCCTTTGCAAATACAAGGTGTAGGATGGATTAGCATAGAGACCATGATTTAGCCCTTTCATTCTTTGTTTGGCAAACATTGCTAACTTGGAAAGATGCAGGGTAGAATTTTCTCCTTCTAAAAGGAACAACTTCAAATATATTGAAGGGTGTCTTTTTTCTGTAATGTTAAATAATTTGTCTTTTGATGTCCTGGGTCCTAAAAAAACAGAAAGTTTGTAAGGATCAGTGTATTACTTTTTCCTGGTTACAATCTTTATGAGTTGGAAAATAGTTTGGTTCCTTAAAGAAAGCAACTGAAACTGTGCTGAACTGGATGCTATAGGGACGATATGAGACATTACTTACCACAGCATGATTGGAAATTATTTCTCTAAGCATGGATTTTTATTCATTTTGTAAAATTAATTTTATTGGTACATTTTAGGTATACAATATAATGACATTAATCATTGGAAATGTGTACCTTTACCTAATCTATCTTGGTTCTTATTTTTTCCCCATTCCCCTGGCCTTCCTTCAACCCCTCCACCCCTCCCTATTTACAAAGACTTTGTTTCCATTGTTTTATATTTTCAAATTAATTCCATTCCCTTCTTTCCATTCCTCTACCCCTTTCACTTCCCCTTCCCCTTTGCCCCTTTTCTTCCTAATTCACATTATCCATTATACCTTTTAGTCCTTATTTACACTTTCAGTTTCTCATACTAGAGAAACTATTTGGTATTTACACGTGTGTTCCATTTAATTCACTTAAGAGTATCGCCTCAAAGTGTATCCATTTAGCTATAAATGTCTCTAATTTTGCATTCTTTATGACTGAGTAGTACTCCATTTTATTTAAAAAACTACATCTTCTTTATCCAGTTTCCAGTTGATGGGCACTTGGGCTGTTTCCAAGCTTTAGCTATTAAGGACTGTGCTGCTATAAACATGGGTGCACATATATCACTGTGGTATGATTCTTTTAATTCTTTGGGGAAGATCTCCAGCAGGGGAATAGCTGGGTCAAATGGGACTTCCAGTCCTAGTTCTTTGAGATATCCCCATACTGATTTCCACAGTGATTGCACCAGACTACACTCCCATGAGCAGTGGAGCAGGGTTCCTTCTTCCAAGTACTGACTTGATAAAATTTATCAGTTGCCTTTCTGTCCCTATTTTACTACTCCATCCCTGAAGATATAGTTTCTTCATCTTCCCTATAAAATACTGGCATTGAAATTTTTTCTCAGGGACTTATCCTGTGGGAAAACAAGCTAAGTTGTTATCATATTAATCTTTACAATAATCCTCCCTCCCAGAATTGTGAGGTAGAATTCTAGACTCTTCATGAAATATCTAGATGTGGGAGAAAAAACTGAAATGAATACTGAGAACTCTGTTAGCCTTACTAAGCCTCATGTTCTCTTCTGTAAAATGATGATGGTCATAGGACCCTCCTAAATAGAGTTTTGTGAAAATTAAGTGAAATTTTACAATGCATAAGGCATTGTGAAAAGGCAACAAGTAAGGTGATAAAGTATAACCTAATGACTCAGATAACCCAGCAGACTGAGATTTTGCCCTTTCACCAAGGTACTATGCCTTGCAGAGAAGGACCTCTGTCCTCTATCTGTGCCCTATTCGAAAGTTACAAAATATGTTTTTGAAGGAAAATTCTTATGTTTGATACCATAAGCAATTGCAGCATGTAAGGGTATCTTCATTCTTACTATTGCCTGCACATACGGACACATTGCTACCAAATGGAGAGGTGGAGAGTCGTGACCATGTAGAAAAGGGTAATATTTGTTTTCTAGGATGCTATAAATGTTTTAAAAATAAGTTGTTGGTTAAAAATTTATACCAAAATAAGGACTACATGCTGATTAAAGACAGAGTTTTATATCAAAGCTGTTTTTGTGTGTGTATTTTTGGTGGTGGATGGGAGAAATAAATGTGTTTGATCACAGCAGAATAGACTGTATTTCTAATAAGATTACATTCATATGTCCCAGGTGGACATGAATTTTGGAGAAAGGACACTAACCAATGTGCTATAATCTTGCATTATGTTGTGATTTTTTTGTTTGAGATAAAAAAAATCGAAGTACTTAAAAATCACAGACCTTGGTTACTGAGGTGCCTAGGTTAAAATTCCTACACTACCACTGTCCTTGGTATGTAACATTTTATTTGATTGCTCTTATTATATAATTTTCACTCTCTAAATTGGACAACCACACCTGTATTGCATGGTTATTATAATATCAAGTAAAATTATGATAAAAAGTACCTTGAACACAGCCATGAACATCGATGTACTGAGATAATTGTAAGCATTGTTATTTAATAAAGTTATTTAATGCAAAGGTAAGTGGATATTTAAGAATATTCTGACAATGTGAACACTGGTAACTTTTATAGAAGAGACTAAAATATCCAATGAAAGTTTAGGGAAATACATGCTTTTTTAATGGAACTCATTCTAGTTTCCTTGGGGGAAAATAAGAAAACTATAGCCCATTGAGTCTGAACAGATGTTAACAACTTATTAAATGTTGCCTTTTAAAAATATGTATATTATATGTGTATCTGAATATGTGTTTATGTGAGAGAAAGAGGAGAAGATGAAAGAAAAGGAAGATTAATTATCTTGTTTTAAGTTATGAGTCCTAATTTTGCATTAGGTAAAAATACTGTATTATCTTACACTGTATCATAAACAGCAAAGTATTATAAAATAGATATAGCTATTCCTATTCAAACGCAAGAATACTGAGATAAAAAAAGGAAAAAAATTTCTTAAATCTTTGCCTGTTAAGAGAAGGGTAGAAACACTATTTCATCATTGTGCAGGCTATTCAGGGCCCTGTGTGTGTGCGTGTGTGTGTGTGTGTGTGTGTGTTACAAAAAAAGATAAAGTATCTTGACATATTTCATGCTATACATGACCAAAGAAATCCTGCAATCAATTTCTGAGCACATTTCTTGTTATACCCCAGAAGGAACATAAAAATGAGAAAAAGGTGGTCATTTCCCTCCTGGATATTTAAAAAAATAGAATAGAAGGCAGATTGTACTCACAAATTTGGGAATAATGTATTTTGAGAGGCAGCTACAGAATAGCAATTTTCTAAAGACAGAAATGAGTCTATGAAGGCACAGGGCATTATCGGAGGCTGTGGAGAAAATATCTTATAGAATGTGATGGTTAGACAGGTGTGGAGGCCTGTACCTGTAATCTCGCTACTTAGGAGGATGAGACAGAAGGATGGCAAGATTGAGGCCATCCTGAGCAACTTAGGAAGACCTCATCTCAAAATAAAGTAAAAAAGGCTGAGGACATAGACCATTGGAAAGTGCTCGCCTAGTGTTCAATAGGCCCTTGGTTAAATTCCCAGCACTGCAGAAATCAAAACCAAACCCCCAAAAAGAATGTGACTATCATGGACTAAATTTTGTCTCTCTTCCTTTTTTACACTGAAGTCTTTACCTACAATAGCTCAGAAGTCTACAGTATTTTGAAATGGGGTCTTTGCAGATGTAATTAATAAATGAGATCATTAGGATTAGCCATAATCTAATCTGACTTGTTTCTTTATGTAAAGAAGATTTTAGGACCTAGATGTGGTCAGAGGGAAGGCTTGGGTACCTGGGGAGAAAACAGTCATCCTATAAGCCAAGAAGAGAAGGCTCAGGAAACTAATCCTGACTGTACTTTGAGCTTGAATTTGTAGATTTGAGCATGATAAGAAAATAAGTTTCTGTTACTTAAGCTATCCACTCTGTGGTACTTTTTTACAGAAGCGCTAATAAACTAATAAAGTCACCTTAAAGAATAAATGCCTAAGCAAATGAGAAATTTGCAAAGACTCCAAATAGAAAGTGCTGTCCAGATAAACTAAAAGTGACTGATCAAAGCTGGTTAAATATGCCAGTTTAGTGTTTTTTACAAAGCTGCTTCCGTGCTTTGCTACTGTCTGTAATTCATAGCTTGGAATCAATTCTCCAAAACCCAGGGATGAATAAGCAAAGTAGTCAGGCATATTGCAATAGAAATATAAAAAATAAGCTTGTTTATTTTTTGGTAATTCCTTCTGATAATCTATAGAGATCCTAGGTCTGTATTAGGTTATAATATTCAAGTGTCCATCAATCCAAAGATCAGGGGGCAGAATCTTGGGGAACCAAAAACAGATACAGAAACCAAAACCGAATAGTACTAGGCTAAGAGGTCAAAATAGAACTGGAAAATCAATGTAGAAGTAAAAAAAGATGGTAAAAAGTAGGTAAAAATATAACTGTTATCAAGAGGAAGTATATTTCATTTTAATTAGAATAATTTTGTACTGGTGAATATTGTGTTCTAGTTGCTTGATTTTATGTGCAGAAGTAAACAGATACCTTTCAATCAATCTGTGAATTTTTATCCTTGTTGTTCTTATTTAATATGTTTTTCAAATAGCATTTTTATCCAGGTACTACATTTTGCCCATCCTGTGTAACACTGTCAGTGAGTTCCAAGTTATTCAAAATCAAAATGTAATGACAGTTTCATTTCCTTAAACTTTAAATAATTTTAGATTCTTTGTAACTTACACAATGTAATCATTTATTTATATATTTACTCCTAAATAGGAATATTTATTTTTTCCTTTTAGTAAAGGGCCCAAATCTGACTGTCCTTGAGAATCATCTGGCAGTATATGTGTGTGTATATGTTTATGTGTCTGTGTGTATAGTTACATTCATTATTTCCCAAACTTGTAGAATCAAAATCATAGGAATAGAGCCTGATGTTTGAAGCTCTGTATTTGTATAAGATCCTGTGATTTATATGTGCATCTAGACAGGGAACTTATTTTTGAGTCAAATGTCAAATATTAACCAGAGAAAATTAAATGGGAGTCTCAAACCCATTTTTAACCTTTATTTTCAGAGTAATAGCACTAATTTAATCATTTTCTTACAGTTAAAATCACATTAAATATAATATAATCTAGGGATTTGATAAAGTTTTTTATTCTCCTATACCCCATGCAATTTTTAAAATTCAGAATAATTATGTTTCTTCTTATTGCATTTTCCTATGCATTTTTCATGATGCTTCAGTTTAATGTGAATTTATCTTTTCAGGACTGGTCTTATGCAGCTTATTACAGTTGTTGCAAGTATAGTGTATTTAAAATTATAATTTGATTCATACAAATGTGTTTAGGGTGTATAGTCTATTAAAAATTTAGAGTTATTCATAATTTATAAAACAAATAAAACAATTTTACAGAAAAATTAAAAAAGAGAAATATATGATCTTTCTAATGCTCTCAAAAATAGTATATTTAAATATAGCCTGATATCTAGTGTGATTAACAATGAATCTTAGGGGGTAAAAAATAATGTTCCTTGCCCCAATATTCAATAACATTCTTCATACTAATATGTTTTGGGAATTAAGAAAGACACACAAGTTTCTGTCAAGATATACAACAGGCCAGTTAAGAATACTTTACAAATAGGCTTCTTCTAATACAAATGAGAGCAAAAACACATTGACTAATTAATAACCATGTAGAAAGAAAGCACTATGGAAATAAAAATATCAGAAAACAGAAGAATATTTTATTTAGTCGACGTGCACTCATTAAGTGTCTCCTCATTATTGGAAGTGTTGGTGTATTCAACAGGGCACATAGCAGGCAAGAATCTTGCTCCTGATGAGCTGAGCTTTTAAGTCTGGTATATGATGTGGATGAGTCTACATACACACACACACACACACACACACACACACACACACACAAACCCCCACATTTTTCAAACTGTTTAATACACAGTGATCCACATAAAATAGTTATTCATCTTACCACAATTTACCAAAATTATATTACATCTTTGTGGAATTTGTAGATGTATACCCTCATTTTAAATAATTTTTATTTTAAAATAGAGAGAAAACTCAGATCATTATAGGACAGAGTGATCTAGTTAGTAAATGACCATAGGTAAATCTTTTTCTAAGTTTGTCCTCCTAACAGTGCCTTGTGTGTGTATGAAGGGCTGGCTGATAACAGTCTCCAATTTAGCTTTAAAAGTAAAAAAAACTCCCAGGAAGAATCTGTGGGATGTAAAGAGTTATTATAATTGAATACTACTTAATGCTAAGCATAGAAGAAAAGCAAATAATTTTAATTAGTTGACATATCTAGTGACTGATGGTGGTTTTCTTGGACTTTGAATTTTATACTCATTGCCGTATTAAATAGATTTATTAAATATATTAAATACAGCAAAGGAAATGGACATGTGTTTATATATTTGACCAAGGCTTTCCCTGAATCAGTATTTATATTATCAACAATAAAAATCTCACAATAATGGAAGCTGTAGCTAAGGTACTGAGAAAAGTAATACTGGTATACACAATAGAAAAGAGAATAAAATTGTCACCTTTTATTATAAAATATGGATATGAGTGTGTGAATTAATAGGAATGCTCAGTATGATGGCTGAATACAAAGTCAATGACTTAATAAAACACTAGGTACTACATAGGAAAAAAGCAAAGTTTTATATGCGGGAAACTATAAATATCATTAAAAACAAGAAAAAATGAATAACAAATTTAAAATTAACAGGTAGATAATATTGAATATGCTAAAGATATCCCCCTGAATTCAATTTTTAAAACAAGTTCTCATTAGTTTTTCATAGTCTTTTGCCTAACTTAAAAGTGTTTGTTAGGCATAACTTCTTTAGTAGCTTTTTATAAAAACTCAAGATTGGTGGGCTGAATTAGCCAATGTTTTTATTATATGGCAAAGTTATCTCAGTTAACAGAATAGAATAAATTTTTATAAATTATTTATAAGAATTTGTTATATATTTTTACTAATTTGATGCAAAAGAGATGGTATAAAAAGATGTTGCAATTATTGTATTTTTAAGATAGGAAAACTATATTATTTTATTTTATTGTTATTACTATGCTAGAGTTGACAAAAATGTCCCACAGAATGAGTGGCTTACACCATTAGAATGTATTTCCTTACACTGCCAGATAGTAGATGTCCAAGGTCAAGGAGCCAGAGGGGTTGATTTCCTCCAAGGATCTCTCCGGGCTTCGGATCATCTCTCCCCATGTTCTCCCCTTGTCTTCCCTGTACATATCCGTGTCTTGAGCCCATCTAGGCCAACAGTCTTAGTAGGAGAAGGTCCACCCATTTGAATTCATGTTATTTATCTCTATTAAGGTCCTTTTGGCTAAGCCTTAGGATTTTAACACATGAATTTTGAGGGAAAATGATTTGAACCAAGCTATATAAATAGTGTTAAAGAAAAGGAATTACATGGGGCCCGGGATTTAGCTTAGTAGCAAGTGCAAGGTCCTGAGTCCAATCCCCTGAACCACCAAAAAAAGAAAGAATTAAAAAATTGAGAGTAATATGCAAAAATTAATAGGAAGCTATTGCATAACCAGAAATAAAATATAGGTAAATATTAGACTAATCTTGAAATCATAAAATATAAATACAATTAAGTGCAAATGCTGAAGATGTAAATGAAAAGTTTTAGATATATAAATATATTAAAATTTATTTTTGTGACATGAAATCAATACTACATGAATTGTGAAAGAGTAAGCTGCTGAAATACTTACATTTCTAGGAAAATTTGAGAAAAACATTATCTAAAACAAAAAGAAATAAAGTCAAAAATAAAAGTATAGAAAAATAAAAATGAAAAGTACAGATGAACAAACTGTTTAGCCTCACTAGTAACAAAACAAATGAAATTTGAAAGAATTTTGAATAATTTTTTTCTATTTTTAATTATAGCAAATTTTAATGCAAAATATTTAAATATAGAACATTTTAATATTCATCCCTTTAAATGGGTGATAGGATATAAATTTATCTAATATTTTGGAGGTTAATATGAATATCTTTTTTAAAAGTTTTTGATTTTTCAGAAATTTTTACTTAGCAATTTAATTCTACAAATATATCCTAATATTATCAGACAGACAAATATATACAAAGTTACCATATATTGTTGACTCTACTTCTACAAGCATCCAGGTCCAAATAGCAATAGTGCCTTTTAATTGTGGAGTTTTAAATGGTTTAAATTTTTATGTGCTTTATATGTATATATCAAACTATCTGTGGCACATTTTACTATAGGAAAATAAAGGCATTCTCAAATTTGGCAATTTAGAGGAGGCTTAGGTTATTTGAAGCTAAGGAGATTTGCAAATTCCTTATGGGGGAGATGGTACTGGCTTCTAAATTGAGTGATGTTTTCAAGGATGTAGCAGACATCTAGCTGAGGTAAAAGATATAGGACAGAGTTTCATGGTGAATAGTTGTTTATTTTTTGAGAGTAGGAAATGACAAAGATTAAAAGAGCCTGATCAGAATTTTTTGGTTCGGATGAGATTATGAAAGAAGTTCAAGGAAGTGGATTGGATTAGAAGGCTAGTTTCCATTGAGAAGACTGAGAATTGGAAAAGGGAAGTGCAGTGAGGTGGACTTTGTGTGTGTATGGCATAAATACATAACAAAAAAAAGACAAGAGTCAAAGATAACAGAAATTTCAGGGACAGAGAAATAAAACATAGAGATAAAGGTGAAGTACTAGTTTTCATTGACCAATCACATCAGGCACTTTGAGTCATGCCCCCATATACCACTGTGTAGATATTTTTTGCTGTTGTTATGAAAAAGTCTAGGGTCACTTCTAGCAACTGTAGGAGAAGGGATTCTAGTAACCTCTATATCCTTTTTAACTCTAATTTGAATTATCTATGCACTTTATAATTTAGAGATAAAATAATCTGAAATAATTTTGACTTGTTTCAATCTGAATGTTACTTTCCTTTCTAAATTTCTTATGCATGTTATTTCAAAATTATACTTGAGAATACAGATAGTGAAGTTCAAGGGTGTTAATAAAGTTTCGCATGTTTCAAACCATCCAGTTCTTGACTGTGTCCTTGCCATAGAGACAATTTGGTCTCTTTTTCTGACCCTTTCCATATGATAAATGCGTAGTAGAATGCTAACATCTTGAGACAAGGTCTTATTTAAAAATGTATATAGAAAGTTATTTCCAATAAAAGATTTTTTGTTGCTGTTTTTGTATTGTTGGGGATTAAAACCACCAAGAAGAGCTTTTGATGAGGGTAAAAAATAATTGACAGCAGGTATAATATACTATAGGACTAATTACATCAAATATGTAACTTTACTGAGCTTACTGTTTTCTTTTGTAATTACTGTGGGTTCCTAAAAGAAGGGTTGTGAGCATGTTATTACCATTATTATATGTGAAAATAATCAGTAAAAAATTTCTGATATTATATTTTTTCTTGTACAATTAGATAATTGCAACATAAAAGTCAGTGGCCTTTTCAGAATGACCCAATTGTTTTCTTCCCTTTTGATTTAAAAATGGTATCCAACCTAAAAATTATGTGTTAGTGATACTAAAATTGCTCATTATAAGAAATTTCAATAAAAAATGACAAGAAAATTCAAAGTCCACCCTAGTGATTGGGATGTATAGTTGAAGGTTGCATTTTCACTTTTGATAAAATGAACAATAGAAAAATTCTGAAATGCCTTATTTTACTACCTTTTTCATATGTTAATCTCCTCAAATCCCTATTATTAATATTTCCAAAGTACACAGGGCAGTGCAATTGCCAGAATATAAAAACAAATTTTAATGTAATATAAACGATATTAGCAATTGTTCTACTAATAATAATTTTTACCAAATTATACACTGGGCCTTGCCTTTCTTGTGTTTCCTCTAGTATGTGCAAATGACTGAACAAGTTTTCATTGCTTCCTCTCTGATATGCTTTGTCTATTGGGAAACTGATGCTTAAATCAAAAACAAAAACCCTGGCTCTTGTTCAGGATCATTCCTCTAAAATGGAGTCTTAAAACAATAGTTGTCATAACTTTTCCTAGCAGAAATTTTTAAATTATGCATTTACATGTAAACAAGTGCTAAAGGCTGAGAATGCTATTTTTTCTAGTTTCAGATTCTCAATTTTTTATTTATAAGTAGGCAAAGGAAAGCATGTAAGACTTTAATTTAAATAACTCACAAAATTTAAATTAGTCTGTCTTACTGTCTGTTGTACCCACCATTACGTGGTCTTGGAAAGATATTTGCAATAAGTAAATCTTTGGTTTGTAATCCAGGATCTATCAAGTATTTGCCATATAAAGTTTCTCCTTTTGATTCATTTCTCAATCTTAATTTTCTTATTTGTAAAATAGTACTTTTAATGTTTACTTTGCAAGGGTGTGGTGAGGATTAACTGACATGGTGTGTTTAAAACTTTAGCATTAGTAAGTACACATTAATAAGTGATAATTTTTTGTGGGATGTATTTTAATGATGAGTCACAGCTGCACTATAAAACAGAAGTTCATATGACTTACAGATTTGCTTAAAATTTACTTTTGTCAGGTGTACTTGGAGCCTGGAACTAGTAGATATTTCTCTTCAAAGTTGACGGTTGGTTTCTCTTATTTCCTAAAATAATCTATGCAACATGGTGTCACCAGCAGGCTATAAGACCTTTTTATTTTGCCTTGTAAATTTTATTCCATACCACTATAAGTTTCCTCTTTCCTTGAATATTTAGAATTTTCTATTTATTGCTGAAATCCCACTGACATTCTTAAAAGTCCACCAACTGTGATATCTAACTCCTTCCTGGGATGACTCTATAATTTGATATTTGTTTGCTTTATATATTACAAAAGCAAATTAATGTGAAGAGAAGCTACTTAAATAAAACATGGCTTTAACAGAGTGATAGTCCAAGATGACTCAATTGGTATATGGAAATTAGAACTGGGATTTCTATTAACTGATTTTCTCATTATTAATTTCAAAGAAACAAGTTGGTATTTGAAAGAATATTTTAACAGATTATTTCATTTTAATTAAATTTACTTTACTGATGCATAAAAACACAGAAGTTATGTATATTAATGGACTGAGGGTAAGACTTAACTCATTTTACTAAGGTAGTTGTTATTTGTAAAAAGTATAGCAAAGTGGTAGAATCCAGGAAAATCTCTTACATCATCTTCTCAGAAGTACTTTGTGCCCTCCTGCTCATTCATTGTTCAGAGGATGTCATGCAATGAAGCTTCTTGTTAATGAAGACACAAAGAAGAGAAAAGCTGTTCTTGACTCTGGACCTTTCCCTTTCTTTCCACATAAACCATTTCATTTGTCTCTTCCTTATTTTCTCATTGCTGAGACAAAATATCTGACCCTCAAATTTAAAGAAGGAAAGGTTTATTTCAGCTCACAGTTTGTAGAGGTTTCTGTCCATAGTCAGCTGGTTCCAAGGCTGCATGGCATGGCAGAGGGGCCTCAGAGAGGAGAAACAGCTCATTGTGTGGCAGGGCAGGCAGAAGTCAGCAAGAAGCAGCAGCAAGGACCAAGAAGCCAGCCTGCCTTTCTCTCTTCATATTCCACCCAGGATGTAAACCTATTTTTTTTTTTTTTTACATTTTAGGTATACAATATAATGACATTCATCATTGGAAATTTGCATGTTTACATAGTCTCTCTTGGTTCTTATTTCAACCTCCAAGGCGGCGACAGAACTC
>NW_004624733.1:24244800-24296275 GCF_000247695.1 Heterocephalus glaber | reverse complement strand
ACATCCTTGTCTTGTTCCTGATTTTAGTGTGAAGGATTTCATTTTTTGACCATTTAGCATGATATTGGCTGTTCATCTTCCATTATCCTCAGCAAGAACAAGCTAAGCTAATGAGTGGACAAATTTACACGCCCTTAATCCAAGTATCACACCATTAATCCACATTGAAATACCTTACATCCAGTCACCTCCAAAAAGCCCTGGTTATGATGGCATGAGGCTCTGGGGGAACATCTAGATACAAGCCATAACACTTGGTAAGACTAGTCCAAGCCTCAGAATAAATAACACAGGGAAACATGGGATGTCATGATTCATGTCTACACTGTATAATGTATAAATAAGATTAAGCATAGCCATCTCCTCAAATATTTATTATTTCACTTGGTAAATACTTTTATAATCTTTCCTTTCATCTTCTTAAACTATGAAGTACACTGTTGTTACAGTCATCCAGGTGTACATAAGAACTCATTTCTTAAAATTGTCAATTAAACCTGGATATTGGCCTAATAGAGGAGTTGTTTTAACAAGGCTCTTTACCATGTTACTTGGTCTGGCCAGTCAACGTGATCAGAGGTGACATATAACTTCTAAGCAGAAGCTGTAAGAGGATTTCTTGGCTCTTTTCCACTTTCCTTTTCTCTCCACAAATAACCATTTTCTGGAGAAAGACTAGTTTAAATCTTAGTCTCAGAATAAATGAGACATGAGGCAACATGAAGATTTGTAGAAACCTAGAATGCTGTAAGCACAGCCTGATGAGTGGTTATGGTAAGAACTTAGACAAGCAGAATGCTAATAAGAGTTCAGAGTGTAAAGGCCAGGCTTATGATTTTTCAGATGGGAACTCTGTTGGGAATTGGATTAGAGACTATGTGTATCACATTCTGACCCCCACACCCCCTAAAAATTACTTGTCTGCATTTTGTGCATGTACTACAACTGCAGCAGGCAGAGTTTAGAGGATATAGACTAGTTTATGTGGTAGAAGAAATTTCAAAGCATCCCAGTGTTCAGGGTGTGGCATAGGTCCTGATGGTTACAGGCTACTTTTTAGCTAGATTTATAGTGAGAATCTGAAGGAAGAAGCAGAATAAAAGTCAGAAAAAAGTAAATTTTGGCCCAAAAGGAACCCTAAGTTACACTGAAGCCAAAGAAGGGGTAGCTATTGAAAGGATGATCACCATTAAAAGGAAGTTAGGTGTGGTGATGCATGCCCACAATCCTAGCATTCTAGCAGTACCTTCATCCCGATATCTTGTCTCTTTCCTCTTCTTCTATGGCAGTGTTCATCTGCTGTGCTTCCCAGTCAGCATGAACTAAACAGCAGTTCCATTTCATTGTGATGCTTCTGCCTTGGAACTAGCTGATCCTGGCCTGAAACATCTGAAAATAGAAGCTAAAGCATACCGGTACATTTTAAGTTCTAAACATTGGGTATTTTTTAATATTATTGGGAAAACTGACTTATACAATGTTCATAGATGCACACCCACAGTAACCTCTTATAACTGTGACCCATCTCTTAAAGTTTCCATCACTTCCTAGTTGTGCTACTAGCTTGCGACAAAGAATTCAACACATGTTCCTTTTAGATCCAAAGTATAAGAGCACTAGTCATATTTATGTAGACTCTCCTCTCATGACTTAACCACATTCTACTTCCAAATATCCTCACAGTTGGACTTAGGTCTGAAAATGAACTTGGGAGGAAACACAAATATTAAAACTATAGCAGTGACCTTCACATGTACTCTATAAATTTCAGCAGGTCTATGTTTTTTAAATGCGTGAATGAAGCCAGTCCATACATCTGAAACATTAGAATACAGATGACCCTTCAATATATAAAAACATCCAGAAGCTCATTATGAAGCAGTTGGAAATTAAAATGGAGAATTTTTTATGTTTAAGATTGACATGTACAGAAATATTGGCAAACAAAACAGGGATATTAGATTGTAGGGGGAATCATCAGTGTATAGAATGCCTGTAGATGGTGATCAGGTATCAAAATTACCAAGGTACTTATCCATAGACCTATCAGTTCTACCTAAACTTGTGCAAAAGTCATTTATAAATGAAAATGTTTATAGAAACTTTTTTGGCAAAAACTGGAGACAGATTTACTTAATAAATTTGGTTTCAAAAATTATAAATATAATAAAATCATACATATCAAAAAAGACAGGGATGTTCATTATTTAGAGACATGGAATGATCAGATTTAAGGCTAAAAGAAAACAAAGCAAGATGCTATAATGCCTAAAGTTATAAACATATACCATTTTCACAATAAAAGGGAATATACAATGTATATGATGCATCTATATGTTGTAAAATATGCATATGTGTGTATATATTTTCTTATTTAAGTATAAATGACTGAGGAGCTGGAAGTTATTCAACTAACTGATGTTATCAGATTCCTGAATCAGGAGAACTGGTTAGCCAATGAGATTTGGTGGCAGACTGTCAATATCTTCACTTTTATCCCTTTTAATTCAAAGCTATGTGTCAGTGCTCTCTATTCAAACAAATGAGGAGATTTAAATAAATACCTTAAAAGTGAGTTTCAGTAAAATTTAATCAGAGAACCATCACTTCATGTTCCATTTTTTCTTCTTATGATTACATTTTTTAAAAACCCTGAAAGAATTTGAGAATTCAGTGAAGATGTGGCCAGCTCTTTGGATTCTCTATAGTTCTACAGAATTTCAACTCTTTTCCTAAGTGATATAATTCAAGCAGGATGTGAATTTATACTAATATAGTTATATTTCACGTTTGGGGCAAATTACTCAAGATTATGCTAGGAAATTGCTTATTACTTGAGATCAGAAATTCCTGAGTTTGAATCTCACCCTTACAACTTACCAGTCAGTTAATCTCAAGGAAGTTACCTCTCTGAGCTTCAATTTCTTTATCTCTAAAATGGAAATTGAAATACTTTTTTTGTAGAGTGGTCATGATAAAATGTCTAGCCATGTGCTCAAGTAGGCATTTCATAAATGGAACATTTCATTTTGCATTATCATAAGGCCTTTTCTCCCTTTGCTAATACATGTACCAGTGCTCACTATGCAACAGAGGACTTAGAGTTAAGATTCTGTGAGCGATAGCTAGATTTATTCCCCTTTTAAAGATTTTCCAAAATTTAAGATTGTCACAAAAAAAGTTTAAAACATTGACTATGGCTTTCAGAGCAAGCAATTAATAGCACACAGAACATAATTTTCAAAGAAAACTACGTTTTTTCCGGAATGACTTGGAAAATACTCCTGGGTATTTATACCTAAAAAGCTGGAATCATGCTGGCTTTATTAAATTTGCAAGTAGAAAAGTTTTATCTTTTGATATTTTTTTCTCCCTTCACTTCTGTATCCTGCAAATCTCTACCTCTTCAAAGAATTCCCTTCTGAACAATAGGTCAAACATTTACAGGTAGCTGGTTTTGTTTTCTGGGTTTGCAGTGTGAATGTTATGAACTTGGGTGAGCTCATTAAAGCTTCCTTTCTGCCTTTTATTATAAAAAAACTCAAATGACAATACTTGAAAAACAGCCTCTGGCTAAATATTATTGAAATCTGAAAGCCAGTAAGTGAAGAATCATTTGCTGGTCAAATCTATATTAATCTAACTTGTATTGCCTAAACAACACTCTCAAGGGTGTTTTTCTGTCCTTGAAAAGATTCATTTCAATAAACCAAACACACTCTATCTACTTAAATTAGTGTACTTATACTAGGCCAATTTCATGATTGTTCTAGGGAAAATAATCTCTCAATAGTCCATCTTGGCCTGACTGTTGTTTATCAAACAGAGTAGTAGAGTCTATTTAACTCTGAATATTATGTGATTTGATAATTACAGTCCTTCCATTAATTAACACTGACTTGATGGCAGAGGTGACAGTGATTTAATATGAGTCAAAATCTCATTATATAGAACAAATTATAATGAAATACAAGATTTGTAGGAAGCTATCCAAATTCCATCTAAATTATAACTATTGTTATTTGATATAACCCAAACCTAGTGACAGCCAAGGAGCTCTCTTGAATCTGATGACCTCTATTACAAATTATGGGCAATGATCATGGATTTGTTGCCATGTACTCTCAGATTCCTAAAGCACAAGCTATTTCCTGGCACCACATACTCCCACACAACATTTTCATTTTAACTATTTAGCCTCCTACTCATCCTTCATATCCCAGTTCAAGTCACACCCCTGTGAACTTTTTAATTATACTTACAATTGTTTCTTTCCCTTGTTCTTTTAGCATAAGAAATTCTGTTCTCTGGCCATCACAATGGAGAAAATTAAATATATTTTATGTAATTATTTAAATCTGCTCTCTTCTTGCTTTAGAACTTGAAAAGACAGAATTGAGTCAGTACTTTGTCCTGAAATCTCTCTTAAAACATTTTCATATGCACTTGATTAAATTGTGAAATCAATGCCTTTCATATTTTTAAATACAACATTGAATGTCTTTTTCTTAGTATCAGTCACAGTGAAGGAAGTAGACATTCTTTGTGCCTGTTCTCATTTGAGTACACATGTCAATTCAATTTTCAAGGTCAAAACAAAACAACATGTAATATTTACCTTTGAAACCACTTTTTATGCCGTGATGGCTTCACTTTTGAAGAAAAAAGATTTGTAAACTCACATGCCTCTCTTTTGGACTCCTCTACATATGGGGTCTTTCTCCTTAACTTGATGATCTTTGATAGGCTCTTCAATTGAAAACCTGATCTGTATTAAGAATTCATGAATTAATGTAATCATACCTTATAAAAGAATTGCACGTATACCCATACATCTGTCCATCCATCCATCCATCCATCCATTCACTCTGCCTCTGCTCATAGATATTCCATTATTGTGCAGCCTTATCTTTAAAGGATTTTTCTAACAACCATGTTAAATACTCTCTTAGATTTAAACAAGACATGAAGAAAAGCAACACATTTTGAACAATTTTCCAAGTGATTTCACCAAAAAAACCATGAATGAAAGGAAATGAGATGTGTCAAACTGACAGTGTGTGGTGGCTATGATGGGTTGTCAAACTGATTGGTTTTGGGAACTAATGGAGGATTGGTGGATCACACTAGTCAGTATGTCTGGGTAGGTCATGGAAGCTTGGCCTTGTTGTCTATGTCTGGGCTGGTTCTTTGCTTCTTCCTCCCTGGTGCTGCTCCCCTGCTGTGCTTCTCAACTCCCATAAACCAAGCAAGTTTTGCTCCACCAAGCTCTTCTATAATGATGTTTCTGCCTTACAGACAGGTGACCATGGAGTGGATTCTCTAATAACTGAGTCAAATGAAACTTCTCTTTTACTTTTTAGGTGTCAGGTCCAGAAATGGGAAAGCTGACTGAGATGAAAAACTGGTAGCAGAGAAGTGGGGTCATTTCTGGGACTACACCTAACATTGTGGTTTAGAAGACTTTGGGACAGGTTTGTGGGAGAAGTGTAAAAAGGTCTGCAGAGTTAAAATAGAAAAGCCCTAGCATACTGTAAAATGAGCTTGGTAGGTGATTCTGGTCAGAGCTCAGAAGGCCACAAAGCTGACGGAAATGCAGAGTAAAAGCTAGGTTCAGGAGGTTTAATTTGGGACAAGAACTCCACTGGCAGTTAGACTAGAGGCCATGAGTGTTAGACTCCTGCCGAAAATGTGTCTACATTTTGCCTCTGTCCTGAAACTTTTTAGGAGAGTTGAAATTGGGAGTAGTGAACTAATTAATCTGTCATAGGAGATTTCAAGACAACCCAACTTTCAAGCTGTGGCATAAATATTATCACCTGCTTTTTGTCAGGTTTATAGTGAGAACTGGGGCCAAAGGCAGAGCAGAGAAATTTTAAAAACATGAATTTTGGTCCAGAAGGAACCATGTGTAAAATTAGAACCAAAGAAGGTGACTGTCAAAGAGATCAGCACCATTATAAAGGAACCAAGCACATTATACAGGAAAAAAAAAAATGTTGTTAGATCACAGGAATCAGCACAAATCCACCCACTGCAGATTCAAGTATGGAAAAGTGTCAACTTTTCATTTGTGGAGTGAGTCCCTGGGAGCTCTGCTACTTAAGAGCCTCCAAAGGAGTTGTTTTTCCACTATGCTCAGCTATCCAGATATTCAAAGGGCATTAATGCCATGGTCCAAGGGGGGGTCACTGGCGACAAACTTTGGTGTCATCCATGTAATGTTTGTTTTAGAAGCACATATAATGCAATCATTGTGGGGTCTAGGAGGCTTCTACCAAGATTTCAAAATAAGGTCTTTGGAGGTCAAACAAGGATCCCCAGAGGGAAGTGCATGAAGCTGTGGGAATGATGCAGAAGATGTCATGGATACCTCAGGAAATGGGAGATGCCAGGAATACAGTAAGTCTGTAGAAGAAAACCAAAAGCAGTGAATGGAGTCAGGCCAAGAGAGAGGCTTTATGGGCTTCAAGTAGCAAGGCCATATGGGTGGGGATGCCCAAGGCATTTCGAATTCACTTGTCATCAACATGCACACTAGATTCCAGATATGGAGCTATGTGGGGTTTTTTTCTATCTCTATACTCCTCCCTTTTGAAATGGGAGTATTTACCCTGTGCCACTGTACTATGGGATTATATAACCTGGTTTTGATTTTTAAAGATTTTCACAGCTAAAAGCTTGCCTGGAGTTTCAGAAAATACTTTGACTTAGGTGTTTGAAAAATGCTGGAACTGTTTATATGTTAGGAAAGAGTGTGTTGCATTTCCGTTTTTACTCCACATAGTTGTATGACATTAGGCAGAATTATGAACCTGCTATCATATTTATTTGAAGATTAAGTATGATTTAAAGAGGTGTTTTGAGGTGTGAAGTTGACAAGGGCGGGGCTATGAAGGTTATGGTGGATTGTCAAACTGACTGACTTTGGGAACCTCCTGGGAGACTGGTGGAGCGCACTAGTGGGTATGTCTGGGAGGGCCATCAAAATGTGGCTTTGGAGTCTATGTCTCACCATTCCTCTCTAGTGTTGCTCCCCTGCTCTGCTCCCCAGCCTCCATGAAGTAGTCAGATTTGCTTTGCCATGTCTTTCTGCCATGGTATTTCTCTCTTGGAACCAGTTGACCATGGAGTGAGTCCCTTGAAAATGTAAGCCACATTAAACCTCTTCTTTAAGTTGTCAGTGTCAGATATTATGTCCGGAAATGGGAAGGTCGAATACACAATGGTTATTATCGAGATATATCTTTGATAGTGAGACTGGAATAAATTAATGCAGAGAGTCTGAAATCAGAAGTCTATTAAACTAATCCTTGTGTGAAGTAACCTAGGGTTTGAAGATGGCAGTGGAAGAAAAACATTGAATTCCAGAGGTATTTTGGAAGGAATTAAAAACAGTACATATGCATAAATTAGATATGGAAAAAGAAAAATACAGAACACACCATGATCTTTATGTAATTTTGCAAAATCAGAGAATCATATATATTGTTACAAATTTTTGATCAGCAATTTATCTGTTAGAGTTGTGTTTGTGTGTGTTTGTGTGTTAACATGGGCTCTAACCATGAATGTGTATAAACATTAAAAGAAAAAAACCCTAATATTCGTTTACTTATCTTAAAATCTGAATGAACTCATCTTTCACTTGTTTCTCTTTTTTAATATATAGGGACATAGTGTTACAATAAAAAATTTAAAAGATTGTCATCATTTCTGGTGGGTTTAATTTGGTACAAGGGAATAAATTTCCAGCTTCTTCAGGTTTGACTTACTTTCTGTATTTATCGCAGAGATATCAACCTTGCTTATTATTGCAACCTGCATCTTTTTGTCCCCTGAGCATACTCCGTATCTTCTGAAGGCTGATAGGAACAGATTGAAAGGAACTTACTTTGGCAGTCCACGGTGTGGCATTTAACTGATTGCCCTGATAGTCTCATAACATCTATAATAGAGAAATGAATCTATTGTGTGCATCATTCACAGGCTGTGTGCAAAACATTTTAAGGCTATATTTGCATGAAAAATATTGCTAATCACGATTCATTCAAAGCATAATTTATAGTTTAAAACATTTAATCACCAATTACCTAGTGAGCCTGAAGATTTTGTTCTTATCTAGAAAACATATATAAGAATTAGATGCTCAAATTTAGTGGTCATAATTGCATTGAATTGAAATTTGTTTCATGGAGTCTTGTTTTTTAAATCTGCTGTGATAGAATTTTGTTTGACACCAAGAGAAATATTCCTATGATACAGGAATTGTGGTTACAAATATAGAGCCTAATTTTGTGAAAATTTAAAAGACAGACAAGAAAGAAGTGTCTAAAACCCATCACATGCCCTCTCACCCATTTAAGTCACATAGTTCCAGAATACTATGGGTGAAGGAAGAAGCTTTGAGTTGAAGCACTGAAGTTTTAATAAACATACTGTACTTTGTACAACAGATAAATCTGAAATCTCAGTGTTTCACCGCAGAAGACTTTTTCTTGTTTTCATTAACTCCTACTGGCATAGGGTGAGTGGCATGGGGGATGGTGAATTTTTCAGCAAACATTCGGAGAACAAGGCTGGCAAAAGTACTACTGTCCATTCCCTCTGGTGTCCAAGATCTTTGAGCATAGATATCAAGCTAATGTTAAAGATTCTGCATGGATGGTTTCTATAGCCTTATCCTGTAAAAGGAACAGAATTAGCTGCATTGACCTGAAAACTCATATTTATTCATACTTACCCGCAGAGAATGATGAAGCATTTGTTGTATTTTGCATCTAGAGAAACAATGAATGGATTTCATGATGAGATAGGTCATCTGTGCTATAAAGATTTGTTCTTTAATACTGGAATGACATAATATTGTTTTAATTACTGAATTTTAGCAAGAATTTATAAAAATAGGACAAAATATTACTAACAAGCCATTTTCCAGCAAAAATAAATGGCTTCAATGTAGGAAATTAGGAATTTATTAAAAGAATAAAGCTATTACATATTATCTCTAAGTTGAGATTTTTAAAAATTCAGTTATTCCTACCTGTATTTTAATTTTTTCCCTTTAAAAAATTTATGCATCTAAAAGTTACTATTCTTAAGTCAAATATAGATGGCATGGGTTGAATTTTCCAGAAATAGCTCAATTGTTATTATTACTTTTTAAGTTTTGGTTAGAAAATAGAACACCAATAGAGAAAAGTAAATAAAATATAAATGCAAATGCAAATTTTTTTAAAAAGTTATAAAGATAATACTTGTGTGACTTCTGAAGCTTAGATCTCCTTGTATTATACTTCTTCTTTCCTATAGCACAATCATTCTCCTAAATTTTGTGATTATCATTTCTTTATTTTAAATGGTAGTTGAAACCTGAAATATGCATGTCTAAATGTCTTATTTCAGTGTCTTATTTTAATATTGCCTACTTTTTCTTCTTTAAAAATGTATTCATTTTTTTTTCATTTGTTGGAATTTACATGCTCAAATTTAGTGGCTATTTAGAATAGTGCAAAAGGTATTGTTTCAGGACTGACTTTGGTTGCTCAATACTGTGTTCATGAAGTTCATATTGTGGACTGTTAGTATAGTTTATTTCCCTGCTGCATAATATTCAATTTTATAAATGTATCAAACGTAATTGGTATATTTTCTTACTGATAACATTTGAGTTGTTTTCAGTTTTGCTCTAGTTAGTAAATGATTTGACAACAAATTCTGTTGTTTAATGTGTATCAAGGAAGGACTGGGCACACTGCACATAAGTATGCAAATCTTTAGCTTCAGTAGATTATGCCAAACAATTTTGCAAAGTGATCATTCCATATTAATACATGTACCAGTCACCATATGTGAATTCCCCTTATTTCACACCCTAACCAAATTTTGTTCTTGAGTTTAATTTTAAGTTCCCTTGTTGTTATGTAGCATTACATTATTGTTGGTTTTAGTTTGTATTCTTTAGTTACTAATGAAGTAAAAATCATTTTAAGTATTTATTTATTTATTTATTTTTAAATTTTTTGTACTAGGGATCGAACTCAGGACCTTGCGCTTGCGAGGCAGGCGCTGGAACCACTGAGCTAAATCCCAGCATTTTAAGTATTTAAATGCTTTTGTTTGTACTCCGTCAAAATGTCTGCTCAATACTTTTGCAGATTTTTCTGTTGAGTAGTTGTTTTCCTTTTCATAGAATTTTTCAAAAAACATATATATAAGAAATATATTCAGGTATTTTCAAATGTATGTTTTGTAACTGTATGTTACAAGTGTCTTCTGTTCTGTGGTCAGCTTTTAGCACTCTTCATGTATATATCCAACAAGATTTCCTCCATAATACCTTCAAGGAACTTTATTATTTCTACTTTGGAGTATAGATCCTCATCAGATTTTTGTTTAAGATGGATTTACAATTGACCCAATTCAATTCACAGAAAAGACTATTTCCCCAGTCTGAACCTGTGCATTCTTGGCCAGAAATCAATAATCTATACAGTATGGCTTGTTTCTCAGTTCTCCTCTACCTCCCAATGGGCGGTTCGTCAGTTCATTTGCCCTTACTACACTTTTTATAACCTAAGCTTTATAACAGGATTTGTTTTTTCTTTTTATAACCTAAGCTTTATAACAGGGTTTGTTTTTTGAGAAACAAATCCTCCACTGGCAATCTTTTGGAACAGTGTCTTGCTTATATTTGATTATGTATAATTTCTCTGTAAATTTTAGAATTAGTTTGGCATGTTCCACTAATAATATTGAATTTTTACATATACTTTTGCATATATTGAATTAGGACTATAGCTCAATTTAAAAAGAAAAAGACATTTTAAATTCTGAGCCTACTGGCACTGTGTTCATATTTACTATCTCTCAATGGTGAATTATACTGATAAAATACTTTAATATTATAAAATTTTTGCACGTTTTAAAAATTTATTCCTATATGTTGTTTTTTTGATATTTTATTTAGTATTGACATTTTTGGAAAATTATAAATTCATATGTGGCTCTGAGAAGTATTACAGATTCATCTGATATATTCTTTACTGTGTTTCCTTTAGTGGTAATGGCTTGCAAAACTATGGTACAATATCACAGCTGCAGTGTCAGCATTGTTATAATTCACCTAAGTAACCTTTTCTGAATATATTTTGCTAAATACCTATTAATGCTATTGAAATTCATTTTTGTATATTGATCCTATATTTGGTAACTTTACTTATTATATACCATAATTAAAATTGTGAATCATATGTATTTTCAATAAAAAACATAAAATATTTGAAAAATGGCAACTTTATTTGTTCTACTCAAGTGTTTATGTATTTTAATTCTTTTTTCTTGCTTTATTGTTCTATGTAGACATCTAAGACAGTGATGAATAGAAATGAAAATGGAGAAATTCTATTTATTTCCCAGACTCATGTTAAAATTATTACAATAACACCAATATGAATTATGCTTGTTGTTTCTCTTTAGGTTTTCTATGAAATTACACATATTATTTTCTGGTTTTGAGAATGGCTTTTTAATGAACAAGATTAAAATTTATCAATTTTCTCCTGCAAATTGAAATTATTGTCTTACTTTTTCTCTATTCTTCTAAAGTTAAAATTTATGTTGACCAGTTTCTAATGTAAACCCAATTTTATTTTCCTAGGATAAACATCTTTTCATCAAGAATAATTCTTCAATTTTCTAATCCCTGGGTTCTGATCACTCATGATTTTTAAAGCTTTTAAAGAAATATTAATTTGTTATTTACTTTCTGGTAATGTTTTTCTGAGTATCTCATTGTGTTTATTAGACTTATGAAACTATTAAAGAAATCTTCCTCTAGACTATGAAAGCATTTGGTTGGTATTGATAATAATTCTTAAATTGTTGAAAAAGTCTCTGAAAAGATTTTATTACAAATCAATATATTTAATCAATGTAAAACTGCTCAGATATTCCTATGTCTTCTTGTATCTGTTTTGAAAAAGTTTTAAAAAGTTGTCATTTCCCTTTCTGGATATTCGTATTTTTTATTCTTTTATGTTCATAATACCTTATTTCTGTTAATATCTCTCTCGTATCTGTAGGTGATTCATCATTTTAGTACCAATATTGATACATTTTTTTCTGTCCTGGACAAATTACTAGGAAGTTGAATTTCTATTGTACATCTGCTTTTGAATTATTGATTTTTCCTCTCCTGCACTCCCCTTTCTTTCTCATCCTTTCCCTTCATTTCCTTCTTTTCTACTTGGTTAGTTGCTCCTTCCATTTTTCTAGCCTCTTTAGGTAATAGTTTCAGACATTAAATTTCAACCTGTATATACATTGCGATTTTTAGTTTAACTCCTGGTTATTTAGAACTGTTATTTTTCAAACATTTATGAATTTTCTTATTATTTTATTGTTGATATCTAGTACAGTTCCTTTCAGGTAGAGACAGGGTTGCTCATTATTTATAGACATGGAATGATCAGATTTAAGGCTAAAAGAAAACAAAGCAAGATGCTATAATGCCAAAAGTTATTAACATATATAAACATAAAAAGAAACTGAATTTGAGAATGCAGTGAAAACGTGGCCAGCTCAACTGAATGAAATGCCTTGAGACTTATTTTATGGTCAAATATATGATCTATTTTCAAGTCCCAAATACACCTAGAAATTATATCTATTTTGTAGTTACTGAGTATTATATTCTACATGTCAATTAAATCACATTTTTAAAATGTGATGTTCAATTATTTTCTAATCTTACTGATTTTGTTTTCCTTTTTCTATTATTTAGAGTCATTCCGGAACATCTTCTGTAGAATTATAGATTTTTCTGTCTCATTTTTAGTTGTGTTACTATTTCTTTATTTATTTTAAAGTCTTTAGGTACACATGAATTCATAATTATAGCTTCCTTTCCAGTTAATCTTTTATCATACTAAAATATCAGATTTTTCATGTACTACTTGCCTTAAATTCTACTTTGTCTATGTTAATATTGCTATACCAAGTTTTGTTTGGTTAATCTTTGCAAGGATATCTTTTTAATCTTTATATTTCCCATTTACATTATCATATTTCAGGTACATTTCTTATGAGCAAGACATAATTATACCTGTCTTGCTATTTTTAAGCTGGTCTTATATTCCCTACCTTTCAATAGAATTAGTAAATAAATTTATGTCTAATATAATTATTGGTTTACTTGGATTGGTTTTCTTTTCATCTTTTTTCTTTGTTTTTATTCTATTTATCTCCTTTTATTATTGATCACTATTTTGTTTTATATTATTTTATAACTTGTGTATCTTGTATTATTCTGTTATTACCAATCCTAGTAATTACCAGATACATTTTCAACTAATTAGAGTTTACTGAAAGTCAGTACTTTTATTACTGCCATTCAATGCAAGAAACTTACAATAGTTTCACTCCTTTACCATTCTTCGTTAGTCTCCATCATTTCTTCATATATTATAGCCACAGAATTGACTGCTATCATTAATATTTTATACAGTAATCCCCACTAAGTGTTTTTACAGGTTTACTCACTTCTCCTTGTAGTTTCTTGCTTTTATAAGGCATCATGTTGCTCAAATCTGGAGAATTCCCTTTATTATTTCCACGTAGTATGTATTTTGGTGACAAATTCTCTCAAATTATTTGAATATTCGTATCATTTTATTGTTTTTACTTTTGAAGAGTACTTTGTCTGATATGTAACTCTAGCCAATCACTATTTTTCCTTTTTCTTTCTTCAGTTTTACTTGGCAATCATTGCCTTTTGAGCTGTACTGTTAGAACTGAAAAAGCAACCACACACCTTATTGTGGCTTCTTAAAAATTTTTCTTTTTTCGAGCTGCTCATATTTACTTTGCCTTTGGTTTTCAGCAGTGTGACTAAGGTATGCATAAATGTAGTTTTCTATTTCTGTATTCTGATTAGAATTTGATAAAAATCTGCTGGCTTTTATCTTTTATCAGTTTACCAAATATTTCTTAGCCAATATCTCTTCAGATTTTGCTTCTACCATTCTGTCTCTTCCTGTCTCCCTCTCTCCTTCTCTCCCCCTCTGCCTCTCCCTCTCCCTTTCCCACTTTTTCTTTCTGTGATCTAAATCACATGGGTGGAGATAATGTAAAATGTCTCACATCTTTTGAAAAATTGGAGCTTTGAAACATTCCTTTATCTAATCTTTATTTTTACTTCTGTGCTTCTATTTGGATCATTTTTATCTTAAGAAAGGTCACTAGTCAAATTTGGCGTATGACTTTCTGATTTTATTTCTGCAATGACATTTTAATTCTTTTTAAATTCCAATTTTCCATTGAAATCCTCATTGTTTGTATCCACTTTGTTATTTCCTTCTGTTGTAGTTTTTAAATACTTTATTTCTTAATATTCACATACTGAAATCAAATATTTTATGCCTTATTACTTTTTAATACTTAGAAAGTATATTGATTATGTTTTCATCCTTCTTTGCATGTTGTTTAATTTCTGTTGATTTTGGGAAATTGTGTAGAAGAACAACAGAAATCATAGATGATTGTTTTCTCTTTCTCACAGGGTTTACCTTCTTTGATTAGAGCATGCAGCGTCTAAAGGCTCAATGGAATCCAGTGGGTTGGTATCTGTATTACTAAGCTTTCGTGCATCACTAGTACCTTTCTTATTCCTGGAGCGTATCAGTCACTGCCTCTTGCTTGAGGGCCTAACAGTTGCTTCTCCAGGTCTGAAAGATAGGAAATGATTCACTTTTCCTTCAGAAAGGTTTTGAATCAAATGCCTTAGCCACCCACCCACTGGTGTGTATACTTTCCAGAATGTATTCAGGAATCCATAAGTCCCTGGCAGACTTCTTTTAGTGCGATTTCATTTCTTAAATCCCTTTATAATGATGGACATTCTTGTCTGATTGTCACATACTCAGGCATAAAATCCCTACTTTCAAGTGTTGTTTGAGAAATAGGCAAATTTCTATTTGGGGAAATTTGCTGTGCTTTTGACCCTTTTCTAGATTCTCATCTGCATTGCTTATCCACCAGACAGTCACTACTTAATTATTTTTCTTTCCCTCATTTAGGTGCTCTACCTGGCTCAAACAAAATCTTCAGCCTATAGCTAGAATTATCAAAGGTCCACTGCAGTCTTTAGCCTTCCTAGCAAAAAAGTGTTTCTTCTCTCAAATTCTCAGTACATTAGAGCTGTAGTTTTCCTTAGTCTAATCTCTTTTATTTTTACTTTTTATTTGTTTTGACTTTTATTAGTATATGTCTGCAGCACATAATGATTACATTCATTGTAAGGAATTGGGGCATATGCGCAACATATTTAAATTGTTTTTTCCCTTCCCTCCACCCCCTTTTATTTTTCCAGCACCAGATTCACTTTTATTTGTAAGATTATATAAAGCCAATTATCATATATGCAGATTAAAAATCAGACTAATCAATAAAGGAATATATAAAGTATATAAGATAAGCATAGTGTATTAAGTCAAGGTATATTTTTGATACATATCCCATGCTGCATTACAATACATTTTTATCCTTTCTCTCTTATTTTCCTATTATCTGTCACATATATATATGCATATATATATGAGAAACCATGTGATATTTAAGTTTGTGTGTCTAAGTTACTTCAGTTAACATTATGGTCTCAGAGTGTATCCATTTTCCTACAAATGACTCAAAATTTTCTTTCTTTATGGCAGAGTACTACTCCAATGTATATAACCTATTCTTTATTCACTCATCTGATAATGGGCATGTAGGTTGTTTCCAGGATTTAGCTATTATGGATTGTGTTACTGTAAACATGGGTATGCATACATCATTGTAATATTATGTCTTTTGGTAAGATATCTAGAAGAGGAATACTTGGGTCAAATAGAATTTCTACTTTTAGTTTTTTGAGAAATCTCCATACTGATTTGCATAGTGGTTGTATCAATTTACACTCCTACCAACAAGGAAGTGTTCCTTTTGCCCCACACCCTTGCCAGCATTTGTCATTGCTTGATTTCTTGATAGTATCCATTCTATTTTGGGTGAAATGTAATGTCAGTATTGTTTTAATTTGTATTTCTCTAATGGCCAGTGATGTTTAACATTTTTTCTTGTGTTTATTGGCCATTTGTATTTCTTCATCCGAGAAGTGTCTACTCATTCAAATGCCTATTTTAATTGGGTCTTTAAATTTGAAGGGGTCTAATTTTTTGAGTTCTTTATATATTCTAGATATTAGTCCTTTGAGAGTAGATGGTGAAAAAATTTTCCCACTCTGTAGGTTGTCTCTTCACTCTGTTGATGCTTCTTTTGCTGTGCAGAAGCTTTTTTAATTTGATGTGATCTCATTTGTTGATTCTTGGCATTGTTTCTTGTGCAAGCTGTGTTTTGTTCTGAAGGTCTTTGCCTATACCTATGTGTTCAAGAGTTTTACCTATTTTATCTTCCAGCTGATTAAAAGTTTTTGCTCTAATTTTTAGATCATTGATCCATTTTGATTTTAGTTTAGTGCATGGTGACAGACCTGGGCTTAGGTTCAACCAGTTTTCCCAGCACGCATTGTAAAGAGGCTCTCTTTTGTCCAGTGAAGGAATTTGGCTCCTTTGTCAAAGATAACATAGCTGAGTGTGCCTAGAGTTGTTTCTGTATTTTCTGTTCTCTTTTATTGATCCACAAGTCTTTTTGCCAAAACAAGCAGCCTGATCTATTTTAAAATGTGATATAAGTTTCAACTTTTCTTTCTGGTTCTTGAATTGGGATATGGTCTGCAATGACCTGCTGTCTCTTAACCCAAAAGAAAGGTTTCAGAAACATCATATTTAAAGATGTATTGCCTCACTTACTTAATCCTCAGTTGTCAACTTACAACATATTTTATTTGAAAACCCTTAATGTGTCTAGATACAGTTTGTTCTTATGCATATCTAGATATATTTTATAACTTAAGCACTCAGATGTTTAAGTCTTTTTTTTTTCTTGATTTACACTCCAGACTCTGTGTTATATTATCCCCAGAAATCACATTCCGTTTTGTGTAAAATACAATTTTTTGGAAAGACTATTTTTTATCCTTCGTGTCATATGAAGTTAAGAGGAATAAAGTCCATGAAAAGAGCAGGGAAATGCCCAGTGAAAAGAGGCCGGTGACATTGGCTTTAAGTGTGCAATTGTTCTGATGCCAGATTCCCTCCCAAGCAGTGCCAATTGGCAGACATAGAAATCCTCACCTCCTCCCAGTGTTAAACTCAGCAGTCAAAAACTAGATGGAGTGGGAAGTGTTGATTTAACACTAGGGAAGAAACATGGTCTGATGCTAGCTTTAGTAAACATTTAAAAGAAGGTTTATAAGAGTGTTAGCTTAAAAGGCAGGCATCAGGACAGAGAATAAGAGCAGAAAAGCAAAGATGACAGAATTGTGAGAATGTGAAGAGAAGCTCCCTGACTGACAGGAGGAGGAAAGAAACTTGGAATCATCAAGAATGAAGCTCCACTTTACATAATGTTTACACTAGATTGAGTCGAATGAGATTTCCTATGTGTCCATCTACATAAACCTATGTAGATATATACATTTTGGGCTGGGGATTTAGCTCAGTGGTTCCACTGCCTGCCTAGATATATACATTTTGCCACTGTATGTTGTAAGTAGTAATATGTGTATATATATAATATGCATAGATAAATATGTATATTCATAATATATATTCAAAATATATTATAAAACTATTTCAGTGTCTAGAAATGTTATTTTTGTGTGGTTCTCATACTTAGAAATACACATAAGGAAACATTTATTTCCCTAAAGGAGTAACCTCTATGTCCACAGTTCTATTAATATTAAAAATAAAATAATGTGTCAGATATTTTCAACAAATTTGATAATATAAAATATATTAAAATGGTACAAAATTAGGGGGTTTTATAACCTACTAAGAGATGTGTAGTATTGAGGCCATCAATATGATATAAAATCAGGATTAAAAAGAGTCCACAGCCAGAAGCCTGCCTGGACAATAGCTGTGCAGGTGCACAGGCCCCAGCCAGAGACCCGCCCAGATACCATTGGTAAGTGTGAGCAGGCTCCAGCCAGAAGCCCTCTTCGAGAATGGTATAGCATAGGGATCCAGGAGGCCATCAATCTGAGCCCAGGAATCGGCACAGTGGTGACCAGTAGAGAGAAGGCCTCTCCGAGACTTGTAGAGAATTGATGCCCACTGGGAGAGAAAAGAGTCACCTCAGTGAAAGTGCAGCAGACTGCATTGGTTGAAACGAGAAGGCACCTAAACACTACTCAAAACCAGACTTTCAGATCACCAAAAGTAACTCCAAGGGGCAACGAGATGGAACAATCTGAAACTCAACCACATGAACTCCCTGAACTGGCAATGAAAGAGAGTCTGGAAAAAATAAAATCAGATATAATTTCTCAGGTAACAACAGAGATGGTGTCCATGGTGAAAGACATGATTAATAACTCTAGAGCAGACACATAAAAAATAGAGGAGCTGAGGAACATGATGGAATCCCAGCATAGGAAATAAGTGAAATCCATAAAACAGATACAAACAGATATCTAGAAGATTAAAACTCCATTGAAGGTTTACACAGCAGAATGAGCCATTGTGAGGTCAGAATACTAGATATAGAAGACAGGATTGTGATTAGTGACCGGGAAAAGAAAGATTTCTTAAAAATAGCAAGGGATGGACTGGGGATTTAGCTCAGTGGTTCCGCTGCCCACCTCGTAGGCACAAGGTCCCGAGTTTGATCCCTGGTACCAAAAACAAACAAACAAAAAATAGCAAGGGACATGAGAAATCTATCTAGCAATTGCTAGATGATGCAAAGAAGCATAACATAAAACTGATCAAAGTTGATGAAGAAACAGGAGATAGTGCACGAGACATATATATAAAACACCTGTTCACAGAAGTAATGGCAGAAAACTTCCCAAGCAGGGGAAAAGAATTTGACATACATATAAGTGAGTCACATAGGACTCGAAGTAGTAGTGATCAAAAAAAAAAGTCTACACCTAGGCATATAATAGTCAAGATTCCAGAAACTCAACAAAAGAACAAAATTCTACAAGCAGTTAGGAAAAGACACAAATCATAAACAAAGGAAAGCCAATCAGAATCACAGCAGATTTCTCAACACAAACCCTCAAGTCAAAAAGAGCCTGGTGTGAAGTATTTCAACTCCTAAACAAAAACAACCTCCATCCTAGACTGATGTACCCTGCAAATCTATCTTTAAAACTTGATGGAGAAATAAGATACTTTCACAACAAAGAACACCTGAGGAACTTCGTGAACATTAAACCAGCACTCCAAAAAATTTTCAACAATATCCTAGGAAAAGACAATGGAGGTCACAACCCCATGAAGCCCAGCTGAATGAATCCATCAGGCAAGACAAGAAACTAAATGCAGGGCCGGGAATTTAGCTCAGTGGTTTCATTGCCTACTGCACAAGCGCACGCAACAACCCAAGTTCAATCCCCGGTACCAGAAAAAAAATAGAAATTAAATGCAAAGAAGGAGAATCCAACAACAGGAAAAGGTCATGACAAGGATAAATCAGTACATATCAGTTATAACCATCAATGTTAATGGTCTCAATTCACCAATCAAAACAAACAGACTGGCAGAGTGGATCAAGAAGCAAGATCCAACAATATGCTTCATACAAGAAACACACTTAATTCAAAAAGAAACTCATAGACTGAAAGTTAAAGGGTGGAAAACAATACACCATGTGATGTGAACCTGAAAAAAAGCAGTAATAGCCATCCTATTTGCAGATCAAATGGATTTCAAACCAACACTGATTAAGAGAGATAAAGAAGGCTTCTACATCCTTGTAAAGAGAACAATCGAAGAGAAAGAGATGACAATCATAAATATATATGCACCAAATACGAATGCCCCCCAACTATACAAAACAAATATTAATGGATGTGAAAAACCAAATAAGCACTAATACAGTTGTAGTGGGGGACCTCAATACCCCCCTGTCACAAATAGATAGATCAACTAGATAAAAAATTAACAATGAAATTCTAGAACCAAACCAAGCTATTGAACAAATGGACTTAATAGATGTTTGCACAGTGTTCCACCCCACAAAATCAGAATAGTAGTGTACCCAACTATATAAAACAAATATTAATGGACATTAAAATATCAAACAAGCACTAATACAATAGTAGTGGGGGACCTCAATACCCCACTGTCACAATTAGATAAATCAACTAGATGAAAAATAAAAAACAAATTCTAGAACTCAACTAAACTCTTGAACAAATGCACTTAACAGATGTTTACAGAGTGTTCCACCCCAGAGAATCAGAGTACACATTCTTTTCAGCTGTACACAGGTCGTTCTCCAAAGTAGACCACATACTTGCTCATAGAACATGTTTAAGTAAATGCAAAGGAATTGAAGTTATCCCCTGTATATTATCAGACCATAGTGCAATGAAATTGGAGATCAATAGTGATAGAAACCACAAGAACTTAAACACATGGAAATTGAACAACATGTTCCTGAGCAACCTATAGGTCACAGAAGAAATTAAAGAAGAAATTAGACAGTTTCTACAATTAAATGACAATGCCAATCCAACATATTGGAATTTATGGAACATAATGAAAGCAGTCTTATGAGGGAAATTCATAGCAGTGAATGAGTACTCATATTATGAAAACATAGTGAGCTCAAATAAATAAATTAGGGTTAAATAATAAAAATTAACTTCTATACATCCATTTTCCATCCCTCCTTTCTTTCTGAGGTGTTTAGTACATTGACTAAGTATATGAAAAACATAATGTGGTCTGTGTGTGTGCATTTTTTGAACCCTAACATTAGAATTATAATACAATTCTCATGTAGGAAGTTTTTGCAACAACACATCATGAGAAATACTCACTTTATTCTTTCTCAAAATTGTTTTTCATTTTTGAACCTTTTTACATTATATAATTTTAGAAAAATTTGGTATCTTCTGAAATTATGCTGAGAATTTTGATGAAACTACTCTGAATTAATAAATTGGGTAAAAGTTAGACAACTATATTTTGAGGCAAAAAAGGCATCCCTTTTTATTTTTCTCATTTTCACATATATTCAAACATGTATTGTTTTAAGGTTTTATTGTTATTAAAATAATAGCTTTTAATAATTGGTCATAAAGAAATAAATTGACTTTTCAATTTCATGACTAAACTCATGTACAACAAGTTTCAAGGTTTATAACAAATTAATATGCTGATATCTAGTTCTTTCTTGGCTTTAAAAAATAACAACTTTAATATAAAGTATTTTTATTCTGCTTAATCATGCCACATAATGTCACAGAGAAGAATTGCTTGATTAAATATCAGTGTCGGGCTGGGGATTTAGCTCAGTGGTTCCACCATCTGCCTCACAAGCGTAAGGTCCCGAATTCGATCCCTGGTGAAAAAAAAAAAAAAAAATCAGTGTCAGTGCTCCCAGGAAATTCAGAAGACTTTCTATCTTCAAAAAAGAATCTATCCACAAACCTGAGAGAAATGCTTTTTCCTCTGTGTTTGACTGTTTTGCACTGCCTCAATTCCTGCATGGATCAATTTTGACTCCTTAGAAGAACACTTGTTTGAGATTTCCTGGCTTCCACATTGAGGGGGAGGTTCAGATGTGCCCATTTTGCAAGCTTTTGAAAATTTTTCTTCTCTGAATAAAATTCCGTGTTGGCATTTAAAGAACTATCTATTTATTTTTCTGATTCACTATAGTCTTCAGCCCTTTATGTAGTTGCATTTCAGTAGTCATAGGGCAGAGATTTTTTTGATAACCACTTGGAGTAAGACGTGTGATAAAATAAAATGTAGGAATATGTGTGTAACAGCTAATTAAAATACCTGTTTGTCTGTTAACATCCTTATTCAATCTTTCCTTACTACTTATTTCTTGATTAGAAGTATATAAGTATATAGTAAAAATGGTTATTGATACTGTTATCTGGAAAACTAAAGAACCATCATGACATAAATGTTCTGTTACAAAAACCCTTGTTGTTCAATGCAGTATATAAGCTCTATGGGCCTGAGGACCTTGCCTATCTTCTTTTCATTGTCACCCTGTAATCAACATCAGAAACAGTGGATAGCACAGGAGAAGACATCAATAAACATTTGTTGCATAAAGGAAATAATAAATTAGTGAAATATATTATTCTCTTTTCATTTATATTATGGACTAATTCTAAGTTTATTTAGAAATGACTTATGTGATGCTTAGTGTCCTACCTACCAGAGATAGTTATCAATGGAATAAGCATGCTTTTCTTCCACATTTCAGCCACAATGCTTGGGTGCTCTGCAAAGACAGGCGCTGCAGATAAAAAGTAATGTATATTACCTCGTTTAATACAACACTATTTGGTAGTACTGTTGTCACTGCCTCACAGGTAGCTAAGACTAAGAAAACTTCAGTAAATACTACAAAGAAAAAATTAACACAGTCATACATTGTATATTTGTCTCTCTGCTTCTTAAAACAGAGCTCTCTAATCTGTACTGCACTAGCTCCTCTGATCCTGATAATCTATTTACTGTCATTTCTCAGTGTCAGAAAAGAGAATTAAGCTTACTGAATTGAAAAGGCTTGTGGTGTTTTTTCATATAGCAGCATTTATTTTGGAATGTGTGGCTGTTTTAAAAGCATCCATGAAAGTTTGCCAATTACCCAGAAGATAACCATGTCAATGGCAAAACGCATTTTTAATTCTAAGGAGTAAATTTTTTCTCCATTTTCACTATAGGAGGAAGCTGAAAAAGATGTAAATTCCCATTTAAAGGTTATTGCCTCTAAATTCATCTCGCATGCATCCCCATGTTTCATTATTCATTCTTCAATTGTAAAATTGTAGGCAGTTTAGGGGAGTGATGGAGATGATTTTGAGATAAAAGACACGATTCACTGAAAATAATATAACAAAGGGTCAAAATTGAGCATGGGAACAGAGTGACAATCCCCTTTTATTTCATTATAGCATTTACTTCTGGCAAAAAGCTGGATGATTAATTAAGACCTCAGTCTTTTTCATCTCAAGAAGATCACACACCCTCAAACCTACCCTTACATCAGCAATAACATGTGCTTCGCCTCTCTATTCCTTTGGATTGCAATTTCTTTTGTGGAATTTCTGTTGAGCAATCTCTGAACTCTGATATTTTATTCTCTTTTGAAATCAAAGTTTTAATTCTGGGCAGGTGGCTGTTCTTGGCAAGGAGACGAAGGAGGCATCCCTTGCCTTTCTCTGAGAGTCCTAATTGACAAGGGAACTCTTTACAGGTGATTGAAGGAGTTCACTTTGTACAGGAAATCTGTAATATCTCTGTCACTTTCTGCATGCAGATGACAAGCTTCTGCCAGCTTCAGAGTTTCATTTTCTCCAGCTTCAGGGACTTTTGTGATTTCCATCCATTCAAATTGGTCCAAGCCACTGAACTATTCCCATCTCCGACATTTCTTCAGCCAGACCAATCTGCCCTTATCACAACAGAGGTGTAGGAAGCTTTGTGAATTACAAGCTGTTTCTCATGTTTATTGATGGACTGATATTTGGGAAACGACAAAGAGTTTTTTAAAAGGTTCGCTTCATTTCTATTGAAACTGAACATCACCCTCCCAGGTTCCCTGTGTGACACCGAGCTCAGTTTCCGAGTGGGAAGCCTCTGGGAGAGGGTACTGAAGTAATTGAATCGGATTAGAGAAGCCAGCAGAACAAAGTCACATTCCATGAGGTGTTTCCAGCATCCAGTAGATGAACTGTAATTATTTAAGGATTAGTACAAGCCTGCAATGAAGTCCATTCTGAATACTCTTCACCATGTATAAACAAAAACAAGAAATAGTCATATAGGCTGTTTAAGCTTCTTTTTATCTTTAATAGATTTCTGCTTAGAGCCCTGTGAACTTGAAAAACTGCTGCCTTAATGAACAAACTCATTGTTTGTATTTCAATAAAAAGTTAGGCCAGTCTAAGACTTCAAGTCCAAGGAGGGCTTAATAAGGAACTTCCTTTACTGCAATGTACTAGAACAGCACTTTGCCTTTTACTATGGACAAAGGGAGTTCTTCTCTTTTTATTATTTCAGACGAGTTTTAGATTTATGCAAAAGTTGTGAAGCTAACATAGAAAGTTTCCATATATCACATATAGTTCACTTTTATTAATATACTGTGATATATTTATTACTAATAATGGAAAATATTGATGTGTTAATAATAACTAATCTCCACACTCATCATACAATTAAGAATTAGCCCATCTAGGTTACTATATTACATTTAGTCATACTGTCTCCCGGATCCTTTGAATTATGATCTTTTTTAAATTTTTCTTGTTTTTGTATGACCTGGATGTTTATAAAGAGTCTTTTTCAGGTATTTCATAGAATACCCCTTAATTTGACTTTGGATGATATTTTACTTTTCTTTAGAGTATGCGTCTTAGTTATTTTTATCATTGGTGAGACAAAATACCTAACACTCACAAGTTAAAGGAGGAAAGGTACATTTTAGCTCACAGTTTGTAGAGGTTTCAGTCCATATCTGGTTCCAAGACTAGGCGGCATGGCAGAGGCCCCTCACAGAGGAGAAATAGTTCATGATGTGGTGTGCAGGAAGCAGCAAGCAGCCAGCCTCCCTTCTTTCTGGCTCTTTACATTCCATCCAGGCTAGAAGCCTATTTATTAGTGCTGCTTACACCCAGGATGGAATTTCTATCATCTATACTCAAATCTATGCTAAACCAATTCACTTATCACATACCCTTAATCTTAGTATCACACATCCTAATCCATCACCAAAGATCCATGATCCAGCCACCTCCAAAAACCCCCACTAATGTGCCCATGAGGGTTTGTGGGGATACCTAGATACAGCCACTGAGATGTCTGGAGCCAGAACAAAGAGGTAGAGTGCCATGGCAATTTATATGAGTATGGACAGAAAGGTAGATACAGATAAAAATACTGATTGACATATAATTTATATGCTTATCTATTCAGAGAGAAATAGTTATAGATTGAATGTTTGGAGGAACTACTCTAAGATATGTTTCCTAGCTACCAAGAACCTTATCAACCTTATCAAACATACTGTACCATCACTTAATTCATGCTTTATCATGACTTAATGACTCATTATGCTGACTTTGTCCACCTGACTAAGGATCCTACAGAATAATGTTCTCTTTTTAAATTTTTCTTTTTTCACTCCGTGCTCTTGGATAACAAGTCACTAAATTTATTTGACATTTAAGGAATGGAGAATTATACTCCACTTGCTTGAGAATATGTGCATAATTTTTTTGAAATTTTCATAAACTTGATATGTCTCTTGTTTTCTATTTATTCATTGATTCAGTGTTTTTTAGCATTAATATGGATGTGTGAATACTTATTTATATTTTGAGTTATAATACAATAGTATGCTTCTAATTTGTTTGAAGCTTTGCCATTGAAAGTTCCTTCTATTGGCTCCCCTGTCCCTGTGACATACTTCTACTCTTTATTTTTGTTTATTTATCATTTAATGGCTTTCTGGTACTAATAGATTCTCCAGACTCCTATTGTATTTTTTGTTCTCAGTCCTAGAACCAGCTATTTCTTAGAGGATTCCAGATTCTTTGTATTGAGGTACAGTATAAGAAACAAAGACTTTGGCACTGTGTGTGTTCCTTACTACTAGAATTTCACTGTGTGCAGCTCTTCTTGGTAGCTAGGAAACATATCTTATAATAGTTCCTCCAAATATTCAATCTATAATTATTTCTCTCTGAATAGATACACATATAAATTATGTGTCAATCAGTATTTTTATCTATATCTACCTTTCTGTCCATACTCATATAAATTGCGATCGGCATGCACTGCTGTCTATACCAAGCTAAACTGGAGTTCACACTGATATCACAGGTTCTAATCCTATCTCATGTGGTTCATCTCAGTTTATTCTAGTTTCCCAACTCCCTTATCTGTAAACTTTCATTCCAACAGTAAGAAGCCTGGCTCCCATAAGCTGCCATTCATCTACTTATTTTTTCAACCTTGGTGTGCATTTATAGCAGTTTCAGAATTGTCCTCTCATACGCATGTGCAAATAACTTTATCAGCAAAACATGTACTTATATACAGTTCTGATTGCCTTTAGTCTTATGCTGCTTACTCACTTCTAAAGTTATTGAGGGCATTACTTCTTTTTCCTTAAGTCCTCTGCTGAAGTTTTGTGACATGTTGGTAAATATATATTTTGAAAATGTATATGTTTTTGTCCCTGTTTGCATTCCAACTTGATTTTCTGCTCTCCTAGTTGATTTCATTTGTTTTTAATGTTTTGCACCTATTAAACTTAATGCTGCATTGTTCCGTAAGTTATATCAGGTAGCATATATGCATGTAAGAGTCATTCTTTTAAGTGGATTAATAACGTTTTCCTTTGAGAGTAATATGAATGTACCACAGATAATTTATCCATTCACTCACACAAGAAAAACATCTTGGTTGCTTATGGTTTTTTGAATAACGCAGTTATCAACATTCATAGGGAATTTTCTGCACCTAAGTTTTCAGATCACTTTGGTAAGTATGTAGGATGAGACATGTTGAGGTGTACCTTGAGTCTTGATTTAGCTTGTAACATATAGCCAGACTATCTTTCCTAGTGGCTGCATCATCTTGCATTCCTTCCAGTAATGAATGAGGATTTCTGTTGCTCTGCATTTTTGCACTTGTTAGAATCAGTTTTCTTTTGGATAAAGCAATTTCTAGTAACTTTATGATGGTCTCCATTGCTATTTTATTTTTTTTCTCTAGTGATATTATGTTGAATAATGCTTATTTATTATTTGTAGATCTTCTTTGGCATAGTGTCGGTACAGATGTTTTGCCCATTTTAATTTGAGTGTTCATTTCCTTATTGTTGAATTAACTGTTTTACTGATGCACTTACTATTCTTTTTGCATAGGTCAGATTCAAGATATATGTTCCATATACATCAAAAATTTTCTGTGGCTCTTTTTAATTACAGTATCTTGGGACCAGTTCCAAATATACTTAGTTGGATTTCATAAGAATGTGTCTCACAATCCTGTGTATTTAACAAGTATATTGGTCAAATTTCCTATTGCTGGACAAAACACCTGACACCCACAACTTAATAATGGAGAAGTTTATTTGGCTTATGGTTTCAGAGGGGTAGTCCATGGATGACTGACTCCAAGGAAGGAACATCACTGCAAAAGGATGTAGTGGAGGAAGGATGCACCTCTCAAGGCACCTGAGGAGTAGAATAGGAGAACAAAACCAGAGAAAACCAGGGACCAGATAAATATAGATCCAGTGTCACACTTGCATAACCCACTCACACACACCCAAAAGTGTGCTTTACTAATCCCTTATGTGGCTACCAACCCAATGAAGTTGATAATTAAGCTTACAGCACAAGTTCAATAAGTGAGGCATATGCAACCTAATATTTGTGAATTACTGTTGTATTATTTGGAAGCCATTTCAGAGTTGTAATCAGGTATTGACAAGCCCTTTGTAAAGAAGTTGGCTTTCTAATATAATTGCATATTCAAGTTATCTTGTGAAATTCTTAAAATCCAAATACCAAAACCCCTCTATAGCCTATTCACTTAGATTCTCTCAGAGTGGAATCTATGCATACATATTGTTTAAACTTCCCCACATGACTCTAATGTGCAGCCAAGTTTGAGAACCACACTCTATACCCACATAGGTGTTCAACAGGTCCAATCATGCCCATTTTTTTACCTAATAGGTTAAAAATACATTTTTGTTTTCATTCATTGAGTTGTAGAAATGTGAAATTAAACAACCATTAATCATTTATCACATGACAGGAATAACCGAACTACAATTTAAATATCAGGAAGTTATGGAAATATTTAATTTCAATGTTTTACAGCAATAAGTGCTTAAGAAACTTTACAAGAGGGTCACATGTGGTTAATAAAATCAACGTATTTCATTTTAAGGAACATTAGGAGGATAAAGCAATATTGTTCAATTTGCCTACTCTAATGTTTAATAATATAATTAGGAATGCTATTCCTTAAAATAATCAGAATCGTCTAGTCTCACACTATTCTCCCTTCATATAAATGTGCTGCACCATAGATACATCTCTGTATCCTACAATTCTCAAACATTTTTCAAAGAATTATTCAGATATATCCGACTACACTATTTAAGCGTTCCTTAACGTAACTGCATTGTCTTTCACTACATAAGAAACTGCTCCCAGACTTAGTGCCCTAAAACAACAAATATACAATGCCTTGCAGTTTATAGAGCTAAGAGCGTTAGCATTAGAACCATCTGGGTAGTTCTAACTCAGGATCTCAATGGAAATTGCATTTGAGATATTTTGGGGGATTGTTGTTGTATGAAGGTTTGATTGTGGCTGGAGGATTCACTTCCAAAGTGGTGCTTCTCATGGATGTGAGCAGGAAGCTTCACTTCCTTGTACGTGGCTTTCTTCACGGGGTACTTGAGTGTCCTCACGACTGGAAGTTTCCCTTAAAGATAGTGACTCAATGTATCAGTCCAAATGGCAGCTGCAGGGCCTGCACAACCTAGTCTTGGAAGGTATACACTATTATTTAGTCGGCTATGGTTTGCAGGATGCTTCTAGACTTATGTTGTAATTGAATTGCCAATGTGATGCTATTAAGAGGTGGGATCTGTAGAAGACAATATGAGTGTTCTGTCTTCCCAAATGGATTAATACTAGTACGATGGGAGTGAGTTAGTTATTCCAAGAGTGAATTCCTTTAAAATGCAATGAATTCAGCTTAATATTGTCTGTTGTATACTCGCTTGTCCTTCTGCTATGTTATGACACAGTACAAAGGAAAGTACTCTTTTAAATGTCCTCCCTTCACAGCATCCAGCGCTGTAAGCCAAATAAACTATAATTTACAAATTACCCTGTCTTGGGTCTTCATTATAGCAGCAGAAAACAGACTAAGACACACCATATGTTATTTATTAGAAGCGTGTCATTCTGTCTAGCTCAAAGTCAAGGAAAGAGAAATTAAGCACTTTCTTTTTGAAAGAAATATTTCCAAATAATTTCGGGAAATATTTTTAAAACTCACCATAGGACACTTTTAATCCTTATGTGAATTATTGTTTTTAAATTTACTGAAACTATTTTGACCACGTAAGATTTATGTAGTGAAAAGTACTCAACACTAAAAAAATGTTTAAATATTACCTACAAAGAACTTTAAATTAAAATCGTCATCTATCAATTTAATATTTGTTGTGTGCTTCCAATATGAAGTATTATGCTGGATTTGAAAATAAACCAAGGGATAAAAAATATCCAGGAGTTTAAAAGTCCACCTGGAATTAGGTAGGAGATAATAGTGACAAAAGCTATACCTACCCATTTGTGCCACAGGTTCTGTGATGTGTAGAAGTATGGGGAGTATAGGACATCCTTCAAGAACAGAAAGAGGAGCTAAGCATGCCAAAGGAACTACTGGAGGTGGTGGTCAGGAGAAGCTTCCAGAGACAGTGACAACTGAAATGTGTTGATAATTGATTTACGAATAGTTTCTCTAAGTCATGAAGGTCAAGGATGGGCTTTCTGTGCTGATAAAATGGCCAGGGTAAATATGGAACCATAAATCAAAAACCAAGTATGCATGAGAGTGGAAGAGAATATCAAGGTCAACCATGGACCTACACCAGATAGTTCAAAAAGTAATTTATAAAATGGAGTCACATAGCTTATAGCATGCTAGTAGGCACTTATGTAGAGCGCTACTGAACAGGACTGGTATGATACAGGAACACCATTTCTATATTCTAGTCTCAAATCTCTTAAAGAATACATGTGTTCTATCTCCCTTTATTTAATTCGGGGAATCATGACCTAAGATACTTGAATATCCAAAAGAAAATATGCTTTTTGTAGTTTCCCTCATTTGAATTTGTTTTCACCTACTTAAAAGAACACTATTAATTTAAGCAATAACTCAGAAAGGACAGAGGAAAAAAAGATTCATTTAACAGAGGTGATGATGAAAACAATTGCAGTGAAGTTCTGGAGAAACTCATTAAGAGAAGTCAATTAGTGCTTTTCCTTTTCACTTTCTTTAAGTGCATGGTGATTGTCTCACTTTTTGTTGCTGTTGTTGCCAGATAATGTTTTTTGTAGTAAAAATAGGAAACTATTCCAGTACTGTAACCAAGAAATGATCATGATTCATTTGCAGCAAGGGGGAAAGTTTGTTGATTTTTCCAAGTCTCATCAGAAGTGGATTTAACATAGGACATATCTGCCTGACTTCTCCAATCACAGATGTATTGTCTTGCTTCAGTTGGAGCTTTTGTCTTTCTAATATAGCCTGAATCTTTATATGTATTTCAAAATAAAAGTTGAATTTTCCACCCAGTGTTTAAATTGTGCCAGAGTCTGGAACAGTTTTTTTTCCAAACTTGGTAGGGTTAGAGACAGAGAGACAGAGACAGAGAGACAGAGAGATGTTCTTGGTTGAACACAGTGGAAAGAAAGATTCCCAATCATTTTTATTAAAAGGCTTGTCACTCATCCTGACTTCTGGGGACTGGTATCTTCAGATTACACAGCTACTTTCCATGTCATGGTTTTCAATGTCATCACCTCCAAATGGTTTCCAAAATCAAAGTGGGACCAGGCTCGATGTTACCATTAAATTGTACTTAAGCTACATCTGTGGGATTTGAAATATGTGTCCACATACCAGAAAACTGCAGACCTGTGGGTGGCAGATCTTTAGAGTTGATCTGGCTGAGAGAAAAGGGGGTACTGAATAGGAAAATGAAGAAAACTGGCAATGTTTTGTAATGTCTGATGGATGGTACTGCTCACTTTGTTTTCTGTTGAGCTCTTTCTTGTTACACATTTTTCTCAAAATGCAACTCTACCTCATGTAGCCTATACTTAGTATTGTATTTTAATTCCTACCATTTCATATAGGTTCTGCCTGACTGATAAAATGCAGGTTATTGTTATAGCTCATCTCTCAGCATTTATATTATTAATAATAATGATATACAGACATACTTACTAAGGAATCTCAATTACAGTATACTCCACTGGAAAATAAGATGTGCCAAACAGTGAATAGTTCTTTCTTACCTCTTGTACTCACAGTTGATTACACATGATAAATATTATTGGATAAATTGAAAATATTTTATAATATTAGTGCTTAGTCCTCATTTTAAAACCTGATTTAATGATTTAGAAACCTAAGTACACAGTTCTTTATTTTAACAGAACATATATAAAACATATAAAATTTTTAGCAGAAGTAACATATTACAGTAATTGGTTTTCTTTTTAATATATCCTGTATAAACTACAGAAATAAATGTAACTGGTTTTGTTGTTCCTTCCCCAAAAAGTTGTGATTTTTTCAAAGATACTTCATATTTTTGTACTACATTATTACCATTTCTTATGCAGAGGCAAGGAAACAAATAAATGTGAGACTAGGCTAAAATTTTTAAGCATGTGTTTACTGAGAAGTCTGTGTTCACCTTATTGAGGATCTAATTGTTGCTGTAATGAGAATTGGATCTAGGGTCTCCCTAATACTAGGCAAGCAACTCTACAGCTGAGCTTTCTCTTCACCCCCTTTTATTTATATTTTATTTTGTTTTTTGCAGAGTCTTGCTAATTTACCTCACATGGCCTTAACTTGCCATCTTCCTGCCTCCAACTCCCAAGTAGCTAGGGTTACAGGCGTGCAACACTATGCTCAGCTATTTCTTAAGGTGATAAAGATTAAAGACTAGCTTAGTATATTAATATTAGAGAATATTCACAAGGCTATAAAATAATGTTTAATGTTTTATGTTTCATTCATTTCAATATAAATTTACTGATGCCATCTGCATCGATGTAAAGGTCATTTTTGGAAGCATTGTGGATGTGGAAGCTCAGACAATCAATAAGGGGCTGGAGGACCTCTTATGGAAATTACTACTAACCAAAATAAAAGATACTCAGTGACTACCTTATAATGGAGATGATGTGGTCATGATGTTATATGCCTTACAAGGCTCAGTCACCTCTCCATATTCCTTTCTCTTTGCTTCACTAGAACCTTGGGTTCCACAACATATAAGGCACAAACCAGTCCACTGGACAGTGGAGGATTAAAAGTTCCCTTGATTTACAAGAAATCCAGGTACCTTATATTGCAATCTGTGAAACTACCAACAAAAATACCCTTGCCACCATACCTGCATACAGGAATGAGGAGATAATTCTCCAAAAGGAAATGGAGGGGATAAAATAAGATACCGAAACTGAGTGACTTCAAATGAGAAATCCCCACAACCTTATCACATAGTTCTGCATGGGATATGTGCATCACTTCTGGGCTTTACAGAACACTTATATTTTCTCCTTCACATTTATACCTGAACCACATCCTCTTTGAAAAACTAATCAGGTATCCCTCAAACTTTTAAGTTAAGACTCTCAGTTTGAGTCACATTCCATTTCACTCTGCCATAATCCTTAGATATGTACTGATTGAGCATGCAGGACTCTAGTTTCTCCTTGACTAATGGAAGGAAGGTGAATCTCTATGTCACCAATTAACTATCATATAAGGAAACTCCTGGTAGAATAAGATGACTTGTTGCAACAGTGATTTGAAATAGAGTAAGCAACATTCCCTATAGTCAACATTCAAAATCCCATTATCATCAGGTCTCCAAGGAGTCTTGTTTGATAAATACTGTTGAAATAACAATTTTGTCATTACTTGTAAAGTGGCAAGATTCATAAGTATGAATAGTGTGTTTTTAAGCATGGGTGCACTATGTGAACTTCAGCAAAGATGGTTGTGTCTGAAAGAATATGCTCATTAATCTTTACAAACAAGTTTTAGGTTTATTTCTTACTACCATTTTATATAAAAAATAAGAAGTTGGCTCTGTTAGCATTTTACCACAAATGCCAATAGTTATTTTTCTTGTCTGACTCAATAGTTCATGCCCTGAATCCATAAGAACATTGAAACACAACCAATTTCAGTGCCCTAATCTCCATTTTGATGGTGCCGTAGCTGCCTCTGGAAGGAGCACTTATTTCTTCAGAACTCTCTTGATAATATCTTACTTGTTAAACAGGTGAAATAAGTGTTCCAACTTCTGAAATAGGAGCTGTGCTTTCTCTATGCATTTTCTTTCTTTATCCCTTATTCTTTCACATTATGGTTTCTGCTTTTTTTGTCATTAGTTCATGTCTTTTCTCCCTTCTTGACTGAATCCATGTCCAATGCAATCACCCAGTTATATTTCATTACTTATCAATTCAGAGCATTCATATTCATTTTAAAAACTCCTCTGAAACTCATTTGTACTAAATAACCTTTTAAATTTATGATATGTCTTTATGAATGACAAAACTTAATCAAAGGAACTCTTAAATATGCACCTTTTAATTCAGAATGACTGAAATGTTCAATCACATCATCTAACTATAGTGTTGTTCTTTAAGAATTTCTCAATCTCAAAAGTAATATGGTTAATAATGTAGAGAAATAAAACTATAATATTTAGTTTGGGTCCACCGAAAAGCACATTTGGGAAACATTTACTGGAATTCAAAGAAGATGGATAAAAATCAATTTTGCCTGTTGTCTACATTGCTGTTTCAGTCTCCATTTGCCAACACACCATAAATTGGTACTAGAATTAGAATTTTGACATATCATTAATCAGAGAAATAAATATGAAACAGCTTGATGAACCCTGGTAAAAGAAACAAAGTTTAAAATAAAAAGCCATCCCATATGTGTCACTTCTTGGAGGAGCTTAATATAATTTAGTAAATCATATAATAAATTTCTACAAAGGACACAAGCTCACTCATCCTTGTTTTTAATGAAAATGTTTCTAAGAGAAAACATTAGCTTGATATAAAAATGTGTTTTCACATATTTTTCGCATCTTTTCTTTTGATGCTCACATCTACGTTCTACTTAATTTTAAGATAGTTTATGTCTGGCTTGGAATTTTTTTTCTGTATATACAGTATTACTGCAGAGTTTTTGTTGTATTGCCTGAATAATCTGACTGCTCTCATTTATTAATCTGTGTCACAAGCATTGTGTCTCAGTGTGCAACCATGGCAGCATAGAGAATAAATGATTACTCAGAGACAAGGCTTAGTTCAGTCACCAAGAGGGCCCAGAGGGGCTATCTGAATCAAGTGTGGCCAGCATTAGGGAGATCCCCAGAAGAAGTCCCAAAGCTGAGGACTCTCCACCTTTTATTTAGAAAATCAGTGTAAGTGAAAAAAAACAGAAGAAACACAGTTTGGGTATGGAGCACTGTTTTCTTGGGAAAAAGGGAAGCACAACAACCAGACACAACATGTGTCACTGATCTAAACTTGTTTAACCATTCGCTCTCCATAGAGCCTGTGTCCTTTTGACCTTCAGTTTAACCATTCACTTTTCAGCCAAGTCCTTCACAATGTTGAACTCATAATGTATCAGTAAAGCATAGAGTATGCATCATTTTGAGTATATGTAAGTAGGTTGTTTACGTAGTCCTGGCAGAAGACAGTCATAGCACAGATGAGGCTGCAGAGCTGATGAATGGATATGAGAGCTGTTTAAGAGCTCAGGCTACCAGTCTTAGGGGATGCGTTGGATGTGATAACTGAAGAAAACTGAGGCAACTCCTAGGCTTCTGCTTTGAAGAACTGGGTAAATATTAGTGTCCTCAATAACAACAACAACAACAACAACAACAACAACAAACCTCTGGATTGAGTGGCCAGACTATTTCAATTCACTTCTCTTCTGTTCTTTTCCATTTCATTTTCCTACACTCTAACTTGAAATTGTTCCAAAAGAGGCTCCAGAAGCTACTGTTCGGTGTCTTACAAATTATATCTAGACCCTTGAAACAATCTTCTTTTCCAAAATTGTGTCTGTTTATCTCTCTTTGTCTTATTTTGTGATTTCAGTTTTTAACTTTGGAGTTATCTCATATAGGATTTCCTGCTTAGATTTTTGGAATAATCTCAACTAGGATGCTGGTTTATCTATGCCTAAACCTCACACTTTGCACCCTTACACACTTTGGTTTGAAGACCTGGGCTCTGCTTGTTAGAATGAAAATTCAGGCACACATTTCCAATCTTCTTGAGGCATTTGTTGAAAATTCCTTTGTTTGTTACCAAATATAGTCTCCCTACCACGCACAGAATAAAAATAACATCACCAACCTTTATGCTTAGTTTCTTTTTAACTAACTGAAGAAAAATGGTTGTGATTTGTATCATTAAAGGCTTAAGTTGGATTATGTCGATATATAAAAGAGGATGTATTATGTGATGAGCGTGATAGTTTCCCAAAAAGATTAGGAGTACCTAGCCTCTGGAATATATGACGTTATTTTGTCTGGAAAAGCAAAGTAACACTCTTTGCAGAAGTGATTAAGTTAAAATTTTTGGTATGGGTAAATTATCACAGATTATCTAATAATAATAGAAGTTCACATCTAACAATAGAAATTCACATCTTAGAGAATTGTGTGAGAATTAAAGAGAATAATTCATATAAAGTATCTGGCAAATCACACACTTATGTTAATTATTGTTTCTTTAATGGTAAAATGTTTGTAAAATATTCTGCATTACCAAGGATAGTAGGAGGACTTTGAAAGTCTTTTAGATGATAGGTAATTTTCTTGTGTCTATGTGTAGGCAGATTCATATTCTGGGTCATATATTTGAAAGATTTTATAATTGTGTACCTAAATTGGAATTGGTACTAGATAAAAAAAAAAATGAGTCTCATAGCTTATTTCAACTTATCTGATCAGTTGCAAGCATCCTTTGTAGGATCACAAACTAAGGAAAATAATTAAGAAAGGGGCTACTCATATTGCTGGTGAGTTAAGTCAGTGTGCAAAGTCACAGCAGTGCTCACTTTGGGGGTTTTCTCGTAGGCAGGTGAAACAATGTGGAATCATTTAAATATTTACTTATTTACACTGATGACAGCCACATTAGCAGACCCTGATCTATAATGCTGATGAAGTCAGCAAATACAGAGATCCTGTCTAATTCCTTTATGAGACAAAACCTCTCCTGTCAACTGTGTAAGCCTCTTTCAAACCTTACCTGAGCGCTTCCATTAAGCTGAAACCTGTTTTCTTGGATATATTTTTAATTTAACTCTTTATTGTATTTCAGGTAGCATTTTAAATTATTTATTGTTAAAGAGTGAGAACATGCTAACTGAGGAAACTAGGAGTATAATGTTTGCAATTTATTTATTTTTTAGTTTTCTTTCCTGCTCTATTTGATCTACTCACAGTGAAACACTTGAATGACATGTTTAAATGAATATGGGGAAACTCTTTATATATTTATATATATTATATATTTATATATTTACAAGACACAGTTTGTTCTAGAACTCAATGATTCAATGACTTAATACAATTTACTCCTACAAAATAAATCCAATACCTTAATTGTCCTTAGGAAATAGTGTATCTCTAAGCCTATATGTATCTTACATTGAAAATAGTAATTAGTAGAAAAAATATTGTGAGCCAGAGCATGTGGTAAAATTATTACTTCTTTAGCATAAAATCTAATTAATGAGCCACTACAGTTTTAAACTACATTAATTTGCCATGTTATTGACATGTTTACTGCTGTAATTGTGGTTGGGGAGATATATACGGATATCAACTTCCTCTCCTGTTAATCTTGATATTATTCTAGTTCAGTGTTTATCAAACTATCAACAACAGAATTAATTCTACAAATTGTCCTTTCATGTTCCATGAAAACACATTCTGTTACCAAGGATATTTGGCAAATACTTGGCTAAAGCCAAATGTGTGTCTCTTTTCTTTAGTACTTATCACAAAACTTTAATAAAATATATTTTTATTTTACTAAAGTGAGTAGACTTTTTACATGTATATGTAAGGAATTTTTCTACACTGTTGGAGGGAATGTAAACTAGTATAAGCCAGTATGGACATTCCTGAAAAACTGAATCAAAATTCCATTTGACCCAGATATTCCCTTTTTAGGTACCTTCATGAAACAGTTAAAATCATCATATGACAGTGGTACATGCATAACCACATTTACAGAAGCACAATTTATAATAGCTAAAACTTGGAAGCTGTCTATATGTCTACCAACAGAAGAATGGATAAAGTAAATGTAGTATTTATATACAATGGAGTAGTACTCAGCTACTAGAAGGAAAGAAGGAAAACTTTGTCATTGGTAGGAAAATAAATACACCTTGAATCCATAATGTTAAGTGAAATGTATCAAACACACAAGCTTAATATCATATGATCTCTCTTCTGTGAAAAAACCCAAAATATATATAAATTAATAATTAAGTGTTGGAGATTTAGCTGAGTGGTCCCTCCACCTGCCTCACAACCACAAGGTCCCAAGTTTGATCCCTGGTACAAAAATAAATAAACAGATATAATGTATAATATATATATATAATAAAAGACATTAAATAAGAAACAGGGAGGCAGATCTGTGGAAGATAGAAATGGGAATAAGAGATGGAGGGAGAGGTGGAGAGGAGGGGAAGGGAATGTAAGCAGAATTAAGATTTGTCATGTGCATGTACCAGCTACCCACAATGAATGTATTGCAAACATGCACTAAAACAAACAAAAGAGCAAGAATTTTATCTTGTTTTCTTCTTTATCATAAATAACCTGGATACATGTTATGGAACTAGTTTTTCTTAGATGCTTTGAGCAATAAAAGAATATGTGATATTTAAGTCCACTCCAACTGTACCATTTTTAACTTTTTACTTATAGAATTAATTCAGGAATCTATTGAAAAAATCTAAATATACTAATATTTTATTAATATATTCTTTCTCTAATTTTTTCTTCTCAAGTCCTCATGTAGATGACAATATGGATGTTTTTCAATTTGTGCTCTGCTTCCTGTTTTTCCCTGTAAGCTATCTTCACTTTTATCATCATTTAACCTGAATTCATTGACTTTAGTAAATCCTATTCAGTCCTTTTTCTTTACCTTTTACCCTTTGACAGCAGTACTCAGGGATGCCTCGGGGTAAGTCTTACATCAAAAGTAAATGTATTCCTCGCCAGAAAGAAAAAAGTGTGACTGAGCATTATTTCATGAGTCCAAAGTTATAGCAGATTATTTTTTGAAATTTTGGTAAAGAAACTTAAGGAAAATCTGTCTCACTCCTCTAAAATTTCAAGAAATGAACATGAATAATTTTTACTTCTAAGTCTCCAAGAACACCCTGGGGCATGCTCTGTGTGAGGCAATTGGAAATGTCATTTTTAAGGCCATGGGAATGATAATTTTCTTCCATAATTGTTCAAACCCAAGGTAGCAATTTTATATATGTAAGTATTTTCTTAGTAGTGGTTTTAGGAGTATTTGGACACATAGAAATCACCATGTAAAGGCAATTCCTGATTCTATGAGGAGTAGAAAGGGAAAAATTGTATAAAACTCTAATCCACTCCAAATACAATTTATTCTAGTTTAAGAAATAAGATCATTCTGCTCCAAAGGCCACTAAGTTACTATAGAAAGAAGGAGGGGGAAGATGGAAGCAGCTCCTTAGTTACATTTCGTCTTACCTCTCTTTTTCTGATTTTATAAAGAGGGACTTTTAATAGTACTACAGTTCACTGATTCATAAAGGATTTTTTTTCGTCCACAAAGCATAAAAGATCAGCCACTAAATCCAAAATTTATTGGAACATTTCCTTCTGTTCAATGATGGTGATATTAATGCATGATCATTTATAAGGGTCCATAGACTCAGTATGCTGCTAAGCTGTACCAGGGGTCTGAGAGAAACCTAAGGGACAGTCCAAAGACAAAGGCATGTCCTAGGTAGCCCCTGTGAAGTGCAGACTCTTTCATCTTCCCTCGTCTTCACAGAGACCTGGGCCTCCTCCTCCTCCCGCAGTGCTAATCTCTAGCTGCCCTGAGCCTTGCAGAAGCAACTTTCCATGAAGCCTCCACAGTTGCTTTCTCATCCACCTGAACGTTTATTTTAAAAGTTAAGAAGTTACTGGGAAGTCAGCTGTTTGCTCTCTTTTTTTGTCTCTGTTAACCTTGAGATTAGTTGTGAAATACAGAGTTCTTTGCAGAGAAGATGGCAGAAGGGAATTGGGCCACATTTCCTGATTGCTGAAAAATATAATCCTCAGAATTGTCTGTTTATGTTCTGCAGATAGGAAATTTAAAGATGTTCACTCCCCAAAAAGTATACAAATTTGTGCTAATGTTACATAGCAAAGCAATACATTTTAGCTTGGCAGTGGATAATCTTTTATGGAGGAGTTTTTAGTTTTGTTGCAGGACTACATCTTTCCAAATTTAATTTCATGGTTGTTTGCAGATTATCTGCTAATACAATTTAACAATATTTAGAATCAAATCTTTGTATATTTGTCATACAAAATATTAATTTTCATATCAGGTGGTACACACAAAGGCCTTAAACTACTACTTGGTAAATAATGGGCATTCAAAAACTAGGCATCATCCTCATCGTTATTATTCATTTATGCTTTAAATGTTTATAAAATCTAGCTATATGAGATGAACTAATATTACTTATTACATACATCTGGAGGATGAGAACACAGCTATTAATAAAGGCTTTTATAAAGACTACTAAGTTAAATGAGTAAAATACAGAAGCCTACTTAATATCCAGATATAAAATAGCTTTCATGTCCAATGATAAAATATGTCTCCCGTACATAATAAAAATGACCAAAAGGAAATATTTATAAAAAGCAATAAGTACATGTATTTGGAAAATGAGCCTAAGATTAATTTTTTGTATTTCTATAATTTTGTTCTATTTGTTTTCTACATGTATAAAAAAATTACTTTGTCACTTTAATATGGAAAAATACAAAAATAGGCACTTTAAGATAAACTACTAAATTTAGTTTTCAGAAGTTCCAACCACAGTTCATCCTCATATCTTCATCAAATCATTTTTGCAAAAGCGTAACTGACTGCTCCCCTGAAGTCTACAATATATCTTGCAGCTAATGTCCCACATTTCAGCGTGTAATAGTAAGTAACCTTTGTAACTCTCACAATCTTTTTACTTGACGCACACATCATTTAACATTTCTTTTGGCTCCTTTCTTCAATTAAGGGCTAAAATGTGGAATTCCTGTTTTTTTGTTTTGTTTTGTTTTGTTTTCATATACTGTCAGTTAGACAAGTAATTGAAGAAGAAGTACCAGGGGACACAGGCCACTCTTTCTGCTTAAGGGAAAGGGCCTTGCTTCCTGCAAAGCTCTTCTCTCAAGAGCCAATGCTACCGAGCCCCTCTTGGGTTTGCTGCAAAAAGGAGGAATATACTGCTGCTCTTCATTGGCATATTCAGTTTGGGGTTGATCATTTAATTGCCTAGTGTCTTAAGGAAGCCTGGGAAAACGAGCTCAGCTCTCCCTGGAATGATTAATTCAGCCAAGCCTTGGGCAAGCAGGCATCTGGTGAGGGACTCTGTTAGGATCTTTCAGGTGTAATGAAGTTGACAACTACATTACTCCAAAATAATATTTACAAAATATAGTCCCTGAAACACCTGCAATGGAATAAACTAGGGAGGTGGCTAAAAGGCAGATGTCTTGGCTCTACCCCAAAGCAATTAAATACAAATATTAGAGGTTAGGGGTCCTTTATGGACACTTTTATAAATTCCTCAAGAACCTCCATATGCATTAAGCTTATAGAACGAATAAGACAAGTTTTCATTCCTTCTAAGCCAAAGCCACTATGTCTTTTTGTGGATGATCTTTGACTGGCTGTACTGTGTGTGTGTGTGTGTGTGTGTGTGTGTGTGTATTGGGAAAAATTTCATACTAGGCAATATCCCTAGTCTTCTAGGGTTATTTATTTAATTTTTTTTTTGAGACAGGGAAATACTAGGTTACTGAGGCTGCCCTGGGATTTGTGATCCTCCCGCTTCAGCCTCCCAGAGTGCTGGGATTACAGGCATGTCCCACTACCCCTGACTTGCTTGATTTTCATGTGGTTCTTTTCTCCAATAATTATCTGCTTTGAAGCTTTCAGTGGCAGAAGCTTTAAATAGGTTCCCACTTCTCTGTTTTTCCTTCTGGAGCAATAGATAGTGTACATCTATTACCCTAATAATTTTGCATCGGAATGAACTGCCAATAATATTTAAATGCACTAATCCTTTCTACCATTGGCTTCTCCTTCCTGCTAAACCAAGAAGAATAAAACAATTATCTACTGAGTATATTCTCAATATTGTGCAATTTGATGCTATTTTCCAAACAGCTACTATTGGTATTTGGCCTATTACATAAATTTTCCATTATAAGTGATGAAAATACAATTCTTGTTTAAATGTTAAATAGAATTAAATTAAAAAGAAAGATGGGGAGAATATATTCCGAGTGAGTTTTAATCCATTGATATAATAAAATCTGTAAATAGACAATATTGGACATCCATTTTATCCTAATATTGGACATCCATTTTATCCTAATATTGGCTCCTTATATGTTGTAAGACATCATTCAACAGATTCTGGTGACTATATGCTACCTTGTTCACATTCAAAAGAAAAACAAATGTTAGTCCAGTTAGGTGTCACAAAACTAAATTATTTTTCTTAGGGTCTTCAAGAAAATGTCTGTTTGAACTTTATTTGCATCAAAATTGCTACTTTTTGATATCTGGACCAATCATTGGGTAATAAAGACAATTGTCTTAGACCAATCAGCTTTTGACCTGAAGCTGGAGGGCTAGATACCCCTGCCTGGAGCGTATGGAGAAAGATGAATGGCAAAATGGAAGCAAAAATGAAAATCAGTTTGTTGAATATTAAATGAAAGATAGCGGCTCTTTCCTATAGTGAGAGAGAGGCAATAATCCTAGGCTCCTATTTAGTGCAAAGGCACATCAGTACTTAGCAATGCAAATCACCAGGACACATAAAGTAAAGAATGCCCATCAAAAAATAAACTATCTTTTGCTAAATAGATGATTAAAATAGTTTTACTGCCCATTTACTTTCAAAATTTTTATATCATATTTTAAAACAAGCTATACAATTTTTATCATTTGTTTGACATTATACAAACTTTCATAAAATCCACATGTGGATAATGCAGGAGAGAGACCATCAAAACTGTAATTAGTAGAGTATATGTTTTAGATGCTTATTTTAATTGGATTATTATATTAAGGTTATACAATTGTGTATAATTGTTTTGCTATTTGGGGGTATAGGTGGAGATATTGCTACAGTATTTTTAGTTTTATGAAAAACATATATAATATACTTAAAATGCAACTGGATAAAATCTACCAGATATTTGTCTCATGAGTCATTTTAATATGATTTAATAAGTGTTGAAGAAAAAACTGCAACCAAGATTTCAAAAGAGAAGGTATTGATTGAGTGGCATATGTTATAATTATACACAGATATTAACTGATAATGGATAGTGGAATATTTTATTCACAATAACCTGCATGTAGTTTCAACCATGTCTCTGTATCACTATCAACATTTCCTTCAGTGAAGATGATTAAGTCTGTTTGTGGACCTTGTTTTTAGCTTAAAAAGGATTTCACTCCAATATTTGCTATTCTACTTACAGAGCTACTACTTACAGTGTTCTATTTATAGAACACCAGGAAGGTAATCTAAGTGAGACAAATAAAAAGAATATATTGGACTTTGGATTTGGATGGAAAGAATACAGTAGCTGTTTTATTATCATTAGGGACAGGAGTAGGGAGAGAGGCTAGAATTCACAGGTGGCTAAAATATTCCTGAAGTGATATTTGTAAAGAGAGCTGAAGATCACTTTGAATTAAAGACAAGGGATTATAGACTGAAAGTCCTCTGCCTTCTCAAGCCTTACTTAGGGGTAAAAATTAAAATAAATATTTAAGGGGACAGATAATAATTTGGGGGTTCTAGTATGTAATAGGCTATTACAAAATGAAATTAGCTGTGTCTTAAGGATGTTAGCCATAACTCATTAATTCTGTATTTAGGGGATCAGTTATATTGAAATTAAAAATCAGATTCCATTCCAGTTCCTGAACCAATACTCTGATTGCCCTAACTAGGGTCACATGAAGATTTTTTTTGACAAAGCCATGTGCACCTGTGAAATGGCTTTTCATTGGTTCAGAAGGATCACGTTCCCACTCATAGACTTGTAAGTTAGATCCAGTTTGTCAGTGTCCCATGGCATAAGCAGGGCTGCTTCACATGAAACTGAGTAGATACAAGAGGGAAAGGGCATGTCTAAGAAAGTGGTATGGGAGGAAAGGTCTGGGCAGATAAAAGTTAGGTGTTTTCAGGAGCCATTTAGAAGTGATTTCACTGACCACATCTGGAACAATTTAAGAGTCAAGTGATGATTGTGATGGATTATAAGTAACTGAATAAAATAAATGCATATGAGGCCACATTGATTATATATATATATAATTTATTCAGTTGATTTACTTAAACAGAAAGCTACGTAATAAATCTGCTAAACATAACGAAGTAAAAAATCAGCTGTAATAGTGGGTTTGGAGATCAGAACACACTACCATTGCATCTACTTAGTCCAACATTAAATTAATAAATTTTGAATGCATTCTAAAAATATCAGATCCAGGGAGAAAAATGCTCTAGTGAGAAATTATAGGAATAGAAAAGGCTGCTAGGAAAATCTAAATGTCTTATTCCACTTAGAACTAGATACATAAGAAACTCCTACTCCAAACTTCACTTTTTTTCAAACAGTGCAAAAAAGGGACAGTTTTCTTTCAAGAAATCTGTAAATGCCCAGAATTTTGTCATTTCAGTAATGTGATTTTACATCCTCTCCCTCCCCATCGCCCCTCTCTCACTCTCTCTCTCTCTGCCTCTTTCTCTCCAGTACTGTGGATTGAATTCAAAGCCTTTGCGCTGTGCTGTATCTCTAGCCCTCCTTTAAAAAAAAACACTACTTTTGAGCCAGGGTTTCTCTAAGTCCTTGAATTATCCAAGCTGCCCTCAAACTTGCTATCTTCCTGCCTCAGTTTCTCAGAGTGCTAGGATTACAGGAATGGGCAAACACACCAGGGCTTTTTCACATTTTTAATATTTCAGGTCAGCTGAAGTTTTACTTGAAGAAATGAAACTTGTAAAGGTGATAATCGGAGTGGGCAACGAGGCTTACACTTGGGTAATTTTCATTAGGAAAACTCATATATTATTTTAGTAATGGGTAGCATAATTTTTAAATTAAAACTGGTTCATACTTTTATTAAACTACACAGCATGCCTAATGTAATGATTCAAAGACTATTTATTTAATATGCATTAGAAGCAGGTAATGTCCATAATGAGAGGTGGCAGAAACTGCTTACATGGAATAAAACTGATGTCCAGAGAAGCTACATAATTTGAATTAGTAAGAGCTATGTCTTGTATTTCTCTTAAAATGTTGTTTTTTACTTCGCTTTTACTATGGTATCTTACTCCATAATAATGAGTCTCCTCAAAAATACTAGGAACGGGAGGATCTAGTAATATTTTATGGTGAAGGAAGTGATAAAATATTTAGCAGAAAAAATAAGAAATTTTTTGGCTAAAATGGGAGGATTATTCTGTAACATATTTTCCCCTGCTACATCTAAAGTTTCTTCGCATTACTTAGCTGGTTGACTAAATCAGGCATTTGCTAAATAGTACCCCTGGGGCTGGAATGAGTTAATAGAGACTTCCAAAGCAAGAATGTAGTATGAAATAGTGTATTCTGAAACATAATACTTAATAAACTGAGTGTTTGGCTTGCATAAAACATTTTCGGAAAGATCAGCACATTTTGTTGCAGAGCAAATTAAAAGAGAAAAAGTTCCTTTCTGTCTTTATTTCTTGATCTTCTCTTTCTCTGGCTAGTTGTGATTGTGAATTCTGAATGTGTTTTTCACAGCAAAACTAGCTGCAGCTATAAATCTCCATTTAATCTAAATTTGAGGAGAAGGTAGAACACATGACTAAAATACTGTTATTCTGGGAAAAAAATGAACAAAGGAGAAATGAAGAAAGAAAAGAAAAATGGGGATAAGTCATGAAGGCTGGGCTAGAGCTTACAGTACTCCTGCCTCAGCCTCCCAGAGGGCTGGGATTGCAAACATATGCCACCACACCAGCTGAGAAAAATATTTGTTACTCATCCTTTATAAATAGTGAGGAATCTCATCATAAAGTGTATTGTTTCAGGACCCAGAATTGAGACGGTTTTTGGTTTTACCCTTCTTGTACCCAGATTCCTTCCCTATAGGATTACTTGCAGATTACAAAATACAAAACTTAAAAGTGATAGAAATAAATATACCTGTGTGTCTAAGTGTGTATGTGTGTGTGTGTGTGTGTACACGTGTGCAATTTTGGGGAAAATATTAAAATAAAATGCTAAATTAGAATGAGACCCCAAAGCCAAAGGAAAACATTACAATTCAAAGGAATCAAAGAGTCCTAGCTATTAACAATAGACAACCAATACGGTGTGTTCTGCTCCTGGGTCATCAAAGCAGAAAAGATAACCTAGTTGATCACTTAAATGCCATTTTTCACAAAGCTTTTCATTGACTTTAAAGGCATTTTTTCCTCATAGGCTTCAGAGTAAGACACTAGTTACAGTAGTATGAGAGAGGACTGCTGTCTTTAACAGTATTTATATAATACAATAATTGGATGACAAGTTCATGATACTTTGCATGTGAGGGTCATTCAGTGAATTTTCTCATTGGTGAACACAAAATGGCTCTGAATTAAAAGATGTGCCTACCTCTTATTAGATTAGTCATTAAAATCCTGTGTAAGGCTCAATTTGACTTTGTGTTCTTAAAAGGATCCTAGAATGAAAATCTCACAGCTCCCGTGGGAAGGGGGTATTTGCACAATTTTAAATCTTTAAAATTGCAGCCTCCTTCAATCATGCCCTTGTTCATGTTTTTAATATTTCAAGTTGGCTGAAGTTTTACTTGATGAATTGGACTTTGTACTCTAAGATCATATACTGATTAAATAGCACTGGGTAAAAATGCTACGTGATGTATTACTTTCTAGTTTTTATACAAAAAGTAACTAATTACTCCTTGGATGTTTGAGTTTGAGAAGACTTTCAGTGCATAAATTAATCTCCTCTACCTTTTATTCTTGCAGAGTAGTTCCTAGGTCAGGAGAAATTCTGCCATTATAAACAAAATGTACTTTCCTTTTATATGGTTGCTTCCTTCTAGAAAATGTTCAGTAAGATTAACATGCAAATAAAAGACTAAGCCAGCTCTTATAAAAGAAAAAAATAGCTACCAGTACATTCTGAAAATCACCAAGACCTAAGTCTATTTCTATAAACGTCACTTAGTTCTATGATAGTCAGAATACATTGTTTGCAGAAAAATATTAATTTAGGTAGGTCTGAAGAGTTGTCACCCAGTTAATTAATCCCATCTGCTATTTTTACCGTCAGAGCTGCAGCAGTCTGTTTGCCAGAAAAAAGGATCCATGAATTCCACTAGTAATCTTTGTCTCCAACATCTTTCCTCTAATATATACTAATTCTAATTTGAAAAGATAACAAAGAAAAAAAAATTATCTGGATAATCTGCTTTATTTCATTTGTGTTCATGGAAATTTAGAGAATTAACTTTACAATATCATGGCATTCAAAAAAAAACCTGTGAAATTGCAAGAGGAAAAAGGAAGGGAGGCGTAGGAACATGATTAAAAATTTTACCTTGTTCCAGAATAAAATGAGAGTTTCACATGCAATTAAAATGTGTACTTTATTCCTCATACTACTCTCTGTTTTCTCCTGTCAAAATTTGCTTTTCCTTCTCTTATGTTAAATTTGTGGTCAAACTTAAAAGTTCATTTCTTTTTCATATCTATCATTCTCCCTAGTTTTTACTGTTTAGATAATACCATATTTTGAGAGGTTTAATATTGTATCTCTTATTAAGAACTACCTCACATGTGACAATGTAATGCGACCTAATTACCTGCATTATAAATTTCCCAAATAGACATCTGCTACCTTGTTTTCCCCAATGAGTTTATCACACAGGTGCTCAGGGAAATGCAGTAACTCTTGGAGACACTCATTTCAGAATATTTAGAGAGTAGTTACACATGAAAATTAAAGAAAGCAGCAGAGTTTTAACAAAGAAAGTTGGACAAGTTCATTATATGTACCTCTGTCACTTCTGAACCTATGTATCAGAGTACATTAAAAGGTTAATTTTTCTTTGGTAGTTATTTACTTGGTGAAAAGGCTACCATAGAAGTCATCAGGAAGTGACTAAACAAAAGCTAAATATATATAATATATATATATAATGTGTATATATATAATATATATGTACATACATATATAGCTCATATATAGTTGTTGTTTTTGTTTTGGTTCGGTTTTTATTTTTTTGGTTTTTTGGTTTTTTAAAAATTCTTTTATTGGTACATTTTAGATATATAATACATTTACATTTATCATTGGATGCTTGTACCTGAACATGATGTATCTTGGTTCTTATTTTTTTCCCCATTACCTGCGTGCCCTTCACCCCCTCCACCCTTTTTTACATATATTTTGTTTCCATTTTTTTCTTTCATCATAATTTTTCCTTTCCCTTCTTTCCTTTCCCCTTTCCCTCTCACCACCCCTACACCTTTGGACCTTTTCTTCCTATTTCAAATTATCAGTTATTCATTTTAATCATTTTCATCCTTATTTACACTTTCAGTTTCTCACACTAGAGAAACTATTCAATATTTACACATGTGTGTCCTATTTATTTCACTTAAGAGTATGGCCTCAATATGCATCCATTTAGCTATAAATGTCTCTAGTTTCTCATTCTTTATGGCTGAGCAGTACTCCATTTTATTAAAAACAAACACATCTCCTTTCCAGTTGATGGGCACTTGGGCTGTTTCCTAGTTTTTGCTATTACAAACTGTGCCGCTATAAACATGGATACACATATATCGCTGTGGTATGATTCTTTTAATGCTTTTGGGAAGATACCCAACAGGGGAATAGCTGGGTCAAATGGGACCTCTAGACCTAGTTCTTTGAGGTATTTCCATACTGATTTCCACAGTGTTTGCACCAGTCTGCACTCCCACCAACAATGGAGAAGGGTTCCTTTCTCCCCACACCCCCGCCAGCATTTGTTATTGATTGATTTCTTGATAGCAGCCATTCTTTCTGTAGTGAGGTGGAATCTCAGTGTTGTTTTCATCTGCATCTCTCCAATGGCCAGATGTTCATCATTTTTTCATGTATTTATTTGCTGCTTTAATTTGTTTGAGAAATATCTGTTCATTTCACATGCCCATTTTTGAATTGGGTCTTTGAATTTGGAGGGTCTACTTTCTTTGAGTTCTTTATACATTCTAGATAGTTGAGCTTTGTCTGAGGTACAGCTGCTAAAATGTTTTTCCCACATTGTAGGTTGTCTCTTAGCTCTGTTGGTGGTTTCACTTGCAGTGCAGAAGCTTTTTAACAAGATGAGATCCCAGTTGTTGATTCTTTGTGCTAGTTCCTTTGCTATTGAGGTTTTGTTCATAAAGTCTTTTCCTATGCCAGTGTCTTCGAGAGTTCTACCTAAGTTATCTTCCAGGAAGTTTAGTGTTTATATCTTAATATTTAGATCTTTAATCCACTTTGATCTTAGTTTAATGCATAGTGATAGGTATGAGTGTAGTTTTAATCTTTGGCAAGTTGAAATCCATTTTTTCCAACACCATTTATTAGATAGGCTATCTTTCCTCCAATGAGGGTGGTTGGCTCCTTTGTCAAAGATGAACTGGCTGAGTATGTCTGGAGTTGTTTCTGCATTTTCTAATCTATTCCACTGATCCTTGGGTCTGTTTCTTTTCCAGTACCATGCTGTTTTTGTCCCAGTGGCTTTGTAGTATAGTTTCAAGGTGGGGATTCTGATACCGCCAACCATGTCTCTGTTGCCTAGAATTGATTTTGCTATTGTAGGTCTCTTCTGGTTACAAATGAATTTTTGGATTGTTTTCTCTAGTTCTGTGAAGTATATTGTTGGAATTTCAATCATCATTGCTTTAAATCTATTTAGTAGTTTTGGAAGGATGGCCATTTTCACTATATTGATTCTTCCTACCCAGGAACAAGGGATGTCTTTCCATTTTCTTATATCCTCCTTGATCTCTTTTTTCAGAGTGCTGTAGTTTTCAGTGTAGAGGTCTTCTGCTTCCTTTTTTAGGTTGATTCCTACATATTTCCTTTTTTTTGATGCTATTGTGTAAGGAATTGTTTCCCTAATTTCTCTCTCAGTGAGTCTGCTGTTTGTGTATAAGAAGGCTATTGTTTTTTGAGTGTTGACCTTGTATCCAGCTACTCTACTGAATCTGCCAATTAGGTCTAGAAGTCTTTTGGCTGAGCTTTTTGGATCTTCTTTGTAAATTATCATATCATCAGCAAATAATGACAGTTTAAATTCTTCTTTTCCTATCTTTATTCCTATTAATTCTTTCTCTTTTCTAATTGCTGTGGCTCATGTTTCCAGAACTATTTTAAACAGGAGTGGTGATAGTGGGCATCCTTGTCTTGTTCCTGATTTTAGTGTGAAAGTTTTCTGTTTTTGACCATTTAGTATAACGTTGGCTGTTGGTTTTTCATAGATAGCCTTAATCAGATTGAGATAAAGACTTTCTATTCCAATTTTCTATAGGGTTTTTATCATAAATGGGTGTTGGATTTTGTCAAATGCCTTTTCTGCATCTATTGAGATGATCATATGGTTATTGTCCTTGACTCTGTTAATATAACGTATTACATTTGTTGATTTATTAATGTTGAACCATCCTTGCATCCCTGGGATAAATCCAACTTGGTAAGGATGTATGATCTTCTTGGTGACTCTCTGTATTCTGTTTGCCAGTATCTTGCTGAGGATTTTTGCATCTATGCTCATTATGAAAATTGGTCTGTAGTTCTCTTTTTGTGTTGGGTCTTTCCCTGGTTTTGGAATCAAAGTAACACTTGGTTCTAGGAATGAATTTGGAAGCCTTGCTTCCTTTTCAATTTTCTTGATGAGTTTAAAGAGTAATGCTGTTAGTTCTTCTTTAAATGTCTTCTAGAATTCAGCAGTGAAGACCTGAGGACCTGGGCATTTCTTTGTTGGTAAATTTTTTATTACATTTTCAATTTCACTCATTGTAATTGGGGTGTTTAGAATTTCTATATCTTCTCAATTTAACTTTGGCTGTTCATATGTATCTAGGAATCTGTGCATTTCTTCCACATTTTCCATTTTATTAGAGTACAGGTTCTCAAAGTAGGTATTGATGATCCTCTGGATTTCTGCTGAGTCTGTTGTGACTTTCCCTTTTTCGTCCTTAATTGCATGGATTTGAGTCTTTTCTTTTTTGGATAAGGTTGGCTAAAGGTTTATTGACTTTATTTATTCTTTCAAAAAAACAATTCTTTGATTCATTATTTTTTTGTATCAGTCTCTTAGTCTCCATTGCATTGATTTCTGCTTGGATCTTTATAATTTTCTTTCTTGTAGGAGCTTTGAGTTTGTTATGCTCTTCTTTTTCTAGTAGCTTAAGGTTCTACATTAGGTTATTTATCTGAGGTATCTCTGTTTTCCTAATATAGGCATTAACTGCCATGAATTTCCTGCATAGAACTGCTTTCATTGTGTCCCATAGATTCCTGTATCATGTACTGGCATAATCATTTACTTGTAGAAACTGTCTAATTTCTTCTTTAACTTCCTCTGTGACCCATTGGTTGTTCAGGAGGGTGTTATTCAATTTCCATGTGTTTGTGGGAGTTTTGCAGTTTCTTATGTTATTGACCTCCATTTTTATTGCACTATAGTCTGAAAATATACAGGTAACTTCAGTTCTTTTACATTTATTTAGACATGTCCTATGAGCTAGCATGTGGTCTATTTTGGAGAATGACCCGTGCGCAGCTGAAAAAAATGTGTATTCTGATTTTGCAGGGTGGAACACCGTATAAACATCTATTAAGTCCATTTTTTCAAAAGCTTGGTTCCGTTCTAAAATTTTGTTGTTAATTTTTTGTCTAGATGATCTGTCTATTTGTGATAGTGGGATATTGAAGTCCCCCACTACAATTGTATTAGTGCTTATTTGATTTTACATGTCCATTAATATTTGTTTTGTATAGTTGGGGGCATTTGTATTTGGTGTATATTTATTTATAATTGTCATCTCTTCCTCTTGGATTGTTCCCTTCACAAGGATGTAGTGACCATCTTTGTCTCTCTTAATTAGTTTTGGTTTGAAATCTACTTTGT
>NW_004624733.1:24226489-24243555 GCF_000247695.1 Heterocephalus glaber | reverse complement strand
TAGTTATTAATCTATCACCTTTAACTGTGAATTAAATCAAAATTGAGGACCCACCCAACATATGTTTATAGTGAGTAAACTCTTCAATATAGCAACTTTACCTTTTGGGATGGGGAGTTAGAAGGCATTGGGGAGGGAGGGAAAGGTAGGCAGAAGGATAGGAGAAGGTTAGCAGTGAGACCGGAGGCACAGGTGAGAGAAGGTAAAAGAGAAGAAACGAAAAATAAAGAAAAAATACAAATTAGGGCCTGAACAGGAACACAAAGGGAAATGAAGAACAATGTGTGACAGCAAGAGAGCAAGGCAGAGAGAAGAGAGGGAAAAGGAAAAGAGAAAAGAAAGAAAAAAGAGAAATAAAAATTTGAAAAGAGTAGTAAAGAAGAAAAAAATTTAAAATAAGAGCAAAAAAATAGTGGTAATTTTGAAAATAACAAATAAAAGATAAAAATGAAACGTTTCCTTCAGGGTATGTCTCTGCAGTCACATTAGAATGTGAGCTGCAGTGTGCAGTTATATGTCAATGAGTCTCAGTAAGCCAGTCGCAGACTCGTGAAATTCAGGCAGATTTCTGGCTGCAAGTCCCAAGTTGAGCTCCCTGCCCTCCTGTAGGGTTGAACTGTGCGAGGTTCTACTGCAGGTTCTACTGCCTTTGCCCTGAAGATAGTCCAGGTTCTGATCGGAGGTGATGCTCCTTCTAACTTACTAATTACAGTGGTCTGGTGTGCCTTTACTGCAGATTCTCTTCACTTTTCCAGTGGGCTTAAGTTATCATCAGGGAGCCTGAGAGAGGTCCTCTCTCTGTTGTTCACTTCTGTAGCTTAGGACAATGGCCTTTATGCTCCCCTGTGCCTCTGTAGTATAGATCCAAGTAGTGGCTTGGTCTCAGACTAGGTCTCCTGGTTGAAAGTAGGCAGAGCGAGCTGGACTGAGCAGGGAGCAGTCATCCTGTAACTGCTTTGCCCGCACTCACAGCCAAGCTGGAGGCTGGTGGTCAAGCCCGGGGGTCCTCAGTGGCTAGGTCTCTGTTTTGTTTTTTTGAGATGGAGTTTTGCTTTCTTTTCAAGGCTGTCATGAAACTCACATTCTTGCCAAATAGCTGGGATTTCAGGGCACACCACTACTCCCAGCTAACATACTTAGTTTTGCTCCTTATTTTATGGGGACTCCAATATGACACTGAATAATTTAATCATTTACCTTGAATTGAATTATAGTCCTACTTTAATTATTAGTTCTTCTCTTCATGAGCATCTTCTCTAACCATTCATAATTTTGCTGTATGTTCTCCTAGCAATCCTACTCATATCTATGGGCGGAAGTGTCATTCATTCTAGAGTGTTTCTTAATCTGTTAGATTCTTCTACCTAGACACGTTTGAAATTTAAATCCTGTGATGGCTTTTCTGTCTTACAATTGGTCTTCTTACCTATACTATGTTATTATTCTTAAATAGTGTCCCCATTTACTATGTAAAGTTAATTCCAAGCTTCAGTCATCCTCCACTATCTTTTAAAGTCACTTTTTACTGCTTATAAAGCCATGATTCTCATTCTGAAATGTAAGTTCTTTGAGGACAGAAACCAATAATGCACCCATCATATTCCCATTATTAGCTCAATTCTGAATTTATGTTAAGTTCAAAACAAACATTTATTGATGTGCATACCATGACAAAGAATCATAGATAGTTACTTGTTGTGGCATTTTGATATTAGACTTTTTCTTGACACTTGTGGGTTATAGCAGGATTTAAAAATTATTTTTCATAGAGCTTATCTTCACAGCCCTACCATATGATTTTATATTCTCCCATTTCCTCATACCTAAGGATTATGTGGTGTTTGTATACATTCATTTTTTTTCAAAGTATTTTAGAAAATTTTCTAACTAAGGATCTTCTTGTAACATTTACCCAGTTGTCAATACATTGTCAGTACTGGATATGAATTTTTTTATTCTTTGCCGTATATACAATTATGTAATATTAAGAAAATTCATTTTACAACATTCTAGTGAGTGCTTACTGGTGGAACTGTTCTAGGCACGTAAGAATATCAATAGACAAAACAAAGTTCTTTACTCACATGAAACTTCAATTCTAATGCGAAATAAATATAGACTAAGGGAAAATCACAATAAATAAATAAATGTACACATATGAAAGGGTAACTATTGAATTATAAGTGAAAAAGAGAATACTTTTCGGTAGATTATGACAGGAAGTTTGCAGTTTTAAAGGAAAAAAAGAGATGAAGAGAATAAATGAAAAAATTTTGACCTTTCTCCAGACATTATAGCTGGAGAAGATTGTAATTCTTTTCCACTTTCACAATGGAGTTTGTATTTCTTTTTATTTTATTTTTTCTTTTGTTCCCAGACAACTCACGGCCTAAGTAATGTGATAGAAAATCTAATGCATTGAAGAAATCACCTCTGAAATAGCCAATGAAAGAAGCCATTCCTGAAGAGTGTAGAGTTAATGAGGAATTTTTAACAGCCTATCGACTCAACTTCACTCTGTTACCATTTAAATGTCCTCAAATGGGACGTGAAGCTTTACATATCATGAAATACCATGTAGTTGCTGGTGGCTGCAAACATTTTCTCATTAATCCTGATTGCCCAGTGTATCAGCGGGAGCAAGATGTTTGGAGAGAGTATGTAGCCTAGCCTCAAAATTCTTCCTTTGTTTGAAAGATGGAAATGGAGAATTCACCAAAAACTGGTGTTATGAACATTTTCCATATTATTATTTTCAATAAAATAATTTTTTAAATGTATTAATCAATGTTCTGTTAATATTCTGTTTCCAACAAAATCTAAAAGAAAAAAACTGAGCCAGACATGACATCCCGTGGCTATAATCACAGCCACTATGGCAGGGAAGGTAAGGCAGGAGTACCCCTGATTTGAGGCCAGCCTAGGTAATTTAGTGAGGCCCTGTCTCAAAAATGAAAAGAGCTAGGACTTTAGCTCAGTGGTAGAGTGTTCTTCTAGGATGTGCAAAGCCCCAGATTCAATCTCTAGTTATGAAACACATAAATAGATAGGAGAGATAAACAGACAGATAATTTTATTTGTGACTCACGTGCCTGTATCCTATTATGTTATCTATTCATTATGTTTCAAATGTTCATATATCCTTGATTTCCTGTTTTCAATCTTAAGCCATCTAGTTCATAAAAGTACCCAATATGCCCCTTTACTGATGCTATGTTGGTTATTCTAGATTTTTTTAAATTATGAAACTACCTTTGTTTCTGTCTGAATGTCTTAGAATCTGGATCATATTCATGATCTCTGCAGGATACCAACCAGGTTACTTCTTTTTCCTATTGCCCCAGATATCAACAAAATACTATTTTTATGCAAGTCATAAAATTTACATATATTCTATTTACTAATTCAAAAGCTTTCATGGATAACAAGCATCTGCTTCCTTGATATCTTAAAGACATACCCCTTCTAATCTCCATTTGGGGTGAACAGACACCATGGTTTGCCCAAGATAGTTCCAGTCTGTATCTGATGTCTCTCTGATCAATCAATAATTCCTCCTTTCACCTGAGAAAGCATCCTTAGTTGTTTGATGAATGAAATGGTCACCATGTTAACGATTGATAAGAAATCTAGATATCATTAAGATGTCATTGCTCATCAAAATTTTTAACCCTCCTTGGGACATTCTCAGCTCCTTTGAGAATTACTGCCATCATTTTACCTGAACATTTACCCTCTAGAGTTGAAGGCTTTTTCTATTGGTCTTACTCCCAGTCCCTAACCCAACACTCATCCTTTCTGTACTGTGTGCATTTGAACAAGCAAACACAGGGATGCCTCATCATCCCTGTGCTCATCTCAAAGAATGTTCACCTCTGTTCAGTTTCACATCCATATTTGTTCCATAGATCTCTTGTGTCTCCATTGAAATTTGGCTTTCAAATATTTCTTTCTTTGACCAAGGCTTATATTTTCATATTCTGTTGGCTTTCTTATAATCTCTTTGTCCTAAATCTCTTTTTTAATCCCATTGATCGCCCATAGATTTGATCCCTTAACTATCTTCACATCTGTGTTTTTGTTAACTTTTCAGCTTTCATTTATTCCCTGTATATAATGTCTTTTCCTTTTATAGGTGTTTTTCCCTAATTTCCTTGGAATAAACAAATTCTGGTAGAACAGGAGTTCTTATATAATGTTCACTGCTGCCCTTCCAGCATCCATGAGTATCTGGACCATGGGAGGGGCACAAAAGAAGTTTATTGAATGAATGTTTCAGTCAGATTGTACCTCAAATGCTAACTTAAAGATGGAAGACCTAAATGTATCTGTCTCCTCTTTCATTAACCTATAGAGAAACCTCTGTTATATGTTCTTAGAAACTAGCAGCTGCACAAATTTTCTTAATTATATGTCTATACCTCTTAAAAATCAAAAGTAGAGTTGTGGTTTGACTGGTTTTTGTCCATTCTAATATTCATGTTGAATTTAATCCCTCCAAAAATGAATCTTTTTTCTATGTAATAATATTAAGAGAGGTGAGTGATACAGGTCAAGTGATCCAAATGATGTAAGGGAAATATTATAACTTCCAAACCACTTGATATCTCAAATGTGAATTCATGTTCTCTAAAACTGAAGAATGAATTCTAAAAACAACCAAGGTAACAAGTAGGAAGAATTTATTGAGGAGGAAATAGCTTCTATCTAAGAGAGACAGAAGGGGGACCTGAAAGTGAGTTGCCTGCCCACTCCACTTCTCAAAGGTGTTTTATAGGGAAAAGCCAGGAGGTGAGGTGGGTACAAAGTGGGACAAAACTATAAGATCTAATGGGAATTCACAAGGTGGGCATGAGGTGGGCCAAAACCATGATCAGCCAATAAGATTATAAGTACAGTAACCCAGATAGTATTGATTAATTGGAGATCAAATGGGGAAGCAAGTCATGTAGCAAGTATACATGGATTTCCAGGAAGGAATGGGCTAGCTAGGGATGTTTAGGTCCCCAATTAATGTGATTAATGTCTATTTAGAATATCGATCATGATATTTATCCCTAGGGGAAGTATATGGCTTAGTAGTTTCTCTCTTTTTAATCTTAACCTTTAATGAATGTGCCTCAGTTGTTTTCTATGCTGAGGGCAAACCCCTATCTAACTGCCTTATTATATTTTCTAATTGACTTAGCTATCTGCAATAGTGAGGACTTTAACAGGTGATTAGCAAGTGGAGGTATAGCATATGGGAAGAGTGCTTAGCTTGGTCCCTAGCACCACCACCACCACCACAACAACAAAAAGAGGTGATTAGGCTATGAGGGCTCCTTCCACAGTAGCGCACTAAGGATCATAAAAAGAAACTTCACTGGGCTTTCAGTTATTCTGCCATTTTTCCTATTATATGAAGACACAGCAAGGTGATTCTCAGAAGAATAAGTGGAAGGCATCTTCACCTCCCAAACTAGAAATAAATAAATAAGAAATAAATTTCTATTATTTATAAATTATCCATCCTATTGCATCTTGCTATCTGTTATAGCATTACAAAATAGATTCAGAGAGTCAGGAACTCACTCTGATGTAGTCATTATACAATCCCAAGCACTTAAAGGAGTGCCCAGGGTATTCCAGGCCTTCAGTACATTATTTATTTCCTTGGTAACACCAATAAAATGTATGTATTAGCAGCATTTACTTCACAAGGCTGCTGTAAGGATTGCAATATGAGGATTGCAATAATATGAGGAGTTTGGTGCATTCCCTAACCAAAGGCATCCCTCAGCCTTTCCACATTTTCAGTAAGCCATGGAATATAGCAGCAGTAGTCATATGAGAAGGAAACTGACAATATTTTCTAGTTACTGCTCTATTGAGTGCCTAAGACCATTGTCTTTAAGATGATGGTCAGATTCCTTAAGATGGCAAAGAAAAACATTGTTTGTCTGACCTTTGCTTATCTCTCCTGCTCCACACCTGACCTGCTTAAGCCACCTCTAAGGCCATGTTCCTACCCTACTGGCTCACATTCAGCTCTCCTCCCATGCCACTGCCAAGAGCTCTGTTGCCACCACATTTTAAACATAAATTTAAATTTATGCTTCTGTAAGGTCCAGATCTCAGTGGGATAATATGACTCATCATATAGCATTTCATGTGTTAAAACAGTTGTGCCAGGTGCAGTGGCATGTGCCTGTAATCCTAGCATCTGGGTGGTTGAAGCAGGAGGATCACAAGATTTAACCTAGTTTGGGCATCCTAGCAACTTAGTGAGATGTTGTCACACACACACACGCGCGCGCACACACACACACACACACAGTGAACAGAGGGGGCGAGGGACATAGTTTAATGCAAGGCATTAGATTCTACCCCCAGTACTGAAAAAAGGAAAGACCTTTTTCTTATTCTTCTCCCTAGACTTAAACTCTTTTAACACAAGGATAATTTAATGTTCATCTTTGGCACCTAGTGAAGTGGTTGAGAAAGTAGGCAGAGAATATTCACAGGCTCCCATCAACTCATCTGTACTCACTCCATTTACCATCAATAAAAGGATGTGTTCCTATCTCATCCCCTGTCCCCACTTGCACAACAGATTCCCTTCCTTGCTGCCCATCTCCTGACTTAACTCCACTAGCCTTTTCTGCTAACATTATGAGTAATTCTTGATTCTCCAAACAATTATTCTCATCTGCCTATATCATACACACCTGTTACTTTTGTTTTTTTATTTCTTTTCTTAACCCCACCAAATAAAATCTTTTTCTATCCTCATTCTTTCAGTAACACTTTATGAAAGTTACATTTTTAAAAACATTTCTGCTTCATGGGGTCTAAATATTCAAATGTCCTTCATACTGACTTTTATCCTGCCACAACATCAAAGAGGACCACAGTTTCTTTTGTGGTGCTATAACAGAACACTGTAGACTGTAGAATGTAGACATGCACTCATCATTTTTTGAACACTTCTATATTTTCTGATATAATGCTGTTTTATCTCATATCTGTTCTTCTCCACCTTGGAATTTGAATTAGTCATTTCTCCTAGGAGTTTCGGTTCCCTTTAGAAGAGAATTATAGCAGAGATTAAAATTTGGGAGTAAGATGTACTTTGGGTGTCTTCTGATCCTCAGCATTTTTAGCAGTCACATCTAGGAAACACACATATTCATATACATGTATGCATCCATACATATAAATTTAAATGATTATGATACTTATATACATGCATACATACAAATGAGATCATATGTTCTCAGCAGTTGCAGTCCATTCCCTCCCAGTTATCTCTTTCTCCTTCATCCACATTTGTTTTCCCAACCCTCCACAGTGCAAATTCTACTTTCAAACAACCATAACATATTTACTCATTTGCTCAGTCCTATAGCATATCTAAAATAATAGATGTAACTTGGGATTCAAAAATAGTTCCAGAATTTTTGTGGCCATGCAACTAAAATAATCGAACCTCCTAAAACTTCTTTAAAGGGTGCTTGCATTTCTTGCTCTGCTTCCAGCCAGTTGGCCCAAAACAGATGTGTAGAGAAATTCTCTATTACTTTGTCAACCTCCTTCCCTCTCTCCTTCCTCCTTCCTTGCCTGGCTTCTGATCTATTTAATAATGATATTCATGCCAATAAATTTTGGTTCATTTGTTTCAATTTTTGTTCTATTTTAGATTATTTCCTACCCTCCCATTCTTGTGGGAAGTAAATAATTCAAGTATTTTAAGATGTAGAATACCAACTTTCCTTCTACTCTGTGTATCTGAGTAAGGGTCTCTACACAATTTTAGTCATAGAATTATTGTTTCTGCTCGTTTCCTTCTACCACATCTACTTACTGTTTGCAGAGAAACAATCTCACTGTTTTTTGTTTTCTTGCTTCTGCTTTTTGCATTGTTTTGGAGTAATTCTCCCTGTGCTGTGATTTGTAATTATAAGCAAATATATGTATGTCTTTTAACTTCTCTCTTATATGACATGTGGACTTATATGGACTTATATGGATTCTTTTTGCCCTTTTTTCCTATGTAATAAACTTTTTAATTCATTTTTTTCATTCAGTTTTATAGTTGAAAGTATCCTATTATATATTTCAACAACCTTGTGTGGTTGACAATTTAAGGATTCCCAACATTTTATGAATTGCAAGTGATATTTCAATAAATAATTTTGGTTTGTAATGTTCATGTATGTGGAGGTACATCTTCAGAATAAGTTTTTAGGATTAAGATCGGTGGATTTAAGAGTAAATGCTGATGTGATTTTTTTCTAAATATAGCTTTTATTTTCTATAGAAATTGTGACATTTACTTTCCTATAAACAATGTATGGTGTGAAAGTTCCTGTACCCCAACATTCCTGCCAACAGACTTTATTTTCATGTTTTGAACTTTTGTCAGTTTTATAGGTGAGAAATTATGTCATTTGAATTTATATTTATATTATGACTAATATTGAATATATTTACATGCATTTAATGCCCATTTTATATCAATTTTATGAATATATTTTGTTGATACATTTTGCCCACACCAATACGAAGTCCCTGGTCCTTTTAATTTTCAAAGGATTTTTAAGTATATAAATTTGGAATATTAGTCCTTTCCTTGTGATACTTGTTGCAAATTTTTGTTTTTCCTTTTTCTATTGGCAGTATTGAGTGTACTATTTTACTATGCTCACAAAATTATCTGTGTGACAATATTTGATATTGTTTTCTCTTATATCATGTGGACTCTTAGTCATAGTCTGAAAATAATATTCTAACCTCAGTCTATTGGAGGAATTTCTGCATGTACTGTCTAGTCCTGTGTAGATTTATTTTTTCATTCGCATCTCTAATCTAGTTAGAAATTATGCTCAGTTATGACATGACAGTGGTTCTACTTATATCTTTTTCTAGACAGATTTCAACTTTTTCCATCTCCTTTAGGAGAAATGCAAACTGGCGCCTTTGTGTTTTGAATCTCTCAAACACAAGTAAATCAATTTTCTCTTCTACTCGAGGGCTCCCTAAGTGTGTAGATTAAGATCTTTAAAGTTTTGGAAAAATCTTCTTCATTTATAGTTTTAAATATTTACTTTCATGTTATGTGTTTCTTTTTCAGGGACACCAATGGAAGGAATGTTTGATCACTTGTGTTGTTTTCCATTTCAATCTATTTTCCTCTGATCATTTTTCCTTCTTTTCTGATCTCATTTTCATTATTTCGCATGGTGTTCTCATTTTCTGCAGTGATTTATATTCATCTAGTTTTATATTTGTGAATTAAATACTTTTTAAATTTGTGCCATTTAATTCAATTTTGGGAATGTATTTCAGTTTTCTCAGATGATAATTTCTTTTGGTATATGTTTTTGTTTTAGGAAAGAATCTTTTCATTAGCATTTGTAGCATTGTTAATAGTTGTGTTTGTGGCCTGCTTCCTTCTATTTTTAAAATTTATTTTAAGTTTCCTAGTTTATGAGAATATGTTCATTCATTTCCTTCCTCTTCTATGTAGGTTCTTCTGTAAATATGTTCTTGCCAGTTGAAGTTGGGATAAGTTTTAGTGTATCTTAATTTTCTCATTTTTCTTTAAGTTCTTTCATTTTGTCATTTAATATCCTTCTTTCTTCACCCAGCCTTGTCTTAAAATGAGTCATCCTTTCTTATATAGTACCCATTCTCTCTCAGAAGCAATAGTTTTCTAATACTGCTACTCTAGTTCTGCACACTTTAAAGCTCTTTCTCCTTAATTTGAAGTCATGTTGTTCAGGTTTTTTGCTGGTTTTCTTCCTGACAGTAGTTTTAACTGTGCTGTCCTACACCAAAAATCATGACATCTTTCTTGACACTTTTCTTCTTCTTAAACTTTATGCCTAATTCAACAAGAAATCCTGTTGGTTCCTTTTCCAAAATCTTTCTGCCTTGTACCTTTTTTCCTGCTTCTACTATTATGTCCTGGTGAGAGCTACTGTCATTCCATATCAGAATTGCTGGTAACCTCTTAACTGGTCATCCTGGTTTCCTCCTTCAATACTGACAAAGGTCAGAGTAATTTGTTTCAACTCAAAAGTATATATTATAATTTCTCAGCTATAATCCCTCCAGTGTCTTTTACTTTCAGAGTAAATCTAAGTTCAATATAATAATACTATCCAAAGGCTAATTCTACCATGCATCACCTGTCAGACAGCATCTCCTGCAGGGAATTTCAGGGATACTGGCAATTTTACAAATAGGTTAGATACTCTCCTGGATTGGAATTTTGCTCCAACAGATCTTCCTACTTAGAACACTCTTCACCTAGACATCTTCATAGCTGGATCTCTTATTTTTTTAAGGTATATGCTCATATGCTATCTTCTTGATGAGGCACACTCTGACCTTCTATTCATATAATTTTCCCTACCCACTCTTTGGAACTGTAATCCCACTCAACTTTGCTTTGTATTTTTTATATTTTTATGCCATTATCATCAACCAACATAAAACCTTATCTTTGCAGAGATTGGGCTTTCTTTCTGTTCATAAAAAGGGCCTGATACATAGTAGGTATGCAGTAAAGATTCAGTAAGTGAATGCAGACTGAATAAATCCTACTGTGTTCCAGTTCTAAAGAGTCAGACAGATTCCAAATGTACCTCTCATTTCACTGTCAGTTAATAATAAATACCTAGTTATGTGTCAAATTTAAAATAAGTGGTTGAAATAATTTCTTCTCAAAACTTCATATTGAAAAAATTGACTTTATAAGAGAACATAGATTACTAAAGGAATTTTGAATCTTGATAATTTGAGAATAGGTTCCAAATTTGTTATTACCATATCAAATGCCAGATTGTACCTACCAAGTTTATGGAAGGTACAGATTGTAAATGTTTCTCTTTTAGTATGTACCAAATACATCTTTAGCACTCTAGGAGGCTGAAGATTGCAAGTTTTAGACCAGTGTAGGGAATTTAATGACATAGTGAGATCCTGGTTCAAAATAAAAAAATAAAAAACGACTGGATATGTATTCAGATTGTACCTGGGTTCAATCTCCAATACCACAAAAAACAAAAGGAAAACAAAAGAAAAGGAGGGGGGCGGGAATAAATCTAAAAGTACTTGAAATTTAAAATATGGGTTTTAATTTTTTCCCATTTTTTTTTCCTTAGAATATTTTCAGAACAGTATTATTGCTCTATCCATCTTCTCTCTCTCTTTCTCTCTTAAATCCATCAAAGAAAGCATAGGAGAACCAAAATATTAACATATTTTGATCATCATTTGGTCTTGTTAATTAAAATAGAATTAAAGTCATATTCTCATAGAAAAGAAAAGCACTTGGAGAATATATTATTTAACCCCCTCAATTGAGTAAAATGTTAAATGAGGCAAAAACAATTCTGTCATTTACTAATACTGATGGTTATTTAATGTCATGGTGAAGAAAATAATTCAGCTATCCTAATTCCCAGATCAAAGCCCTTTCTTCTATCTCATATGTATAATTTAAAATATCACCTATAATTTTGATGGAATACAAAGGAATGTGATATAATTTTATTTCTTGTTTCTGGTTTTTTATCTAAGTCCTATCACAGATTCATAGATATTTGGACCCAAAGGAAAATGTTGAGATATCATGTCTTTCAGAGTTTTACCTCAAATCTAACAACAGGCAAAAACTTTTGATAAAATAATACAGAAAGCATGTTCCCACATTTTTATGAGTTCTTTTTCAAATAATATTTTGCAATCCAATAAAATTTTACTTGATCATATTTTTAAAATACATACGAAGAACTTTAGTGAAAATGTTTCCAGACTTGGTGAATTCTATAGCTCAATTACATGATCAGATTTTCTTGTAGATTTTTCCATTTGTCATCTTCAGTCTGCAGACTTGTGCTCTTAGGCTGTCACTGTGCGAAATCCAAAGATGGTTGACAATTTTAGGGCATCTCCTGTGGATGTCAATTATCTTCATGATGTGAAAGAGAACTGTTCTTTTCTTCTGTTCCATTTTTAAGAGGAAGAAAAAGATCCCTTAGGTCCTGCAGCTGCCAACCTCTTAGGTCTCATTGGCAAGGCTTGTGCCTAAAGCAGTCCTGGAAATGGTGATGAGGGCCACATGGCTAAGGCAGATTGGAACCCATATTCTTAAAAGTATGCACTTTATTTGGCAAAAAGCAAAGGAAAAGGGAGAAGATAAATAGGCAAGCAGTAGCACTGGCTGCTATCAACCTTCTAGAAAACAGTAAAGTCAGTATTATGCTGTTTGCATATACACATTGGTGGAATATAACCTTCTTTTTATCTGTTATTTTTCAATATTCTTTTGTCCCCATTTGGTAATAGTAAGGCCAGCCAAATGTCAACAATTGCAATCCTTCTTTGGGTTTCTGTACTCCGTGTGTGACCACTGTGGCTGGGGTGTTATGCTCCTTCCTGAGCCCTTCGCTCCGATACAGCTATGAAGGTCAGCAGGGCATCCTCAGCCCTCAGATCCAACTCCTTCAACCTTTACCTGGAAAAGATGGTGTGGAATTGATGCTGTTTATTCCTCAAGTGTTTGGTAGAATTTCACAGTGAATCCATGTATGCATAGAGATTTCTTTTTCAGATACTTTCTAACTATGGATTCAATTTCTTTAAATATAGGATAATCCCTATTTTCTATTCTACCTTGACTGAGTGGTGGTGGTGTGAAGATCTGGTTTATATAATCTACATTGTTGAATATTTGTTTATAAAGTTATTTGTATTATCCATTATTATTCTTTGAATTTCTTTTGGCATTAGCAGTATGCCTTCTTTCATTTCTTAAGCTAATAATTTATGACTTCTCTTTATATTCTGTCAATTTTTTCAGAGGTTTCACTTTTTTTTTTTGGTACCAGATGGAACTCAGGACCTTGCACGTGCTAGGCAGGTGCGGTGCCACTGAGCTAAGTCACCGGCCAGCTTCACTTTTTAAAATTTCAGTAAGGGAGATTGATCCCAGGGCTTTGACATTTAGCTTCACTCCCAGAAAGCTTTCTAAATTTTTGAGAAAGGGTCTCACTAAGTTGCTAAGTTGCCCGCACTAGTTTCAAACTGCAGTCCTCCTGCCTCACCTCCCAAAGTGCTAGGATTACAGGCATGCACCACCACATGCAGCTGAGGTCCACTGATTTTACTGAACATTTTAAAGAATCAATCTTTAATTTTTTAATTTGATTGTTTTATCTTTGTATCTTTATTATTTCCATCCTTTCCTTTTCTATTTTATTCTTCTAGTTCTCTTAAAGCAGAAAATTAGATTGTTGACTTGAGACTTTTTATCTTTTCTAAATAAAGTTTCAAATTTTTCTCCTCCACTGCTTTAGTTCCATCTCACTAACTGTTATTTGTTTTATTTTTTTGTTCATTCAAAATACTTTGTAATATTACTTCTGTCTTTATATTTGATGCGTGCATTATGTAGTTTTAATTTCCAGTTATTCTGAGTTCCTCTGGTTATATTTTTATTATCAGTTTAATTGCATTTATTTTATACCTATGTGTTTTTTCTTGATGAATGTTCTATGAGCAGTTGAAAACAGTGTGTAATTTTCTCTTGTTTAGTGAAATGTTCTACAAAACATTAATTAGATCCTGCATTTGATGATTTTCTCAGTGTTGTACACTGCTTGTTTTCTGTATACCTATTAAATATTTAACTGAGAAAGGATTTGCAGACTCCAACAATAATTGTGAGTTTGTCAGTTTTTTCTTGCAATTTTTTTCAATTTTTTCCATGTGTTTTAACCCTGTCAGGTTCATAAACATTTAAGAATGAAATGACCTGATGACTTGGCGGTTTTATGTAATATCTGCATTTGTATCTGATTTTCATTCAATATTAATATGATCATTTCTACTTTTAAAAATCACTGTTAGTACAGAACTTTTCTCATCCTTTCACTTTTTTCCTACCTATGTAATTTTATATAATTCCCTTGTACAAAGTGCAGATAATCCATGCAATTCTTTTACTCCTTGCTGATTATCTGTCTTTTAAATAGGTATGCTTGAGGCAGTTGAATTTGTTATTAAAAATAAGCTCTGATTTAATGCTATTATCACATTATTCATTTTCTGTCCATTTCCTATATTTTTCATTTTTGTTCCTCTGTTTCCTCTTTTTTGCCTTATTTTGGGTTATTTTAAAGTTTTATAATTCCATGTTGATGTGTATGTTGTGTGCCTATCATTTTGGTTATTTTTGCTCTGTGGAATATAATATATGTACTTAACTTTTCACAGTCTATGTGGAATCAATAATCAAGTGCAATGTATCAGTCTTACTACTGTATATGTCCTGTTAGTCTTCCTCCTGTATCTTACATACCTATGCAGTGACAATCATATCAAATCAAATATTTTTTAAATTTCAATTCTCCAACATAGTCTAAAAAAATCAGGAGGAAATTAATAGTCTATTATATGTATCCAGATATTTATCATCTTCATTCATTTTTCTGTATTACTATTTTTCAAACTTTCCTTCTGGTATCATGTACCTCCTGCCTGATAAAATTCTTTAGCAAAGCCTTTAAGCAGGTCTGCTGGATATGATCCCCTAAGTTTTCCATCATCTTGGAAGGTCTTCAGTTCACTTTTATTCCTTAAAGATGGTATTACTGGGTATTGATTTCAGGACTGAAATATCTTTCTTTCCATCTGTTTGAAAAGCTGGCAATGTTTTCTTCTGAGTGACATGGTTTCTTATGGTAAATTCTAGTCATTCAAATTCCATTCCTTGTCAGGAAATACACAGGTTTTGTTTTGTTTTGTTTTTCCTTTCTCTACAAAGTTTTCACTTCTCCCTTCGTCTTTAGTGAATTTCTTATATTTATCCTGCTGTGGATGTGCTGAGGCCCATGAATCTGTACAGTTGTTATTATTGCTGTTGTACAGCAAATATGTATTCAGAAATGTTCTTCTTCTGCAACTTCAATTATACAGATATTGGACTTGGAATATTATTCTACAGATAGCTGAGTCTCATTTCTTTTTTTTTTTTTCCTTAAATTCTTTTATTGGTACATTTTAGGTATACAGTACGTTTACATTTATCATTGGGTGTTTGTATCTGTACATGATGTATCTTGGTTCTTATTTTTCCTCATTACCTGTGCGCCCTTCACCCCCTCCAGCCTTCCCTACTTACATAGACTTTTTATCTGTTTTTTTCTTTTCTCATAATTTTTCCTTTCCCATCTTTCCTTTCCCCTTCCCCTCCCAATTCCCCTAACCATGTGGACCATTCCTTCCTATTTCAAATTACAAATTATTCATTTTAATCATTTTAATCCTTATTTACACTTTCAATTTCTCACACTAGAGAAACTATTCAGTATTTGCACGTGTGTGTCCTATTTATTTCACTTAAGAGTATGGCCTCAATATACATCCATTTAGTCATAAATGTCCATACTTTCTCATTCTTTATGGTTGAGTAATACTCCATTTTATAAAAAACCACATCTTCTTTATCCAGTTCCCAGTTGATGGGCACTTGGGCTGTCTCCAAACTTTAGCTATTACAAACTGTGCCGCCATAAACATGGGTACGCATATGTCACTATGGTATGATTCTTTAATTCTTTTGGGAAGATCCCCAGCAGGGGAATAGCTGGGTCAAATGGGACCTCCAGCCCTAGTTCTTTGAGGTATCTCCATACTGATTTCTACAGTGGTTACACCAGTCTGCACTCCCACCAACAATGGAGAAGGGTCCCTTTTCCCCACACCCCCGCCAGCATTTATTATTGGTTGATTTCTTGATAACACCCATTCTTTCTGTGGTGAGGTGGAATCTCAGTGCTGTTTTCATCTGCATCTCTCAAATGACCAGTGATGTTGAACATTTTTTCATATATTTACTTGCTGCATTTAATTCTTGGAGAAATGTCTATTCATTTCACTGCCCATTTTTGAATTTGAGGGAGTCTGATTTTTTAGTTCTTTATGTATTCTAGATAGTAATCTTGTTTTGAGGTACAGCTGCTAAAAACATTTTCCCATGTTGTAGGTTGTCTCTTAGCTGTGTTGGTGGTTTCTCTTGCAGTGCAGAAGCTTTTTAATGAGATGAGATCCCAGTTGTTGATTCTGCTAGTTCCCATGCTACTTAGGTCTTGTTCATAAAGTCTTTTCCTATGCTAGTGTCTTCAAGAGTTCTACCTAACTTATCTTCCAGCAAGTTTAGTGTTCCTGTCTTAATAGTTATATCTTTAATCCACTTCCACCTTAGTTTAGTGCATGGTGAGCATATGGGTCTAGTTTTAATCTTTGACAGGTTGAAATCCAGTTTTTTTTAACACCATTTATTAAACAGGCAATCTTTCCTCCAATGAGGGTGGTTGGATTCTTTGTCAAAGATGAGGTGGCTGAGTATGTCTGGAGTTGTTTCTGCATCTTCTAATCTATTCAAATGATCCTCAGGTATGTTTCTTTGCCAGTACCATGCTATTTTTATCACAGTAGCTTTGTAGTAGAGTTTCAAGTTGAGGATTGTGATACCCCCAACCAAGTCTCTGTTGCCTAGAATTGCTTTTGCTATTCTGGGTCTCTTCTTGTTCCATATGAATTTTTGGATTGTTTTCTCTAGTTCTGTGAAGTATATTGGAATTTCATTATATGTGAAGTATATTGGCATTGCATTAAATCTATATAGAAGTTTTGGAAGTATGGCCATTTTCACTATATTGGTTCTTCCTAACCAGGACCAAGGGATTTCTTTCCATTTTCTTATATCCTCTTCAATCTCTTTTTTTCAGAGTTCTGTAGTTTTCAGTGTAGACATCTTTTGCTTCCTTTGTTAGATTGATTCCTAAATATTTCATTTTTTGGATGCTATTTTAAAGGGAATTTTTTCCCTCATTTCTCTCTCAGTGAGTCTGTTATTTGTGTATAAGATGGCTATTGTTTTTTGAGTGTTGACCTTGTATCCAGCTACTCCACTGAATCTGTCAATTAAGTCTAGAAGTCTTTTGGCGGAGTTTTTTGAGTCTTCTATGTAAAGTATCATATCATCAGCAAATAATGACAGTTTAAATTCT
>NW_004624733.1:24154868-24226344 GCF_000247695.1 Heterocephalus glaber | reverse complement strand
AGGGTCTTTATCACGAATGGGTGTTGGATTTTGTCAAATGCCTTTTCTGCATCTATTGAGATGATCATATGGTTATTGTCCTTGACTCTGTTAATATAGTGTATTACATTTATTGATTTATGGATGTTGAACCATCCTTGCATCCCTAGGATAAATCCGACTTGGTCAGGATGTATGATCTTCTTGATGACACTCTGTATTCTGTTTACCAGTATCTTGTTGAGGATTTTTATGTTCATTAGAGAGATTGGCCTGTAGTTCTCTTTTTGGGTTGGGTCTTTCCCTGGTTTTGGAATCAAAGTAACACTTGCTTCCAGAAATGAATTTGGAAGTCTTGCTTCCCTTTCAATTTCCTTGATGTGTTTAAAGAGTAATGGTGATAGTTCTTCTTTAAATGTTTTCTAGAATTCAGCAGTGAAGCCATCAGGACCCAGGCTTTTCTCAGCTGATACATTTTTTTATTACATTTTCAGTTTCACTCATTATAATTGGGGTGTTTAGAATTTCTATATCTTCTTCATTTAACTCGTAATTTGTATGTATCTAGGAATCTATCCATTTCTTCTGCGTTTTCCATTTTATTAGAGTACAGGTTCTCAAAGTAGGTATTGATGATCCTCTGGATTTCTGCTGAGTCTGTTGTGACTTTACCTTTTTCATTGTTTTGTTGTTGTTGTTGTTGTTTACTGGGGATCAAACTCGGGTCCTGGCGTTTGTGCAGCAGGCAGCAAAACCACTGAGCTAAATCCCCGGCCTCAGCCTTTTTCATTCCTAATTGCATAGATTTGAGCCTTTTCTTTCCTTTTTTTGATAAAGTTCACTAAAGGTTATTAATTTTATTTATTCTTTCAAAAAATCAACTTTTTTATTAATTGATTTTTTTCTATCATTCTCTTATTCTCCATTGCATTGATTTCTGGTCTGATCTTTATAATTTCCTTTCTTGTACGAGATATGGGCTTGTTATGCTCTTCCTTTTTCTAGGAACTTGAGGTTCTGTATTGGGTTATTTATATGAATTCTGTCTGTTTTCCTAATATGGGCATTCACTGCTCTGAATTTCCTGCTTAGAACTGCTTTCATTGTGTTCCATAGATTCCTGGATGTTGTGATGGCATTATTGTGTACTTGTAGAAACCCTCTAATTTCTTCTTTAATTTCCTCTGTGACCCATTCATTGTTCAGGAGTGTTTTATTCAATTTCCATGTGTTTGTGGGGGTTTTGTGGTTTCTTATGTTATTGATCTCCAATTTTATTGTACTATGGTCTGATAATAGACGGGGGTAACTTCAGTTATTTTACATTTACTTAGACATGTCCTATGAGCTTGCATGTGGTCTGTTTTGGAGAATGACCTGTGTGCAGCTGAAAAGAATGTATATTCTGATTTTGTGGGGTGGAACACTCTGTAAACATCTCTTAAGACCATTTGTTCAATAGCTTGGTTCAGTTCTAGAATTTTGTTGTTAATTTTTTGTCTAGATGGTCTATTTGTGATAGTGGAGTATTGAGGTTGCCCACTACAATTGTATTAGTGCTTATTTGGTTTTTCATGTCTATTAATATTTGTTCTGTATAGTTGGGGGCATTCGTATTTGGTGCATATATATTTATGATTGTCATCTCTTCCTCTTGGATTGTTCCCTTCACAAGGATGGAGTAACCATCTTTGTCTCTCTTAATTAGTTTTGATTTAAATCTACTTTGTCTACAAATAAGATTGCTACCCCTCCTTTTTTCTGGGTTCCCGTGGTGTGGAGAACTGTTTCACATCCTTTTACATTCAGTGTATGAATTTCTTTTTGAGTTAGGTGTGTTTTTCGTATATAGCATATTGGTGGATTTTGCTTCTTAATCCATTCTGCTAGTCTATTCCTTTTGATTGGTGAATTGAGGCCATTAACATTGATGGTCATAATTGATAGATATTGACTCATCCTTGTCACGATGTTTTACTGTGGTTGGCTCTTTTATTTCTTATTTTTCCCCCTTTTCCTTTAGCGTCTTACCTTGCCTATTGGCTTCCCTCTGTTGCACCTCATGGAGTTGTGCCCTGCATTGTCTTTTCTAGGATATTGTTTAGAATTGTTTGGAGTGCTGGTTTGGTGTTCATGAAATTTCTCAGGTGTTCTTTGTCGTGAAAGAATCTAATTTCCCTATCGATTTTGAAAGATAACTTTTCAGGATACAACAGTCTAGGTTGGAAGTTATTTTCTTTTACATCTTAAAGTACTTCACTCCAGGCTCTACTTGACTTGAGGGTTTGTGTTGAGAAGTCTGCTGTAATTCTGATGGGCTTTCCTTTGTATATGATTTGTTTCTTTTCTCTAACTGCCTGTAAGATTTTATTTTTCTGTCGGGTTTCTGGGATCTTGACTATTATATGTCTAGGTGTAGATTGTATTTTGATCATGACTAGTTGGAGTTCTATATGCCTCACTTATCTGTATGTGCAATTCTCCACCTGTCTGGGAAGTTTTCTACTATTACTTTGGTGAAGAGTTTTTTTTTAATATCAATTGTACTTTCTCCTGTTTTTTCATGGACTCCTTTCATTCTTATGTTATTCTTCTTTGCATCATCTAGCAGCTGCCAGATTGATTTCTCTTGATCCCTTACTATTTTTAAGAAATCTCTGATTTCATGGTCCTTAACTGCAATCCTGTCTTCTATATCTGATATTCTATCTTCACATTCCCTTAATCTTCTGTGCATACTTTCAGTGGATTTTTTAATCTCCTGAATGTCTTTTTGAATCTGTTTCATGAATTCCATTTCTTTCTTATGCTGGGCATTCGTGACTTTCAGTATGTTTCTGAGCTCCTGTATTTTTTTTATCTGTTTCTGTTCTAGAGCCTCTAATCATGTCTCTCACTCTGCTCGCCATCTCTGTAGTTAACTGGGAGATTATTTCTGCTTTGAATTTTTCTAGAGCCTCATTCGTCTGTTTTGTTACTTCCTGTGCTATCAGTTCAGGGTGTCCAGGTGCTTGATTATCAGACTTCTCCACCTTGTTTCCCCCAGAATTTGCCTTTTGTCGGGTGGAAATCTGAGTTTGTACTTTCCTTAAATGTCTTCTCATTTTTGTTTTTGGTATCGTCCTTGGTTTAATTCCTGGGTTGGTACTTCAAAGTTGCTTATTATAAGTATCTTTGTTGCTTGTAGTTAGAACCCTTATGGAAGGATTGCTTCTCAGAGGTGTCTTCCAGACATAGTTGGTCTTTAGGTGTGAGTCTCTAATGGCTCTGAGGCTATCTCATTTTCATTATACCAGGAAGGACAACTGATTAGATCAATCACAACACCTTAGCCCAAGTGATACAATCAGCAACACCATAGCATCAAGTACATCTTAGAAAATGACAATCTGTGGTAGTTATTAATCTATCACCTTTAACTGTGAATTAAATCAAAATTGAGGACCCACCCAACATATGTTTATAGTGAGTAAACTCTTCAATATAGCAACTTTACCTTTTGGGATGGGGAGTTAGAAGGCATTGGGGAGGGAGGGAAAGGTAGGTAGAAGGATAGGAGAAGGTTAGCAGTGAGACCGGAGGCACAGGTGAGAGAAGAAAAAAGAGAATAAAATAAAAATAAAGAATAAATAAGAATGAGGGCCACAATTCACATTGTGAACTTAAAGGGAGATGAAGAACAATGTGTGACAGCAAGGGAGCAAGGCAGAGAGAGAGAGATATAAAAGAGAAAAGAAAGTAAAAGGAGAGAAATAAAAATTTGAAAAGAGTAGCAAAGAAGAAAGAAATTTTTAAAAAGAGCAAAAAAACTAGCGGTAATTTTGAAAATAACAAATAAAAGATAAAAATGAAGGGTCTCTTTCAGGGTATGTCTCTGCTGTGACAATAGAGAATGTGGGCAGCAGTGTGCAGTTATAATTCAATGAGTCTCAGTAAGCCGGTCACAGACCCATGAAATTCAGGCAGATTTCTGGCTGCAAGTCCCAAGTTGAGCTCCCTGTCCTCCTGCAGGATTGAACTCTGCAAGGCTCTATTGCAGGTTCCAGTTGCCCTTCCCCTGAAGATAGTCCAGTTTCCGATGGGAGGTGATGATCCCTCCAACTTACCGAGCACAATGGTCTGGTATGCCTTTACTGCAGGGATTCTCTTCACTTTTCCAGTGGGCTTCAATTTTCATCAAGGAACCTGAGAGAGGCCCTCTATCTGTTGTTCACTTCTGCAGCTCAGGACAATGGTCTTTATGCCCTGCTATGCCTCTGTAGTGTGGAACCAGGTAGTGGCACAGCCAGGAGCCAAGAGGCAGGGAGGAGGGCCTAAGCTGGTCGCCAGTGGGCATGTGGAGGGGTCCTCCAGTCTCACTTCTTTTTGTCCTTTCGTTTTCTCTCTGTTGTTTGGATACATAGTTTCTATCAATCTGACCTCAAATTCACTTTTTTCTCTTTCATTTCCATTTTGCTGTTAAGTATGTTTTGCTCACTTTTGAGACCTAGAGTATCTGTTAAGTTCTCATGTCTTATTTTTCCATATTGAGAAGTTTTGCTTTTCTACTGTACTCAGTAGTGGTCCTCATTACTTGCTAAGGATCTTTATTATAATAGCTGCTTTTAGTCTTTGTGATATCTCTACCATGTCAGCATTGGTGTCCACAGATTTTTTTCCCATATAAATTTAGATTATTTTATTTTTAAATGCCAACCCTGAATATTTTGTCATAAAATACTGGGGCTTGCTTAAATGTAATAGAGAATTTTTATATCTTTGTTACATTAGTCAGTCAGTTTAGTTAGGTTCAGGATACAAGTTCTTTTTGGCCTGCTGTGGGCCATGATTTTAATAACAGTTCATTTCCCAATGTGTTTTCAGTGGCATTCTGATGAATCATATGTGTGCATTGCTCTGTAGTGATTCAGGAACACAGGAGTTGGTCCGTCTGTTGTTTTGTCTTTCCTCTGCTGAATAACACACATCTTGGCATGTGCTTCTTGAGGGTGCTTTCACCGTTTCATAAATATTTGTTGGGTTGCTTTTTCATGAGTCTCCATTTAGTAATCATCCTATCTCTTTCTTCTTCCCTGCATCCCCTCTCTTTGGTCACTGTTGGGAAAGAATAGTTCTTCCATTCTCACTTACACTCCTGCCACTGTGTGCACATCCACAGGCAAGCAATGCTAAGCCACAATGAGGCATGGTGCAGTAGTGACTGGCCTCACCTTCCTGGAGCCCTGTCCAACCAGGTGGACACATTTGATTTGACTTCCACAGGCTCCTAATGCTACTAGATGCTCCCACCACAAGATTGCTTGGGTGCTGGGGCGAAGGAGAACAGAGAAAAGAAACCAAAAGACGGGGATTTTCCCCCTTCCTTTGACCTTTATAGGTTCACTTTCTCACTTTTTGATCCAGAACTGTGGGGTTTTTCCTGGGTCTTCCTCCATCTCTAACTCATCCTCAAATCTAATGAACTAAATTTAGGAAAAGAGGATCAAGGATGCAAATAAGTCTAAGCTCACTGACAACTAGTTATTTTGAACTCTGATTGTATACTCCAAATTTGCCTGATACCATTTACTTCTCAGTGACTTCATGCCCAAATTGTGCACCTTTACTCATGGGAGAAACACCATCTTACTCAGAACCAGAAATTGGTGCAGATAATTTTTGTGACAACTGAATGTATTTAAATTCCACTCATAAAGTCATTGTTTTCCTCCTATAAAAAGTCTATTGCTATTCTAATTTTATATGCATTGCTATTGTGATTTCTAACTCAAAGAACAATTTATTCTCTAACTTGTTGTTGAATGACTTACCTATTTATACATGTAATAACCACAGTATTTTATAAAACATTTGTTGTAACTGTCATATAATACACTACTGCAGTTATTAGTTTTATGTCATTTACTTTGTATTTTCAAAGTTAAAGTAACTGAAAGGTTGAATGAATGAATAGATGAATAGATGGATAATTTAAAGATAGATGGAATCCCAATTCAATGGAAAAATAAATAGGAATACTAGTTTCAAAGCAGAAGAATATTTGGCCTTTTCTTATTCAAAAATAGATATGTCCTGTAGATGGGGGTTATTTATATTCCCTTCATCATTTCCAAAGGGGCCATACGTCTGGTATTTTTTGAGAAAAAGGATGTAACTTACCATCTTTTTAAAAATTCTAAGTAATGAATACTGGAAAAGTTATTAATTTGTTTTCCTGTGTCATTTATTACCTTAAAATTACTCTGTAGTAGGACCAGAGATTTAGCTCAGTGGCTCTGCCTCGCAATCAGAAGGTCCTGAGTTCGATCCCCAGTACCAAAAAAAAAAAAAATTACTCTGTAGTATACAAAATGAAACATTATTTTGCTAGAATCCCACATCTGTTCAGGTAACTTGGGTGGGATAAGTCAGGTACTTAGAAAGTGCTAGAAATTCTTTTGTTCACTAGGAGACAATTCCTGTTTTAACAGCCGAATAAGCTTGTGGAAGCATTTCCTCTAATCCCTTCCTTCTTCTAAGCAGCAATGGAGTATGTCATACTATTTTACTGAAATGTTGAGGTTTGGGGAAAGGATAAAGTGTAATATAATAGGCATTTATCTTTAAATTCTTCCTCCTCTTCGCACATCTCTGAAGAACAGCAATAGTTCTATAGTTTGATGCAAGTAAAGTTAAAGAATTTAGAGAATTACTTATTGCTTTGAAACAACCAATTATAACTCAATCTAAAGGTCTGACAGAAACTTGATAAAATTATTGGGTCACTCAAAATGTGATTTGAGTGTTGAAAGAGTTTGGAAATTGGAGACAGCCGACTCCTGTTTACTAGGTATATGCCTCTGGAAAAGTTAATTAAGGAATCAAAGTCTCCATTCCCCAATTTATAAAATGGAAATAATAATGTCTACTGTGTGCAGCTTTTGTGAGAATTAAACGGCAAATGGTTGTACAGTCCTGCGCTGGTGCTCTGGGAAAACTGTCACAAATTTGGGACTTAAAACAATATGCATTTATTATCTTACAATTCTGTATACCAAGAACCAGACACAAACCTTCCTGAGAAAGATCAAGGGTTTGGAAGGGTGCTTTCCTTTCTGGAGTCTTTAGGGAAAAAATTTACTATTTTTCTCTCTTTAGCTTCTAGAATCCAATCATTTTGCTTGGCTCATAGCCTTGTTCCTCTTTCTTCAATTAAGTCCCACAACTTAACCCAAATCCTTCTCATTCTTATATTTTTCTAGCTCTGTCTTTAGAGTCCCCTTTTAGTTTTCCTGCACCCTTGTGATTTCACTGGACCCATCTAGATATGCCAAGAAAATGTAGCTATTTAAAGGCCATCTGATAGTAATGTCAGTGCAGGTGCAATCTCAATTTCCCTTTTCCGTGTGACCTAACATGTACATACATTCTGTCAATTAAGATACAGACATTTTGTTGGGCATCGTTTTCCCCGCCACAAATGCTAATTATTACTCATAGAGCCTTGAGATATTTTTTCAATCTTCTATGGAGATATCAATAGCTTACTTCATAGTGTATTTGTGATAATTAAATGAACTAGTAGAAATAAAGCACCAAGATTAGCTCTTAGAAGATGGTGGTTATTAAATAGAACTTGAAAGCTAGTTTTCATCTGTTAGCAAAATAAAAAATATATATATATATATAAACTTTTTAAATTATGAAAATTGAAAATTATGTGTGCTTGCTAATAATTATTCATTGTACTTAATTAACATTTCTAATTCTTTTACTCCTCATCTGTGTGATGGAGTGATTGTTTTCACCTCAGGAAAACATCTTGAAAATAGTAAGTTAGAAAATGTATACAAATTATTTAGCATAGTATCTGACACATAATAAGGGCTCTATAGCGAGTTAGTCATTCTTATAGTTTATAATATTAATAAAAAGTGTTAATCATCTGTACATGTTTTGTGATCTACAGCTATTTCAAAAATAACTTCTTCTTGAAAGATTCATTATTCATAGATTGAGCAGAGTTATAGGAGAAAACTGAGAAAATGTTTGTCATGGGCAGATGGATTCACTGTCTCTAAGCCAAACCAGATTACTCCCTACCTGCAGAATTCTTCCCTTTTCCAGGGACCTATTGAGATTTAGTGAAACAAAAAGATAAATGGGTATTCTTAGGCTGACCATAAGCCAAGATTAGAGAACAGAGTTTTGCCAAATCCACATGTAGTAGATGCACAGCCGGATTGTGCACACCATGGGAGTTATGACAATCTGCAGAATGTCCTGAGAAGCTCTTGGATATTTGGAAAATTCTGAGGCCATCTTTGTACACATACCTCCATGACTGAAGTCATTTGAGATACTGTCATAGGTAATAATTTCCTTAGTGATCAGTGTTCACTTTGTTTATATACCCATATATTATCAATGAAAATATAACTAAGTTTTTTAGAATAGGAGAGGTTCTAACCCCTCTTCCTTTACCTTTGGCCTTTGGTTGACATTTTGTGTGCCAAAGCCAGCAAAAAATCTTATTTTACTTGTTTTATTTTTATTTTTTGGTTAAATATATAATGCCTTCTGAGATTTCTTTGTGTTTATATCTTCTACTTCTCCTACTAAGAATAGTGCTGGCCACCTTATCCTTAGAAAACCTCTGTTGATCATACACAACCTGTCTTTTACACAACTTAGTCAGTAAATCTCCCCCCAAAATTGTCAACCTCCCCATTTTCCAAGCTATCCCTAGGACTTGCATCATCCTTTCATTCTATTTGTAACATTTTGTTATAATTTATTCCTACTTTCTGCTTTACCAACTATTTGATGATCTACTTGAAGAAGAACAATTTTTTTTCAGCTATCCAAGATTACAGCACAGTACCCACAATATTGCTGGAATTTTAACAGATATTTAACAAAGAAAGCAATGGGGTATAGATCATGTGATTATCAGTAATCACTTCCTCTAGCTTGCTTAAGCAAGAATAAATATTTATGAAAAGAATGGAGGATTGTTTCATGAAAGGGAGCTAGACCTTAGCTGAATGGTTGTCAGTACCATAATTGATTTTCTCAGTCTTGCCATTAGAAATTCTTCTACTTCTTTACCACTCTGGGCACATCTAGATAATACTTTCTCTCTTCAGACCTGTTTCTCTTCATCTTAAATAGAAATGGAGAGGACAGACAGCTCAAAATTACAGCCTTAGTTCTCCCACCAAATTAAATGCATTTTCCATTCATCATGTTCAAAAGGACCATCAGGCTTCCTAAATTTTAATAACAGTCTCACTGAAGAGAGACCATTTGATGAGTTCTCTTTGGTCAGGTGTTTCTTTTAAGCCAATTAACAATGGTAAGAAGTTTGGGAGCTTGAGGCAGAATTATTAAAATGAGATTATAGGCTGATAGTTTTCCTAGGTAAGTAGAGGAGGGAATTTCAGATGATCCAACATTTGTCTACTAAATTTAAACAAGGGAAATAACATCTCATCATGAATAACTTTACCAGATTACATTCATCCTTGAGAGAACAGTCTGAAGTCAATGACAGGGATCCCCAGATATTGAACTCACTGGGAAGAAAACTATACTTACCTCTACCTTACTTACCTCTTGGTTCTACCAGGCTGAACATATTTTCTCCTACCACCTAGAAACCCCAGGGACTTTGTTGGTGTCTTTTAGACACAGTGCCACTCTTAGGGGCTGCTGTGTATTTATTAAACACCACCAGTACCCATTATGGATGTGTTAAAAATTCAGATCCGTAGAGAACACACTAGATCGAAGTATTGACTCCTGTTTCCCTTTCCCCATCTGTCCAAACATCGATAACAACAGTGTATGGGGGTGTGGAAGCACTGGGCTAATGTACCTTCCTTCGATCATAATTCCAGAGTTCGCCTTAATTAAGATTGATTTTTGTGCCTATGTTGTACATCTCTTAACTAACAGAAAAGTCACAAGGGCACAGTTTAAGCATTAAGAATGTGAGGATTGAGAAGGAGGGGGTGGAATTAGATCTTGTACTTATGGAGTTGAGAAACTGCATAGCTTGTATGCTTAAAATAAATCCTCAAGCAGATTCCTAAGGCATTGAAGGAGTCACATAAGGCACTGGAAAAGTGAATTGGTTTTCTGACTCACTTTCCTGCCTATATCCTGCCTGGATTCATCATTGTTTATGAAAAGAAAGACGGTACTTTAGGATAAGCAAGTGAGAGCCAGGGCAGGCCAGAGTTACCTGCTTTTTTCTCAGACATTTTCAGAAACATCACTATCATCAACAAAATGTATTGAATACTCACAATACTGCAGGCTCTTTCAGAATACTTGTGCTCAACAAAGAGAAGCACAGCCTCTGCCCTCAAGCAAATTACAATCTAAAGGAGAAAGGAGGCTTGGCATTCAGGAAAAGGGAAAGTGAAACTGAAAGGCACAGAATGAAAAGCACCACACAAAGGGATTTTGATTAGTCTTGACTCTGCTTCTTCATCCATCTGCTTCTTGGGGGAAATAACTTTGGAGACATTGTTTGTTTGTTTTGTTTTGAGAAGAGTGAACAGGAGCCCTTTGGATGGTGAAGAGAGAGCTCTTCTATAAAGACTGAAAAATTTATGCTAGGATTTTTACCTTTCTATTTATTGAAGCATATTATAAGAATTAAAGGTCAAAGAAACTCTGTGTGTGTGTGTGTGTGTGTGTCTATGGTATACAGAAGACTGACTACAAAGAAAGGCAGATTCCAAGTTCTTTCTTCTTAAATGGCAATCACCCTGTTTAATCAATTAATACAACAAACTTGAAATGTTCATTTTATAAATTAACACTGTAATAACTGCATTTTTCCCAAATGGCTTTTCTTCCATTTCTGCCTCAAATCACCTTTGAAAAACATACTGTACATTTGTGTGATGTAAATCTTGGGTGGGCAGGAGGTACATCTGGTCAACTCTGTTAGGGTTCATTTGGTAGTGAAAATTAGGAACTCCTCATGCTGTTTGAGATAGAAATGGAAGTTACTGTGGATTAAATTCTGCCAATTCACATTTTGAAGCCCTAACCCCCTTGTAATATGGTGTTATTAGGAGATGGTGTTTTGATAAAGTTCAAAGTTCCTTGGAAAAGGAAAACTGCTCTTATAAGAAAAGATTCCAGAATGGCTGGCTGGCTGGGTTTCTACCTCTCTCCCTTCCTCCTTTCCTCCATTCCTTTCACCCTCTCTGTTTGCTTCTCTCCTTTATCATTCTATCTTTCTCTCTATCACTCTCTGTCTATTTTCTGCCATTGGCTGTGTAAGCATACAGTGTAAAGTTAGTCTTGAGAACTAAGAAAGAGGAATCTCATCACAACCTAAGCAAGCTGATTCCCTCATGTCATAATTCTACCCTCTGGAACTGTGAGAAAATTAAGTTCTGTTGTCTAATCTAGCTAGTATGTGGTATTTTGATCAGGCAGGCAGAGGGGTATAACACCAAGCATATGGAAAGGCTTCAGCGTCCCTGACTCTAGATCCTGTTGAATTCAGGTATGTACATTCTCAGCATTTCTCCAAGGCCATCTCTTTTCTAAACAGTTCTCCATTCTCTATGTGGACCATCCCAAATTTTCCCCAAAAGGATAAAACAGCACTGAGTTTAGGAGGGGAAGGATAATATTAATATCACTTTCTTGTTACACACTAGATGAAGTATACAGTTTAACTTTTAGTTAATTACTATCTTAGCAATGGCAAGTTCAGTCAAGCCCAACAGTAGCCATGTAGGAATTCTAAGGCAGAATCTGTATTCTAAGAAACTAAGTTATCCTGAGAGAACAAATAGACCTCTCATATGATACCAGGTTAATTCTTATTCAGCGCCATGTTTATTTGGGTCACTGGAGGGGTTTACTTCTGTACTTAGAGCTCATGCCATTCTCTTCCATGGTGGATGCACAGTGTAGAACTCACCAACTCCATGCTTGCCTCCTTGGCACTGAGCTGAGAAGTGTGGGGTCATGCGTTGGCTCTTACAAAATTTAGCCTGAAAGTATAACCTATCAGTTCCTGTAAACTCATTGGCTAGGAGTAGTCATGTGGGTTCTTATCTCCTTCTCTGTGAATGGTTACCTAGTAAAACAGAAGACTATCGGCTACACAGTCTTAAACTGAAAGGGCTTATTTGATTACACCAAACTTATTTGATGAGTTTCAATGTGATTCATCATGAATATTCAAGTCAAATTGTTTAGTCTAGGTTTAGGTTTCTCAAAGTATATCTCTGGACCAGAAGTATGAGCTGGGTCCTTGTCAGAAAGACCAATAGTTATTTCTTCCTCACTCTAGGCGTGAGGCTCAGCCATCTATTTTAGCAAGGCATCAGTGCTAAAGTTTAAAACAACATTGTTCTAGTTGGAGCAGGCCATAGAGCTATAAAAAGCTATACAAATGCAAATTGAATTTTATCCATGAATTACTCTTTATAAGTGTGTTCATGGTAGTTTGTTAACTAGATACCAATAATAAGAGCTAATTATGTGCAGGACACTGTGCTCCTTGCTTGACATATAATTCTCACAATAACTCTATGACGTAGATCTTCTGGTTATTTCTACTCTACAAAATAATCCTGGTTAAGCTTTGAGAAGAGAAATCACTGAGTCTTTGAGTAAAGAAATGGTACATAAGCCTATGAAGTACAGTTTCAGAGAAGGTGTTTTAATTGACACTACCTGTGTGGTTCATTTCTCTAAGACGAAATCCAACTTAAAATTCCTTTTTTTTTTTTTTCTTGTGAAATCTCTACACATAGGAGTTGAACAATTTCTTCTGAAAGGACAAGTATCTATTGAGGGTCCTATACTGTGAACTTTGTTGCATTTACCTCTCTCCTTCTGCCATATTTTCATCTCCTCACATTTTGCATATTCTCTGCCCTTCATTACTATATCCTTCTGCTTCTATTACTAAATCTTCCTTCTTGCTCCTTCCAGAGTCATCCTTTCTGGTTGCACTTTGTCAAATTATCAGCCCCATTATTTTAACTCAAGGATCACTGTGAGAAAACAATGGGAGTATCTGAGAAAGCCGATCCGATCCCTGGGAACCTCCAAAGGAATGTGTAAGGAGACACAACCTATCTTGCCACTCATGCATGTGAACTAGATCATCTGTGCTCTATTTCTGCCTCCTTTATTTTTAAATGCCCACTAGGCATTTACAGGTCAGTAGTGTGGGTCTCCTGCATTCACCCTCTCTGAATTAGACAGGCTGGTTATATTACATTTTTACTGCTGCTACTGTTTATGCCATAAATTTAATAGCTTAAAACAACACAAATTTACAAACACGGCTCCTTTTATTGAAGATGTTGGATACTTTTAGAAAGTGAAAGTTTGTGCAACTTTATATTGAGCAATCTTTTGGCACCATTTTCCCAAATGCTGAGAAATTTGCTAGCATTATCTAGCAGGGAAGTATATTTTTTTTAATCTTTCCAGTACTGCAATCATATTTGCCCTTTGCCATGTAATGTAATGTATTCATATTCATGGGTTCTGAAGATGAGAATGTGAACATCTTTGGGTCAGCCATTTTTCTGCCTACCAGAGTGACCACATGAGGACTTACATTTTATCTTTTACTGTTCACAATATTTGCTTTATGTCTTAGTCATTTTCTTGTTGCTGAAACCAAATTCCTGATAGCCACACCTGAAAGGAGGAAGGGTTTATTATGACTCACAGTATTTAGAGGACTCAGTGCATAGTCAGGGAACTCTAAGGCAGGAAGGCATAGTAGAAGGACCTAACAAAAGAAAACTGCTCACACCATGTCAAGAAGCAAAGATTGTAGGGAGAAGCCCACAACCCAGTTAGATCCTCCCAAGTCATACACTCATGGAACCACCTCTTCCAACCATGACTTACTAACAGCACATTCATTTATAGATCCATCAGTGGTTTAGTCTACTGGTGAGTGCAGTGCCCTGTGATTCAATCACCTTCCAAAGCTCCAGTCTCTGAGCACATGAGAGTTTGGGAAGATATTCTGGACCTGTGCTAGAACAGTTTAGAAAAGCAGAAACTGAATATGGGAACTATGAGTCAAATGAACTTGGTTATCAGTATCTTAACTTCCACAGTACACATGGCTGGTGTGTATTATTATCTGCCAAAATACACTTTTGTCTTCTTTCTAGTATTCTAACTCTTCTCACTCCAAAGTTATTGCCTGTGCTATGTCCTTGCCACCCCAGATGGCTCATTCCTGCTAGATTTTTCTGTCACCAGTATCCCTTTCTTAGTATCATATATTCATATATGTCCAACAGCAACTATATTAGATTTTTCTAAAATTTCTAGATGATGCATTTTACAACTTTTTATATATTCTTTTTTTCACTTAACAATGCATTGAAAGCAACATACAAGCCATACTTTTTCAGCCTCTCTCATTCTCTAATACAAAGTTTTATTCATTCTTGCCTAAATATTTTTTTCTTAAACTTATGTCACATACACAGATTTGCTTAAAAAAGAAAGTTCTTCAAAATACCACATAATTAATTGAGTGATCCATAATCCTTGGTCAGTTACCACTGGGACTATTGCCGTTTCCTTTCTAAGTGCAGCCTTTGATTGAAGTCTTTTCTTGATTTTAAAAAAAAGAGAAAGAAATCAGCTTCTCAATATGGTTTCCATATATTTTTAGAATTTGTCAAATGCTTGTTATATATTGCCAAACATTGTGCTAAAGACTTTGCAGACCTTCTCTTACTATTTCCTAAAGAATTTTGAATTATATACTATCTTTACCCTTCCCAATTTGCAAAAAGAGAAGTTAAGTCATGTAGTGTTTAGGTAATTTATTTATGATCACATAGCAAGTTGAGGTTAAAACTCCTTGAACTCAGCTCCAACTCACAAACCCTGACATTGTTAGCATAAAAGAAGAGGTCTTGGTTCTCTAGGGTTCTCAGTTGGCTCAACCAGCAGTCTCAAAAGCCATGTAAATCTTTTCTATTAAATCAGAAACTGCTTTCCAAATTCAATTCAAAATGTGTGTGTTTAATGCATGCTACATTCCAGGCGTCATTTACCTGTGAGTCTGCACTGTTTATGCCAACTCAGCCTTACAGTATTATACACTTTCTTCAGAAAAGGCTGAGTCTCCAATGTAAAAACCATTAACGTCAAGGACATTCCTAAAATTGCTATCAATGCAAAAGCTTTTGGAATGCACTATGTAGATGTTGATAAAGGAAAAAATAAACTTGATTTGAATAAAAGAAAATCAGCAGCGGTGCAGTTGTCAGTTCTTCCCAGAAGGCCGTTGTACTTAGCATGGAGCAAGCAGTATGTTCCAGGGATGTCAGCCGAGAGAGGAAAGAAATACAGTGGAAGCTGCTTTGCTTCTTAGTAATAAAAATCTAAGATAAAGGGCTGGGGATTTAGCTCAGTGGTTCCTGCGCCTGCCTGGCAAGCGCAAGGTCCCAAGTTCAATCCCCAGTACCAAAAAAAAAAAAATCTAAGATAAGGAAAAGGGGGGGGGGGCAGAAAATGTAACACATTGAAAATGATCTTAAGACGCTTCGTATTTTAAACTGTCCTTTCCACATACATACATGGGTAGCACTTATGCTCTGAGGTTCGTATTTCACAGAGGCATCGCTGCTTCTGCTTTCAAGGAATCATATAATATTAATTCAATCCTCTGGGTTCTGGTCATGCCTCTTAGGAAGACAGCAGAAGGCAGAAAGCGAATGTAAACTGACGAGGGCTTCTGAAACACTGAGCACACAGTTTCAGTTATAGACCTCGGAGCACAGATGGGCTCCTGAAACTTAGCTCCGACCAAAGACTGAAGGCATCATTCAGAATTTGCCTTTCCATTTAGGCTGTGAGGAATCTTAGGGGCAAGTCAGACACCAAAGCCTGAGTACATTTGTCTGTGTGCACTTGTTAAAAACTTCCAAAAATTCGTTTACACTTGTGAGTTATATTAATTCCATCTTCTGACTCCTCTCTCTTCATACCTAACAGCATCCTCTAAAAGCTATAAAAATCTCTAGAGGTCCTTGAAGTAATGAGAAAGCTGATGGCTTTTTTTCTTCTAATAATTATACTTTGATTTCTCCATAACAGTGTTTAGTTTGCAGTCAATTGTCAGTGCAACTTTTGATAGCTTTAACCTCTCTGTGAAGTAAACCAGCCTCCTGCCTGCAAATTCTTCCAGTGCACCGTTTCCACTTCTCCTTTGCAATCCCCCGCTATGTGAATTTGTCCACTAGGTGGAGCTGTAACAATTTAGCTCACAGATCACAGTGTGAGACAGATTAAATTCACTGACCACTCACTGTTCAGTACTCTGGGGAAGCATATTGCTATGGCCCAGAATTGCAAATCAAGTGCGGAGTCAGAAAACAGGAAACAAATCCCACAACAGGAACACAATTGGAGATAACAAATTCCATGGGACAAATGCGTGCTGACTCCACAAGTGAGCCCTGTGTTTGGCCTTCTAAGAATCACTTACCTAATTCCTGTTTGGTTTTTGGTGAATGAAAAACAACTGCACCCAGAATCTTGAAGCTTTGGTTATGGACCTGACTCTGCTCCCCCTCCAACTGGGAATCCCTATTCTTCTGAGGTTCTGAGTCCCTGTTTGGAAAATGAGAGGATTAGAGCAAATGACTCTGTAGACTTCCAGTTGTACCTCTGGATCGCACTACAAAATGGTAATCAAATTGTAATACTTTTACAAAAATGAGGGAAGGTATAAATTTTTAAATGTTCTTCAAATCTTATTTCTTAGTTAAAAATCTATGTCTGTCTGGAGCTACATTCTTTCAGAGGTATGAAATAAGTATGTGAATGATTTTCTCCACTTTTATTCAATTTGAAAAATACGATCAACCAAGAATTTCACCTCTGTGAAATGTTGATTTTGTAAGTTTGAAGACAAAAGGGTGGCCTTTGGGGGGGAAATTCACTCACCATCTGCTCTCCTTTAAATAAGTTTGTGCAGCAAATTTGTTTAGTTAAATACCTACACCTTTATTTATATAGGACTTTGATGTTGATATACTCTTTTATTGTGGTGAATTAACACTGGTGGATTGCAGATCTAGCACAGAGGAGTTGCTTGTCATGGAGAAATGTGGACTTTCCCTATCTGCAATTTATTTGGAATCTATGAATACACCCAACTCTTACATCCCACCCCCCAGAGTTGTTTTGATTTTGAAACATCCAGTTTTTTCTGGGAAAAGATTTCTTTACAACCAACATGAACATGATTTTGGTTTTTTTTTAACTGAAAGAGATTGCACATTGACAACTACCTTTCTATTCTTTCTAAATCTGCCTTTCCTCTAGCCAGCCCATATAATAAAAACCAATCATTTAATGTACTCTTTGTAAAACCTTAATAGGGTACACTGAAGCATAGAAGACCTAATCAGTATTTTTTATGATGGAAAAGGCATCAGAGATCATTCAGTTAAACCTTTTTATTACACCAATGTGGAATTGAAGGCTGAAAGGTTAAGTGGTCTGCCCAATGTTATTCAGTGAATAAGTGAAAATAAAGTTTATTCTAGAAGGAATCTCAAATGGAACCAAAGGAGGTCTCAATCCATTCTTTATGTTCTCTGCTTATCTAATCCTCATAATCTGATGCAAGGATAACTTTACATCTTCAAGAAAGAGTCACCTGCCCTATGGTTGGTAAGCAGAAGTAATGTGGAACAATTTCTAGTGTGTGTCTGGTAAAATGAAAGCCCAAATAATAAAGTAGGGCAGAGTCTTCCAAAATGTGTTCTACAGCAGTTTTGTTGGAAAAATGATCCACTAAAGGGGCTGTCCATCAGCTGACAGAGAAAGGCTCTCTCTGTCATTATATTTTACCCAGACTTCTCTGAGCTCACTTCTTGTAAGTCCTGAACCTTCTTTATTTTCTTGTCTTCTGCTCTTGGAGCCCACATGGAGCCATAATCCTGCTAAGTCTGTTTGGAATCCCCCTACCCTTGATGTCTGTCCCCTCTGAGTACTTTTCCATGTCTGACCTCCTCGGTCTGCTTGATGATAAATCTCAACTTGCTTTAGCTATATCAGAGTTTAATACAATTTCAATTCCCTATTGCGATGCTTTCATCACAACAATCTTAACTAATATTTTTCTTACTGTTTTAACAAATGCAATAATTTTTCTTTAACAAAATGTGATAAAATATTCCATATTATACTTTAGAAAGGATCCGTTATAAATGTAGTACACTAAAGTCTTTAATAAATACTGTTGGATATATTTAACACATTAATCCATTAATGCCAAGTTATTTGTAATTTTGAAAGATAATATATTAACGCGCATAACTTAGTTCACATATGATTTATTTTGTGACCAGATTCACACTGTCAGGACTCCTGCCAGTATCAACAACCTTTTTAACTTTGTGTACTTCTGCCTGAAACAGAGACCACACATAGGACAGTGGAGTGCTGCTGGTCAGGGTTGCCTCAGTGCTTGTGAGGAATCTGAGGCTAGAGATGCTTGCATAGTCACACTGAGGCATGCCTCATCACAGAAAATGAACTTAAAGGATGCAGTCAAGTGTGTAAACTGATGATAGAAATTTTATCGAAATTTGTGTTTGTTTTTTTTTATATTCTGAGGATTGAAACCAGTGTCTTCACACTGAGCTAAATCCTCTGTTCTTTGTAATTTCTTCTTTCTTTGAGACCAGGTCTGGCTAAGTACCCCAGTCTGAGCGTGAACTTATAATCTTTCTGCCTCAGCCTCCTATAGTGCTGGAAGTACAAGCATGTGTCACCATGCCTGGCTCCCAAACAATACTATTTTATATATTTATTTTCATAAGGTTTATATTCCTCTCTAAAATATCTATTTTCAAACAAAATCATGTTTCCTTTCAAAACTAGGCAAAAATGTACAATGCAAGGAAATATACCTTGTTAATGCATGACTTCTTATGTTCTCTAACATAGAGACCTGTATGTCATTGAAGAAATGCAAATCATCCAGTGTTGAGAACAGATTTACTTAGAAATATGGGATATGGTTTTCTCTTCTTGTTCTTCACTCATATGACTTTAGCCAAGTTACTTCGCTCATCTCAGGTCCTACAAAACCAGAAAAATGGAGATAATCTGAGCAGATCTACCTAATAGAGCATCTTTACAAATCCAAGTGAGAAAGAGTATGAGAAAGTTATAAATGGTGAGTCACACTCATTAAACTCTATGCTTATTGTATGGGGTAAATTGCAAAATTTTAGTCTCATCCTTTTCCAAACCTGCTTCAGTATGAATTTGTAAGGAGCTCAGACATCAGCTTCCTCAGGAGCATAAAGGAAAGGTAGAAATGTTCCTTATGATATTTGGACAGAATAAATATTAGTAGCACTGTAGGGTTAGAGAGTGCTTCTTTAAAACTGAATAAAACAAAGTGGTGGAGGCAAGGAGACATATATCAGCCATGATTCACTCAATTGCAAGAGCTATTAAAGGTTATATAAAGCCACTATATATAATCTCCTGCTATTATTATCCCGTTCTCTGACTGAAAAGTTCATATCATACTGAAAATCAGGCTAGGACAGGCAGGTGCCCCACATTTATTCAGAAGACCTTAATGATTGCATTTTGAAATCATAGGTTTCAATGGTTTCCTTATTGAAGTTATAATTCCCTCATGATCTCTCTCTTCTCCAGTATTTTTCCCACCAGAGATCCTTGTATCCTTTCTGAGGAACAACATATTCTCTACTGATTCAGAGAAAAAGAACACCTGTTATCTGATGCCCTGGGATAGTTGAGGTGGTGATAGGTATCAGCTTGTTTTACTCAGTATGACCTCAAAAAAAAAATATATATATATATATGTATATATATATATATAATTCTACAGGCAACATCATGTAAATAAGGTGCTAGCATAGGCATGAAGATCTGCAGGTGTTTCCAATCAGTTGCCTCATTTTTTTCTTGAGTACTTTCTCTCTACCATGCTAGATTAACCACGGATAACATAAGTGATGTGGGCTCTTGATTTTTGGAGTTTCCACCAAATAGATGGATCTGGGAAGCGATGGTTAACTGAGATAAACCTAACCCAAGAGTGAAGCCCTGATTGATTTTGATTGGTCAGGATGTAGAAGAGGAATGCTTTCACAACAGTTCCTTATGGTTTACTCCAGAGTGTGACACAGCATAGACGCAGTCTGAGCAGAAAATCAAAATTCTTTCCAGCATGAGATTTCTGATATTTTAAAATACCTCCAAAGAATACTGGAAATTTATGTTACAGAAATAATTCGATTTAACTTTGCTCTTGATGAGATTGTAGCCTTGGACATATCCTACACTGTATAGTATTTGTTTTAAACAAAGATTGGACTAGAGAATTTCTAAGCTCCTATCCTTGTCTTTCATTCCATACGTTGATTGATTCTGGTAACTGAGAGTCACTTCTGATATTTCAGTCAAGTAAATGTTCCCATAGTTTTCCAGTAGAATTAATTATGGAAAATGACAATTTAAATTAATTGATTAACATGATGGATAAAAATAGCTAGAGATTTGTCTTTGGAGAGAAATAAAATTATTGTTATCATTATTATTCTTTCTACCACTAGTATTAGTGTGATATTGCTTCTGCCCCAAACAAGCTTTCCTCTCACCATTCCTATGCAGGCTTCATACCATGCACTGAGATTAGTACTATGTACAAGCCCTCAAGTTACAATTAATGAGCAGTGCAGAACAATTGCCTATAGAGCCAGGAGGTCTGCTTTGACATTGAATTTTCTGCACAGGAATAGCATCTGAACTTATTTCTCCTTTATCCATTCCAGTGATTTAGCTTGCTTGAGGAAAAAGAATCTAAAACACAATATTGTCTTAGGCTCAAATAATGAATGACTTGTGCTTTGCTTACTATAACTATGGTATTGATATTTTAAACTAAACTTGTCAAGTACCCGTAATTAAGGCTGAAGCAAGGAGGTACAGGATTTGATCTATTAGGGTAGAGAAGTGAATGTTTTCTGTTTGAAGAAAGCCAGTGAGCGTTGGGTGGAGGAGAGGTTTAGGGCTACTTGGAGATGCATAGTGTTACTGACAACTAAGAAAGACAAGCCCTTAGTCTTGTGCATGGATCTTCAATGTATAATGATTATTAGGCACTCCACAAGCAAAGTAATCTTCAATCCATAGATCTCCAAGTATCTTAAATGCATTGATTTATTAAATGTGGCCTCTCTAACAGTAATGTCTCCAAAATTAAATCACTTAACCTTTCAGTTCAATATTGTTACTGTTATCTGCTGCTATATCTACATGGCACTGAAACAAGAAGCAAAGACAGTCAATTCATTAAAAAAAATAAGTCAAACTTGTTAATTGCATTGTGTCAGCTTAGTTAATTGACATCGTGTCCGTCAAACAATGAACTTCCTGGCTGAATTATTCTTTTCTCAGCTGACTGATTTGGCATGACACAGAGTCTGCGTGTGAGGGTCCCATTGTAATCTTTTTGTTTTGTTTTTGTAAATTTTGTAGTACTGGGACAGACTCCTTTCTTTTTATTTTCTGTTTTACAAAAATTAATAAAAACAGCCTTTGTACACCTTAGGATTATAACAATTAGTGCTGAAAGAGTTGGATATTACAATGCACTAGTTAAAATTCTAGACCTGCTTTAATGCCTCAAAAGTCTTAATGGTAAAAGAAGTTATGCTCCTTAACCTAGCATTTTATTTTGTAATATAATTGAATTTTACATTTGAATGAAGCAACTAGAAAGTTTCAAACTAACTCTCATCAGTGATTTCCAGGAGGTGCTATGATTTCCTCTAAGACCTACGAAATTTTATGTGCTACCTTGCAGTTGAAATAATTTCTTAAAAATTAAGGAAATATCACACTTCTAATTTTCCAGTTAGAAATAGTCTTTCTATATCTATATACACTTTGTTTCAGTGAATTTATCAAATCTTTTTTTTTTTTTTTTGGTACCGGGGATTGAACTTGGGACCTTGTGCTTGCAAGGCAGACACTGGAACCACTGAGCTAAATCCCCAGCCTATAAAATCTTTATAGAAACAAAAAGTAATCTGTGGCACTTGCTCTTTGAGTAGAAAGGTAGCCTCAAGGAGGAATTTATTTTTAATCAAGTAAAAGCATAAATAACATATCCTGGGGTTTTCATGAGTCTCTAGGAGCCCCAGGATGAAATTCCTTACATTAAATTAATATTAATATAAGTAATATTTAGTGAGGAGGGGTCTTGATATCACTGCCATTAATGATTCTTCTAACTGAAGCTGTGAGCTTATATCCATACTTAATGAGCTAACAGGATTCCAAAAGTAAAATCAATAAAATTTGCTTAAGAGAACTGCAAAGGATCCCAGGAGGCATATATTTGTGTATCTTCTGTTTTAAATAAAGAAACTGTGGTCCCCAGAATTCCTGATTTAGGGCTCTTGTTTTCTATTATCTACTCTTTATGACATATTTAAGTTTCCTTCATCCACAAGTGACCTGAGACACTTTAATATAAATATGCCCATGAGGTAAGGATAAATGATTGCATAATAGTAGTACTGATAATGGTGATTATTGTGATGATGACTTACTTTTATCACAGTGACAAAATGCTGATGAACATATTGACAAAGGAGGAAGAACTAGAAAAAGATGGTGTGATTGTTATATCATACAGTAGAAAAGAGCCATTGTAGAAATTCTTAAAACTGCATTGATAGGAACTCTGAACTAATTATCAATGCCCTGTTGAAGAATGAGTTTGTTTGTTTGTTTGTTTTGGAACACCTCAGGGAACATAACAAAGACTAGGTTAACTGAATGCAAGATTAATCCAGCATTCTTATTATCCTAAACTATTGGATTTTTTGTGCATGTCATAATGAAGGTTAATACTGACACCACGTTTCAGTCTGTCAACCAGGAAAACGGACAGCATGGCCACCTCTTCACACTGACTCCTTGAATGCATAATCTCTGATGCTGTATATGTTTAATTATCAACAAGCTCCAAAAAATTCTAACCCAGCACTTTTGGAATCTATAGCTATCTGTATATATCATACATGAGTTGATCAAAATATATGGTGAATGTTTAAATTTTAAACCATTTTAGTGCAGTAAAAGAAATATAACCATCAAGCCCCATCTAAAGTTTCCCCTAACTTTAAATGTATACATTCTCAGTCTTGCCACTTCCTGAAGCAGTTCTGGAAATCCTCTTTCACGGGTATCTTTACAAAGTGTAATAAAAAAATGCAGTGAATACTATTTCTGGGTGTCACCAAAGGAATCTCAGGCTCAGAAAAGCATTATAATGTATCTCCTCATCCACTTTATGATGTGACTTGTGTCTTTTCCACAGAGTTAAACTGACTATGAAGAGAAAATGCTTTAAATTGATTCAGGACAGCAAAGCAGCCATAGCAGAGCAACTAGATACTCACAAAAGAAGCCTTACAAAATTGCTTCAGAAAGTGGCAAGAATGATGGAATAAGTGTGCTCAAATCAAGTGGGAGTATTTTGAGGAGGAGTCTTGCAACATATTATTTACTTAATATTTTTAATATTTTAATATTTTTAAAATGTAAGCGTTCACTGTATTTTTGATCACACTGCATATATGTCATATTTAAAAATATTAAAATACATCTTATGAATATTTTAGCTTTCTCTGGGAGGATCTCTGAACTCATGTTCTTCAGATAATCTAGAATCTGTTTCAAGTGAAGAATCTGGTGGTAAAGTTGAGTAATGGGTGGAATGCTTAAAAAATATTTATTGTTCCCTTAAAGGAATTTTCTGTCAAGTTATCTTATTATAAATATTCAAGCAAATGGTGTATTTTTTCTTGAGATAGAGGATGTGGAAGGGTTGCATGCCATTAAAATAAGTTCAATGCAATTGGGAAAGTCAAAGTACTCATATTCATCTGCATTTCCCCAAATATTTTCATTCCAATTCTCAGAGTCCCTACTTTTTTTTTAAATAGTGGCCTTTCAGGCAACATGTTGCATCTATGAATTCAGTTGATTCTCCATTTCCTAGGTAGCTCAGCCATCCAGCTATAAAATGGAAGATTATCTTTAAGGTAATCACAGAAATTCTTTAGTTTTCTAGCCATAATTTTGAATGAAATGGAAAGCCACATTTTTGATATTTTCTTCCTGAAAGCTCTTCACTGCAGTCACAGTTAGCTATACTGCTTTGCTGTCTATGACTGGATAAATATTATTGTATTGTAGAAACTACCTGTGCTTTGTTTGAGGCTTCTCCAGTAATAGTGTACATAGTTGTCTGATAATCAATGTGTTAGAACATCAGTATCTTACTTTCTGCCCTACAGGGTTGTGGGTACTTCCTTTACCCTGAGTTATTAAAGATTTACTATCCTTCATTACCTTTTATGAAGGTCTTTTTCTTATAATTACTTCTGGTAACAAATACAATATTCATATCTGACCAGAACAAAATATTAACCCCACTAGGTCTTCCAAGAAGAGTAGAATAGAATGCAGGAACATCGGTATTATAGAACCCTGGGTAAGACTGGGAGAATCTAAGGTCAAGTCATCTATCAATATCTCACACTTGTTACTCAATTTCACTTGTATTCATAGTTTTAAAAGTAGTGCAGAAGTCATAGGAATTGATCACTACAGTGTATAGCATAAAACAGGTGAATTATTAGAAATTGAAAATATCCTGAAAATGTTCACACTTAAATTTATAAAACTGCTGTGTTTGTTGAAGTGGAAAAATTATCATTGACTACCCTTCACCTTCCAATCTGATTTGTGTCACTTTCTTTGGTAAAAATTAAAGCAGTCACCTGTTAGCAAAGTACTGTGGGAAGTGTAGTGTGCAGGTTATTACTCCCTGGGATTCAATGGGCAAAGAGTATTGTTTCTGAATTTAGGATATCTTAAATTAAAATGAAAACAAAAAATGAAAAAAAGCTTGAATTCTCTGAAGAAAGAACAATTTAGTGTAACTAACTTCAGATTGATCCTGAAACTCAAGTCATAGGATGAGGACATCTCTTAGCTCTGTCTCATGGAAGAGAGTCTTCATTCTGAGCCTGCACTTGGTGGCCTCCAGTAGTTCCAGGGCACAAATGGGTTAATGTTCTCAGAAAGAGAAAATGAAAAGAAAATACACTCTGTTATAGTAGATGTCGCCAAAGTTGTGGTCAACTTCAGTATTTTTTATTGGACCAGAAGCTTCTTTCGGTACTGTTCAATTTGAGCAGGGTACTGCATTGCTCTGAAATGTGAAATCTTATTCTGCATTCTTCCTCACTTAAACTCTTTCAGAATTGTGGGACAAAAGTGAAGGGTGTGAACGCTGGTTTCCTTTAGACAAATAAATTTTGGAATGACAATAATATCATCCAGAAAATTGTTCTGGGCTGTGGTGAGAGAATAAAACTTACCTTTTCCCATTGTTTTCACTTCTTTTGTGCCTCCTTATGCTACCTGAACTTTCATCAGTTGTATGTTTTAAGAAGGAACTATTATCTACTTAAAACATAGAAAATCCCTGCTGGAGAAAAAAATTAACGTAGATCAGGATCTTTCAAAGATTTCTACCACAAAAGGGATATTGGTCATTGCATAAGAATATGATAACCTTCTTTGAAAATACCCAGCACTTTATATCCCACTTATGTCTTTATATTTCTTCTCCAATATAGAAGTAGCAGAACAAGAAAGTGGCTTGGAACATCAGCTTCGCAAACATACTCTCCATGATTCATGGCACCTGCCACTTCCTAACGAAGTAACTCAAGGAACATACTCCATTTCTATCAAATAGGGGTAAAAGTGGTAAAAACCCACATGGACTATAAGTGTGTTGAGTTTAAAAATACATGTAGTCTTTCACTCTTAATGCATTGCTTGGCAATTGATAAATGCTCAGTAATTATTAGATGTTGCTATTGTAAGTCTTCACCAGCAACATCACACACAGCTGTCTGATTGTTGTAAGTACATTTAACTACAGTAGTATAAAGATTCTCAAGTTATACTGTAAACAGATTGGTTAATTAAAGTCTCTGCTCTTGTAGTAATAGAGTCCTAACTCCCCTCAGGCTAAGAAACTTGCTTGTCTGATTTATCATTCTAATTTAATGCAGTATCTTTCTTTTATTTCCTTCTGAAGACACAGGAAGCAGAGTCCTTTACAACTGGTTTTCTAAGATATAATTGTGGAATAACTGCTACAGATGCACATAATTGCATTTCATTCCTCACAACACAATGAGGTGGATACTTCAAGTACTTCCATCTTATTGGAGGTAGATAAATTTTGTATAGCTTAAGTTGAGAGCCAGGTCTGAGCTCATCTGCGATTCATTTGTAATATCTGCACTCCCAAATGCTACATAATGTTATTTCACAAAGGGCAGGTAGGGCTACACCTGAAGATTGCTGTCCTTATATCTTGTGCTCTCTCAGAACATAGAAACCTAGATTTGACTTTTTCTATTTCCTCTAAAAAATGTATCCCTAGTGTATTAGGCTGTTTTGCATCTCTATAATGAAATAACTGAGGCAGGCTAAATTTACAAAGAAGAACATTTATTTAGCTTATGGTTTTGGGAATGAAAGTCCAAACAGCATGGCACAGGCACTGATGAGAAAGGGCCACGTGGAGATAACAGAATGGATTGGGAAGAAGCATTACATCTTGAACCATGAAGCTGAGAACAGATTCAAAGTCATGTTCAGGTATTTATAACAACTTGTACTTCTGAGAACGCATTCCAGGAAGTAAGAATTTGTTTTAAGGTCAATATTCCCAGTGACCTAAGGCCCTTTCACCTGTTGTCAAAGGCTCCATAGGACCTCCCTATATTGCTACCATAGGGGCAAAGATTCCAGCACATAGACCTTTGGGACAATCATATCCCAACCAGAGCTCCTAGTCTCATCCTTAACTTTGTAAAACCTTCTTTTTTAGGAAATAATATCTTTTTTCTGCCTCCCAACCTTTCATTGCTTTTCTCAGGTTTTATTACATGCCTTGTCTATTTCTCTTTTGGCTAAAGCATGTGATCATAACACTATTATTTATCTATTTCCACTGTCCTCAAATGCAGTTCCTGTTTACCAACATAGTGCCAACTCTTAATACAATTAAGAACTATGTATCATTTAGGGGAAATTGCTGTTTTTACATTATGAAGAAATAGTTGACAACGACGAGTTAGTCTTATCTGGGTAAGACAGGATCTGAGAGTAAGAGTAGTAAAATAGAATTTTAAGCTGTATTTTATAACTCAGTCTTGCCATTAATTTAAATGGATTTTTCTCAAGTTAATATGAATTAATCAGATCATACCTAACTCTCCTAATAGACATTTATTCACACACACACAGACAGACACACATATTTATGCAAATATAATTGGAATCGTTTCCCATGTTTTAACTTTCATCTGGCTATATGCCCCATCTCTCCATTTACAAATAACAAAATTGCACCTCTGGGTCTTCTTTCACTATGCAGTGTTCATTTCATTCAACAAATTAATCACAGAAAATCACCCATACTAAAGAAAATAGATAAACAATCACTTAATGAAGTTATGGCTCAAAAGCTGTACTTTTTCTTCTCGAACTACCACCAAAATTTCCTGTCAGGGATGGAGCTCCAATTAGTCAGCTCCAAAGGATTAACCCAAGCCCCAGCAAGCCACTCCTTTACCTGGTAAATTATATCACTCTTCAGCATGTCACTTGCACAACTTTTCAACTCTTCCCTTCCTAAGGTAATAGGCCCAGAAGCTGGATGCTGCTGTGCTTCGGCACCTGTCATTTTGACATTTCATGCTTTCTTTAGAAAAGAGAAGTTGGTAGAATGTGAGAAAAGTGGAACTTTGACAGGTTGTCAGAATATCTTGCAGCACAAACCAACCTGCCAGCCAGGCTGTTTTTTGGTATATTTCAAAGTCTCCTTGCAAACAAACTACAGTTATTGACTGAAGAACTTCTTAAGTAGGAAGATTCCTTAGTTTTTTTCAAGATTGAAATTAAATAAATTTTACTTGAAATTGGTTTAAATTTTAGGTGGCTTACTTATAGGTGCGTATCAAATAAAATGTAACTTAGTAAGCCAAAATTGATAGACATCTTAAGTGATTGGTTTTTTTTTCATTAGTTTAAATTTAATCTTTCTTTGATTGAAGATAGATACCTCACAGTCACAAACATTTCATGAAGTGACCCTGAATTTCCACCAAATGAGTAGTTACTATCTGATTAGAAAGTAAAAGTTTCTGGCATGCAGGCCTTGGCAAGAGGACAGAGAAAAATAGGCCAGGAACCATGGCTTCTAATGTAAGTTTGCTGTGGTAAGCTGTGGTAATGTTCATGTGGACAAAGACTTGTTTAAAATATGTTAGTGAGGGAAAGGTCCCCTTGCTACTCCTCTTCAATTGTATCTTTCTACTTGAGCATTCAGAAATAGGAGGAAAAATAAATGCATACTACAATGGACTCTAATTGTTCACTGAACAAGTATTTTATTTCTTCTATCTGAATATACTACTGCAAAAAAGAGAAAAGGGAAATGTTACATAACTCTTAGGATTTCTTGTATCATTTTAGAGGAGGCAGGTCTGACTGTCCTAATATCATTTTTTTCTCTTCTCAATCCTCCCCATCATGAGTTAGTGACTATAAATCAGCATGCAGTTCATTCTAGCATGATTTGCATGTCTTTGTATGGTGTGCATTTGCAACTGTACTTAGCAAAGGAAAATGTATTTGGTTCTTATTTAATTGATATTTTATGGCCTCAGGGGAATAATTGCCAACAGTTAATGTTCATTGAACTTCTGCAAAAAACTTTTTCATCTGTGCCTACATTTTTGATGATACACATTGCTGAAATCATTGCATGTTATTTAATGGAGTCTCTATATATGTGACACAACACACTCCCCTGGATGTTACATCTCTTTTTTCCTATCAAACAGAAGGTTTAAGAGATATAATAACCTTCCCCACATACACTGGCTTCTGTGGGAATCTTCTTGAAACACAACTGTTACTTTCTAAATGGTAACATGCTCTTTGCAGTTCAAACTTCCTCAACACAAATACAATTACCTAGAAAAAAGGATGATCACTGGCCTCAGTTGAGGCCCCTCAATCCAAAGCTTAGCAGAAGAGCTCCAGGACCCCTCCCCCGCAAAGAAAAAGGCCTTGGGTTTTTCTGGGGCCATGCAAATCAAATATGCACATGGAAGAAAAATAATGGCATAGAAGTGGAGGTAATCAGCTGTCAAACAGATCTGCAGAAAAAACCAAAAGTCTGCTCTTCAGGATCCAAATAAATTTTAAGACGTGTCCATCCTTGTGGTGCTCACATTTTCCCTGAAAAAATTTGAGAGGCTCGGTTCTTTGGTGCCAATAAACCTGTGATTATAACACATTTAGAAGCAAATGTAGACTTACCCATATATATCATTTTCCTTTTTATGTGAAGACTGAATACCTGAAAATTCTGCTCCTTCTCTATGACGGCAGAATCTGATTCTCCTGATTCCTTTCACTTTTGTGCATATGTGTTGACTATACAGCACCTTGACAGCCTTTTCTAGAATTTCTTTTCTATTTTTGTATTGACTCCCTATTTTGCAGTGTGGCCTCCTCATGTTGGTAGTAATAAATAGTATTTTCTCTCTTAAGTCATTCTATACCTTTACATCTTTTTTCCTTTTAATTTTTAAAATTTTTTATTAGTACATGTTTTTAGTATATAGGATTACATTTACCATGAGGAATTTGTACATGTAGATAACACATCTTAATTTCTTCCCCTCCTATTCTTCCCTGCTCCCTCCAACTCTTGTTTTCCTTCCCATGTGAAAAAGCTATTTCCATTCTTTTCTTCAATATATTTTTATTCTTTTGTTTGTCATTTACTTGTTTCCTTAATGAGTACTCTATATGTCTGACAAGCACCGTTACTAAAGAAACCCAGATTCAAATTCTTCTTCCAAATATGAGACTTGGAAAAAAATCACTTCATTTTCCTGAGTGGTAGTTTTTTCCTCTGCAAAACTGTAATCATATTACAGGCCCATGACTTGTTGTGAAATTTAAATGGAATTGCATGCATGAAATTTCTTAGTACAATGACTGGAAATTGGCAAATGTCTGGTAGCATGCAAGGAATTTAAATCCAGAAGATTTTATCCGCTCTTTAAATTATATCCTCAGGGAAATTCAGATTGTCTTTACCCTCCAATCAGAGGATAGGACATCAACAAATATTTTTCACGTACCAATAATGGATTATCATAATCCCTTTTACTTGTAAACTCTCTTATTTAAGTTCTGACTTTTAAAATATGTTTACGATATGATGTCATTGGCACCACGCCTGCCCTGCAAGTGCAAGGTCCTAAGTTTGATCCCTGGTACCCCCCCAAAAAAGCAAAAAACTATTTCCAGGCCCAGGGATGTAGCTCAGAGGCACAGCGCCTGCCTGGCAAGCATGAGGCCCTGAGTTTGATTTCCAAAACCAGAAAAAGAAAAGTGCAAAAAAAGAAGGAAGAAAAAAGAGATATGATGAAGCTGGCTGTGATGGCACTCACCTGTGATCTCAGCACTCTTGGAGGCTGAAACAGAAGTGTCCCAAGTTCAGTCACCACCTAGAGAATTTTGTGAGAATTTGTCTCAATATAAAAAATTTAAAAAGGACCGGGAGGTAGCTCAGTGAGAAGCCCCTGGATTCAATCTCATTAGAAACAACAAAAACAACAAAATATTGTACTGACAGTTAACATACATTAAGTACTCATTTTATGTTAGAAACTTCATCTGCAAATTCTCTCAGAACCTGTGGAGGTGAAGTCTCTTTACTCCTATTTTACAAATAAACAATGCATACAGGTAATGCATGTATATCAGATTATATAAAGGATTTACAAGGCAGGCTTACAGTGGTCACCTGCAGAATCAGGGGTGGAAGAACTCAAAATGGCTGGCTGTGCACTAACGAGCTGGGTGATCCAGCTGAAAGTCAAAAGCCTGGATCTCACTGCGGAGTCTGGTGGAAGTTTGTGACAGAATGTCGAAGGCTCTGCTTTGGAAAGCTAAAGAGTCTGCACTGGAAGCCTGAAAGAACTGGAAATGAACATTCAAAGGTAAAGGGAAGAATGAGCTCTTTTGAAAAGGAAAAGGGAAGACTTCCTTTTTCTTTTCTTTTTATCTGTTCCAGGTTACCAGCCTACTGGTTGGTACCACCCCACCCGCATCTGGAGTTGGTCTTCCCTCCTCCATTTGTGACCCACACATCACTTATCCACAGACACACCCTGAGCTTTACTAGTTTATTAGATGGTTCTTAATCAAGTCAAGATGTCGTATCATAATTAACAATCACAGAGTGTTTGTGTAAATTACTCAATGATGAGTAAGCGGGAAGGTCAAGATTTGTACCAAGAACCTGAAACTTCAATCACTACTCTCTTTGCTACTTCAAAATTTATCTTTCCCCTACTATCCATACTGTGGCACAATTCTCAAAGTTGTTTTTGTTGGTTCCAATAACTACAGTCCCGTGTTTAGGTTGTTGGTGTTTTAAAAGTTTTACCCATGTGTCTTTTATAGACTGTGTAGAACTTGAGGTAAAAAGTAGCTTTCATTCAGAGTACAGATGAAGTTAGCTTCCTTTGCAAATACTATTTTTCCCCAACTTTTTCCCTTTCTAAGAACAAGCTGATGAAAATTGTGAGCAATTTCTTATTAAGTATTTCAAGCTACAAGATGCAAATTTGGAAAAATGCCTTTTGGTATGCTATCAAGTAACTCAATATTCTACTATATTCTATGCCCATGATTGAATAGGGGAAAAAAATCACCTGAATAATATATTTATCTAAAACCTAGATAGATTCAAGATATTTTAATAGAATTCCAGTAATTATAAAAATCATTGTTTACGATTCTATTACCATAGCACTAAAAACTTTGAATTCCAACTTGATGTCTCCATACTGAAAGCCACCACGCTCCTCTGCATTGCAATCACAAGCTTGATAGGCCTTTTCACCTGTTTCATTTCTCAGGGCTCTAAAACTTTTCCTGCTCATCTTTATTCAGAGGGAAACAGTAGATTGTGGTTCTAGTTTAACAGTGAGTTAAAACAAATCATACTAAATCTTTGACTTTTATTTAACATCTCTGTATCTCAGTTGTGTCTGTCTGAATCATTAGAAAAAGTTAAAAATCACACTTAGTAACTTTTCCGTGACTCTTTAATAAAAATGTGATTCTTCTTAGCAGTACACCTTTTATCCATGCTCCCTCGTTTTACAAAGTTTCCTTACTGTATTCCTCTGCCTTCCTGGAGGAGAACAAAGGTGAAAGGCTGTCTATTGGAGATGACTCTGGTATCCAAAGAGAGACATTTCAGATGAATTTCTGTGTTAGAAAACTGCAGTCATGTAGTGATTAAATATGTATTCTGATCCCCCATCCCCTCCTCATTCCTGGTCACCTAGTAACCTGGAATAAATTTCAAATCAATTATAATTGTTTTCAGACCGGCCAGGGATTTTGCCCTGTATTATAATTGTTATATTTGTCTAACTAACCAGTTTTGAAATTCTTAATACTTAGGGCTATATTCAATATTTTACCATGATGTTTGATGATGAGTACTCAATAAAATGTAATGGAAGGAATGAGTTCTGTGTTAGCCTGGAAGGCTGATCCATGTTCTGAGTGGCTCTGTGTTGCTCTTACGGGGATACTAAAATACTTCCGGGTATTACCCCTACTTCTTTTAAATGTTGTTTGTTGAACACTTGCTTTCATCTCTTTATGTTCATCATTGCAGACTGACACTAGAATCCAGAGGGCAGAGATCTTGTTCTATCAAGACTGATATTTATCTTTGTCTTTTTGCCTCTCACACAAACTTTTGCTTTTGGAATCCAAAAGCCAAAACATTAACTCTTCATTTCTTTGGTCTCATTAGTAATGGGTTCCACTTCACTAGTTTATTAGCAAGGAAGCCATCAGTGGATGCTAAGTAATAGAATGCATGGGTGGGTAAGGATCAGAATACACATTAAACTATTATATACCTAGAGAGTAAATGAATATTCTATAATTTTAAAAAACAAGAATGCATAATATGTTGCTAAAGTATTCATTTATATAAATCTTTAAAAAGTTCATTACATTTTGGCCTAATTAATGATCAAGACTCCAGAGTTTTATCTCCAAACAAGACCCACCAGATTCTTTGAAGAGTGTGATAATCCACAGAGGAGAAGATGAAAGGGCAGTGGTGAAGCACCTGTGCTGGGTGCCCTGGCCTTCTCCCCCTCACAGTGCCCTTTCCTGCATCACTCAGTATCTTCAGCTGGTTTGGCTTCGGGGCGGGAGCCCTCACATGTGGCATTTCCCCGTGGTATCAGAGCAGGACTACAGACCTCCCATAGGAGAGATCAAGCTACCTTTCACCTATGAAATGTGTTTGTTCCACTCTGAGAGGGCTGCAGTCCTTGTGATGGGGATATCATTAAAAGGCACGGGGGAGCTAGAGTCAACTTTGGAGAGACTCATAGTAAGTAAAACATATTACTCTTTCTCTTTTTTTTTTTTTTCTTTGGTTGTAAATAAAGCTCATTTCATTCTGAGGAATTCCATAGACCATGCAAATTGCATACACTTAGCAACAGTGAGGTATTGGTAACTGAAGTAGTCTACCCTACCACATTAGGGAAGGAGGAAATTTAGGCCAAGGACACAGGGGTGGTCCCTGTTCCTCTACAGTGCCATGTAGTCTTTAATGTTCACATAGAATTTGCTTTTTAAGGCATTATCTGAAAGACACACACTTTCTAAATTGTGCAACATTCAATTTATCTACCTTGGAAGGATGAATGGTAACGCGAGTCCTGCTGAGATCTGAGCCTCAGCATCCAGGGATTCTGAACGTTTGAAGCAGCTGCTGAGCCCACTAAGCCAGGGCTCCACCTCCAGCAGGACAGCCACTCTGCACAGGAGCTCACTTCACCAGCCGTTTCCCCACCACCCAGGTAATTTTCCAGAAATTAAACAGCAGTCAATAGGAAAAAAGCAAATAACTTCCCTCCTTTGAATTTTCTATAGATCAGAGTGCTATTAAAATGTGTTCTCTATTTGTGGAAACATGACAGAGACTGGAGAAAGGAGCTTAGGACTAATTTAATGTCAGTGATTCAGTTTGTATTTGAGGGGACAGAGAATCAACTTGTTCATCAATCAAAGCCAAAAGCCCCATCCTGTAGAGTCTCCCTCAAAAATGTATACAAATCTATCCACCCATCTCTAACTGCTACCAGGATAATGCAAGCCATGGGTGTAGCTCAGAGAATTCAACTTCCTAAGCAGACTGTGTTTTCCTTCTTTTTAAAATCTCATGTTGTTTTCTTCTGTTTCATTTACAATAAAACCCTCTTCCTTCACATGCCCTCAGTCCCCTTTAGGGCCTGACTTCAGCATATTTTTCTGACATCTTCTATTGTTTCTTTACTCCTTTTAATTGAGCTCCAACAGTTTCCTGTTTTCCTCTAATATACTGTGCTCATCCCCACTGCGGAACCCACAAACTAAGTGATTCCCTCCACCTGGAAAAGTTTCATCCAAATAAGTAATAACTGGCTCCTTTTCTCATCAAGGCTAAGTTCAGTTCTTACCTTCTCCAAGAACTTTTTCTAATGCTGCTTACTCTGGTATTTACTTTTATCACACAAGCTTGCTCCGTTTATTTCTACTATTTTTAATGTCTGGATTTATTTTGTTTACTTTATGGTGGTCAGTCTGACTATAATAAAATTTTCATGTAAAGCAGACCTCAACTTCTCTTATTCACCGTCTTATAGGCACTGTATAGGAATATTCTGTCACAAGGAAGGAAGGGAGGAAGGATCAAAATAAATTTTTGCACTATAGTAAATTTCCTGGGAAAAAAGTTTTATGCAGTAATCTTTCATAAGTTGTCCATTGAACCAAAAGAGTTAAAAATGTTGTGTACTAACTGTTCATTAGTTGCTTATTTCTGTGTGCAAGTCATCTATGTTTCTTTTTGGTAAAAATAAAACAGGAAACATACTCAGAAAATATGTTAGCACATTTACCTCAATTTATAGATTTATAGTATTTTATTTTCCCCTATTGTTTTATTTATTTATTTATTTTGTACCAGGGGTTGAACTCAGGATCTTGTGCTTGTGAGGCAGGCACAGTGCCACTGAGCTAAATCCCTGGCTCAATTGTCTTAATTTTTAAAAATACCCATATATTACTTCTAAATAATATATCTTTATAAATATAAATGCCTCCTCCTTTACTCAAAACTCTTGCTTTCAAGGAACAGAAGCTCATCTCCAAAAGAGTAATTCTACCAAAAGAACAGGGCCTATGACCCTTTGGAGTTTTTTATTATGTATAGCAGAGTCTCTTGCAGAGATAGAGGAAGCAACTGATGTGATGGCTACAAACCTCTAGACCCACATTTTTCTGCTTGAAATTAAAATCAAGATGCAAAGGAAATCTTCACTAGATACAACAATAATACAGATCTCCACAAGTTTGATCCCCAGTACCAAAAATAATAATAACACAGATCTTCAGTAATGGCTCTAGATAGGTAAGAGCTAAGAGTGACGGTGTATAAGGACAAATGGTATAAACTGTAGTCCTCAAATCCTTTATAGGATTCCTCTATAGCTTTCCATAACTTTTTTTGGTACTGGAAAATGAAACCAGGCCCTCTGTACTGAGTTATATCACCAACCCTTTTCATTTTTTGAGGCAGGGTTTTGTTAAATTCCCCAGGTTGAACTTGAATTTGCAATCTTCCTGCCTCAGCCTTCTAGAATACTAGGATTACAGGCATGCACCTTCATGCTTGGCTTCTCTATACCTTGTTAAAGTCATCTTTTGAAAAGCATTCCCCTGCGGCTGCTTTTATTTCAGACAGGCTCCCGTAACAGAGTCATCAGGCAATCACATGCAGAATAAGAAGGAAGCTACAGGACCCTGACATTGGAAAAGTCAGTTGTGGTTCTTGGAGTAGATATTTTTATATAATTTGGAGAGGTCCTTAAACTCCTTGTCCTCTATGGAGCCTTAAGTAGGCTTGTATTGATCTCTAAACAACACTGCTCTGTCCCCCTTTAGATCTAATTTGGAAATCAGCATACAATCTGGAGAGACGGAGATTAGTATACCAATTTATTGCTGAGAAGACTGGCAGACTAATAAGCTGGAGAATGTAGAGTTTTATGGCCTTGATAATAGTCTCCAAAATTAGCTCTACTCTCTGTCATGGGTTATATCTAAAATGGCCCCCAAAGTCTTATGTGTTTGGAAGGCAGTTGGATTATGGGTAGGAGGGAGAGTGTGGTTGGAGGAGATGGGTCATGGGGACATGGCCTGGAAGGGTGGCATCTCCATCCCTGGCTCCCCCCTCTCTCTGCTTCCTGACTGCCAAGAGGTAAGCGGCTTTCCTCCACCCACTCACCCTCACCACTGTTTCTGCCTGGAGCTGGCCAACAGTGCAAGGACTGCAACTTCTAAAACTTGAGCCAAAATAAACCTGCTTTCCTTTAAGTTGTGAGTGTTAGGTATTTTGTCTCAGAGATGAGGAAAGTGACTAAACCCTTTACTCACCCTTCACCCATTGCAGTGAAGAGTCTCAGCCTCTCCCCCACCCGTTACACCAGAACTTGTCTCGCCATGCTTCCTCATAGATGTGAGAGCAAACCAGAATGTGCGTCCTGTGCATCAGTCATATCTGAAGAGAAAACTCAGAATGGGCTGAGACTTGCCCAGCCAATTCCTACCCCCTGAGGACCAATGGGGATAATCATTTCCAACATACAGAGGGCAAAAAGGAGGCAGAAATGAAATCAGAATTTTCACTTTGGTGACAGGTTTACCCCACTAGAAGAAGGAGGGTAGACTGAAGGTATATGCCTTTTTAATGCCCTCAATTTTAATTCCCAGGCTAGATTTCCCTATTATTGCTGTATCTCAGATTTTTTCCTTTATCTTATTTTGATGTATAATTTCTATCACATACTGTGGTCCTTCAAGAGCATCTACTGAATTTTGAATCAGAAAAATTGAATCTGTTTGAAATGTTCAAAGCCATCTGCAATGGCACCCTTGTAGTTCCATATAATAAATTGAACACAGGAGCAATAGCCCTATTAAGCTGATGAAATCATTGATTTCTTCTATGTGTAATGGTCACATTAAAAGCTGAGATTTTCAGCAGATATAATACCAAGTAACTCATTGACGTATAATATTAACAAAGAGCCTTTTAACCCTATGACCCTTAGTGGAAAATGTTTATTGGAAAATGGCTGCAAATATAAATATTTTCAAAACATGATGGCAAAATGTTCTATGCTACTAATCAAAATAATATCACTTGCTTGGTCACTTTGTCTACTTTCCTTCCCTAGGAGGGGTAAGCAGCATTAATGTAAAAACAGTAACTCAACCAAATGCTTTCCTACCTGTTCTACTTACCTAACATTAAACTGGAGATACATTTAAAACATCTTGCCTTGACCAGTAGTTTCCAAATACATTTCAGCTCTTAGAAAACTGCTTAGTATTTTCAAAATAGACACTTTCATATCCAAGGTCAGATGCATAGCCCAAAAAGAAGGGCCTGTCTAATTTGAGCAAGTGCCCAACATGATTTGAATGAGGAGACACATTTAGAAGCCATCACAATAAAATTGGTCTCTATGTAAGAGATTGTTTGGAGATGCCTTTTTCCTTTTCTACATTTTTTTTTTTACAGTTGAGTATGTATTACTTCACATTGTATTATTTTATGTCCTCTTTTCCTCTCCCTTGACTCTTTCTTTGGAACTATTCTAGTGAATTCAGCATCATTAATGTATAGAAATAACAGAAAATATTACTTGATTTATGACGGTAGTGTTCTTACAGTTGAATGGGCCAAAGTAGTCCAGGTTCTTGTGTGCAACAAGGAAAGAGTTACCAAGCATACACCTCATAATATGTAGTAAACAGCTACGTTTACTGACGATCACAGGACAGTAGCAGGAACAGGCAGAAGGAAGAGGAACCCAGGAAGAGGAACTCTCAAAGAGCTTGGATGAGCCCAACACAATGCAAGCTTCTAGTGTTTAAAGGATCAAGTGCCCATAACTTCAGGTGCCTCCCACTTCATCCTTCACTGTGGTCGGAACTAATGCTCTGTCACCTCGGGCATCACAACCTCTTAAGCTCAAACATGGATAATTACCAGGGTGGTGCTGTACCCACAGCTGAATGAAGGAAAATGAATGGTTCCTTCATGTTCCATTTGGACAATGGAACCTTACAGTTCCATTTCTGACTGTATCAGTATTTGTTATTTTGGCACTGTGATATTAGCGGAAGAAATGATCATAAATTTGTGAAGTGTTAAGATCTTGAAAAAAAATATAAAGTAAAGGAAGAAAATATGTTGAGGAATAAATTCTTAGAACTCAAATTTTATGTAGTTTACAGATCAGCCATATTTTTAGGATTTTAGGACCCACCAGGTAGTGCTAGAATCTTCAGAACAATAAACTGGAATGGGAATATACCTCAGTGGTAGAGTGCTTGCCTAGCATGTGTGAGGCCCAGGATTCCATTCCTAGCAGCACAAGAAGTACACACACACACACACACACACACACACTGCCTATCCTTTCAGTTTTTGTCATGTGTAATTACTTTTATAAAAAGATTCATATTCTTTTGTCATCGTGGTTTATTGCCATGCAAGAATAAATCATAAGGATATTTTTAGTTTTCTATTACATAATTTTAGATAACTTTATAACATTCCATTCAATAAAAGTTACCAAAATACATTTATTTGATTCTCCATTATTGTACATTTGTCAATTGTTTGCAGAATAAAACAGTGTTATAGCCATTCTTCTAGCAAAACTCTTATATATCCATAAGTATTTTCTTACAATGTATTTCTGAAAATTGGAATTACCAGGGACATGTTTATCCTCTGAATATAGATAAGATTAGATAATAATAGTAAATACCTAAGTAGTTCCTAAACAATAATAAAATTTGGACAATTTGGTTTCTTGGTGAGAAGATAAATTGTAGAGATATATATTTGTGTAAAAAATTACAACTGGAATGAAAATGAGCATATCAAATGTCTTTAAATGGCATATTTTCAAATTTAAAATTGAATGGAAACATATATTAAATATCACAGGTTTTCATTTATCCATCTATCATCTGTTCACTTAACTATACATTTATCTCTGTGTCTGTTTATCTAAACCCATTTTTGTGGTACTGGGAACTGAGTCCAGGGCCTTCACACTGAGCTATATGCCAGGTTCTTTTTATTTGTTTATTTTTAAAATTTTGAGACAGGGTCTGGCTGATTAGCTATGTTGCCTAGACTGTGTCCAGACTTAAGATCCGTCTGCTTCAGCCTGCCAGACTGCTGGGATTATAGGCATGTACTGCCACAGCCAGCTTTAATACCAGTAGTTCCTAATGTGGCTCTCTTTAGAAAACAAAATCATTTTAGAAAAGAAGCCTATATAAATGATCCCTAACTAAATATACTCCATCTTCCTGTGATAATAAATTTGAGTTTAGGCTAGAGTCTAAAGAACTACAGAAATGATGATTTACCTAATGGCTCCATTTAAAATATTTTTATGGAATCTTCTGTTTAAATGTGAGGAAAACCCCCACAAACTAAAAAAAATAGTAAGTATAAAAGTCATTAGAAAAAATTAAAATACTTGAGAGAGATAGTTAGTTAGAAGGCATAAAATAATTATCCATCAACTGAAAAGATAATGATTAGGAAAGTAGAGAGGATAGAGTAAAAGGGAAGTGGTGTTTCATAAAAATAATCCAAATAATTTCAGTGCAAATGTTTGTGCCATAGGCCATGTGTGTTGAAAAATGGGTGTTGAGGGGAGGTTCGGCTCTTGAGATCAGTAATTCTCCCAGAGAATCTGGTAAAACAGCAGAGAGATTCTGCCTTGATCGAAGCCTCACTGTTGTGTGCTGAGACTTCCTAAAACCCGGTCTTTGAAATTAGACACTGAGATATAAGTAGTGTGGTGGAGAAATTAAATGAAATGGGAAATAAGGGAGTGTTGCAATTTTGGCCCTGAAGCTCAATAGCTGAGTGACCTTGGAAAAGTCAATGATTTCTCACTGTGCAGTTTTCATTTGAACTGAAATAGTTAATGATCGTTTCAATTATAATTTAGCAATGTATAGGAGTTCTTAGCACTCAGCTTGGCATACAGTAGGTGCTATATAAATATTTTTCTGACATTAAAATGAACTCAGTGAATGTTTTCATTTCACAATATGTAACAATTTTTCATGTATTCTTGAGTTCTTGCTATTATGCATTTAATACTGTATTTGCTTAATAATTTATTAGTTTCGCTAGGTGAAAGGCAGAGCTGACCATGTAAAAATAAAAATAGTTCTTTTAGAGTGAAACTGTTGGGTTTTGGAATCACAAATATGGATCTGTATTCAGGCCAACACCTAGACAGGTACAAGACCGGAGTTGGTATGGAATATTAAGGACCAAACTGGGAATGAGAGAGTCTATACAGAATTTGTTTGAATGCTAATAAATCATGAAATCATTGCTTGCTGGCTTCTGGGATTTGCTGCATAAGAAGCCTGTAGTTCAACAAAGAGAGAGGCTCCCCACAGAACTCCTTAGTCTGGCTCTAACACACACACACACACACACACACAAAGGCAGAGCAGGTGTTAGAAAAGAAAACCAAAGAGATTTTAGGAATGGAAGGGATCCCTTGACCCAGAATCTTCCATATGTATAACTGTTATTTTAATTCCAATCAAGATTTGGTGGCAGAATTGTGGCAGCCCTATGAACATGACTCTGAAGCACACAGCCGGTTGTTGAGTTAATTTACTTCTTTTAAAGGTCCCCTTGAGCTCGTTTGATATTGTTTTCTGCATGCAGGCTTCCTGCAGTGTCTCTAGCTAAGTCAGTCTACATCTCTGAATTTAATATATGGCATGCTAAGGAGAGCTCTGAGAGGAGAGATGGCTGCATTCAGACACAGGAAGCAAACTCCACACAAGCCCGTGCCTTTGCTTTCCCCCTCAAGATGGCTGTGGGAAAACCTCCCCAGAAAGAATTGATGAAGAGAGAAATCACACAGGCCACCTGGGCTGAATATAAGGAGCAGCTGAATGCGGAAACAACTTTTCCCATGCAAAGATCTCTAGCCTGGCCTCCTCCTCTCAAATCCTCACTGTGGAGTAAAACTAATTTAGCAAGATATCCCCATTTCCTCTGAACAGTAGTGAAAATATTCCTACAGGACTTTATTAAGATAGACCCCAAAGTATTCATCAGACCAGTGAAAGGGAAAAATCCTGCTGTGGGCTTCCTACCCATAACACCACTACAATTAAAGAAGAAGCCAATATCAAACCAGACAGGTAACTTTATAAGCACACCAGGGCTCTACCCATGCCCAAGGCCACATTTTCAAAGGAAAGAGCCACTTTTTTTTGCAGTGGTACAGGAAAGGAGCTGCAGGACAACCAGGCTGAATTGAAAAGACCTTACCAATACCTTAGGTGGTTAACAGTAGCACCTGAAGCCAGATTCCTAACACTTACAGATTCAATATTTTGTTGGAATTTGATGAGGTCTGTGGGGATGTTTGCAAAGGGGAGATATGATTGGATCCCTAACTTGGCAGCTCTCTGGCCTCCCATGCAAAGACTGTAAGAAGTTCTTTATTTTCCATGTGGATCAGGCATTCCAAAGCAGTATGTGCTCTCTGCCAGTATGAACTTGAATGTTAATTACGGCATTTTAATTTCAGTAATTGGTTGAGTGGAAAGATCGTTGCAGAGAATGATAACTGTATTATTATTAGGACACATGAAATATGAATTTGATTTTTCTTTTTTAAGGAAATAGTGAAATTTTGGCCAAAAGTTTTAAATTTTCACACAAGCACAGGCTAGCAGATTAGTGTACTGCATTATTATAGGCTAGAAATGTAATAATTTCCATTCTCAGCCTTCCTCTTATTCTAACTTTCTTTACAAAGTTCCTCATAGAAAATCTTCTTAAATCATTTGTGTGTACTGACAGAAAATAACAACTCTGCTGAAGTTGCACAAACTTTAATAGTCACAGAACAAAGAAAAGTCATAAATTCATTTATCAGTTACACTGGTGGGAACAGAAGGTAGGTGGACTTCAGCAAAGACAGGAAATCTCTTCTATAGGTTTCAGATATTATTTTATGGCCTTTGTAGAGATGCTGGAGTCTAGAGTTCTTCAAAGCTTATTGATACATCCTGAAAAGTTTCTTAGACCCAAGAATGTTAGGACAGATTCTAAAGTTAAAATAAATGTCTAAATAGCCTGGGGTAATTTTGGCTATGGACTAAAAACTTTCCATCTCTTTAAAATTGTGATGTTCTATTTGGCCAAGGTCAAGCAATCTGTAGGATCTTTTGTATAAATGCACCTTCTTCAGAGAACTTCAGTTCACATGTGTTTCGTTTGTTAACTCTGATGAAGGTTTGGGGATTTAAGACTTGTTCAAATAGGCAACTGTTGTAGGAAGAAAACAAAAGAAGAGGGACAGGTCACCTACAGTTCCCTCTGATCTTGGAAAGTATCATGCCGAATTTTTCCTCTTGCTCACAGTTCAGTTTCACACTCTATACAAGCCTATCTTAGTGCTTTGGGGTTCAGCAGATCAATTTTGACTGTGTATTTTTCTGACTTTGTTTGCATTGTTCTTTTATGCAGCTGCAAGACTGCTTTTCTTTTAGCAAAGTGTCAAATGGTGGTGAATTTGCTCAATTAGCTTTGCAAATGTGTGTTTGACTTCCTATGGCATCTTTCTCCTCCTTTCTTTGTTGTATATTTCTTATATTTCAAAGAGGAACATCAAATAAATTCTTCTTTTGAAAGAAATTAGCATTTTAATTCATAGGTGATAGTCTGCAGTTGTGTTTCTGATTGTGTTTCTAATTAAAGGACAAAAAAACACATGCATTCTTCTCCCACTCAATTCAGTTATTTTGGAGGTGAGGAAAATAGTTAAATCCCAGCTGCACTGAAGGTAATATTTTGACATAAATAACTTTATCACATAAAGTAGCTTAATCAATGCATTGTGCATGGTCTACAAACAACAAAATAACACTTTTCCATCCTGTTTGCATAGCCACTGTGATTTTTTTTCCTTAAATTCTTTTATTGGTACATTTTAGGTATATAATACTTTTACTTTTATCATTGAGTACTTGTACCATGCACTCTGATTTTATTTGCAAGATCTGAATATACTTGAAGGAACAGAAAAAGAAAAAAATCTTTTAGTTTAAGTATCACAGGGACTGAGAAGGTGTATTTGTTCTCAAATAATTTAAAACAAACAAGGCAAGTATTTAAGCAGTTGATAGAGATTTGAGATTCTTGCTTCAAGAAAGGGGGCAGAAAAGAGAAGCTGGGGTCACAGTAATGGAGATAAAATAGTGAAATGCCTGATGGTACATTTCCCTAGTCATTGTGTTTTCTCACTGAGTCCTTTTTAAAGTAAGTTTTGCCAATCACAAACAATAGTTTATTATCCTCCTCAATGCCTTAGCCATCGTCTTAGTTCTTATAGCTTATGCAAGTAAAAAACATTTCTCTTTGTCACTTTTTCTCTTTACCCAAATAGGAAAGTGGTGGTTACAGCACATGAAATACAATTAAAGGTCTTCAAAGGGCCATTGGACCGCTGGAGCTAAGCGCTTCTTATCTGCATCAGACTTCAGTTTCTTTGAAGTTAATTCAGAGATTATACTTCATGCCTTTAAACATTCTTTAAATAAGAATGTGTATTATATCTCTTTCTGAAATCCTCTGGAATATCAGGCTGAAATGAAGCTCACTGTTCCAAAGTTTCAACCATGGGGCAGAGGAAGAATTGCAGCCTTTGAGTTTCTTTCTTTTATTACTTATAGGCAGGAGGTTAAAACCATAAAAAACAATTCTTTATCCTCCTTTCTTTTTACGTTTCATTAGCATTTAGGTTTTTTCCCTTTCATCTAGAAAAGAAAAACTTTTCATCATGACATATTTGTACAGTTATAAAATCCACTGGTTGGGCACTCCATTCGGTATATAGCTAATTAACATCTAAGATTGCCTACTAATGTAATGTGTGTTCGAAGGCCTTCTGAGAAAGGTGTTCCCCAGTTTCGGAAGGGGGTGCTGGTTAAAACAAAAGTATCAGGCTGATGGCAGAAGGTATGTTTACTCAATTCGAGTAACTTGTCAAATGACTTTAATTTGGAAGAACGTTAGTTTTTGTGTATAAAGTAGTTTGCTTCCCAAACTAAAGGGGAAAAAAAATAGCGATGAACAAATGCATACAGGATCCTGGCAAGGGCAAGTCATATTTCTACATAGGCCAGCGAGGAGAAAGGCTGGACGTTATCTGATTTATAGCCTGATTAGGAAAGTGAAAAATCGTCATCAGAGGAGGAGCAAGCTGGGTGTCAAAAGCACATAAACAAGCTGAATCTGGGGTTCAGTTACAAGGTTTTCAGAGAGTTCTTTAAGTGGACACTAGAATTTTACAACATGAAATCACCTCTTTGAAGTAGCTTAAAAACATACAATCAAACAACATAGGGGAAATATTTTAAATTATTCATACATAGTTCAAAGTTGGTAAATTTTCTGTTTTCAACTACATATGAGATTGCAGGAGTGATGGAGCCACAGTTTTTCACTCCTTGGAGTCTTTATATGCTTGCATGCAAGTTTCCTTGTATAAGATAATAACTGAAAGTGAGTATAACTGTTGGAATGCTTTCTCTCAAAAAGATTTCAACTTGAGTTCATTGCGTTATAAAGTAGTGGCCCAAGGATGAATGAATAGGTATCCTTTTTTATCTTGAAAGGGAAACAATGGCTGAATTAAATTAAAGATTATTAACTGTGAAAAGTCTCACCAAAGAATGTGTTAATTTATCAGTTGAAACCCTCCCTGCTTACTTACTGAGTGTATGAAAGTATGAGGTATAATTTTATTTTACTTTAGTAAATCCTATAATAAAAAAGTATAGAATTTATTATAGAAAATATGGCAATTCTTTTATTTTAACTTATGTCCTCTTTTAATACCTGAGATATTAAGCTATTGTCTTGGAAACTTATAGTTTTGTTTACACTACCATTCCAAGGAATCTGAGATCTTGTGCCAATAAATAGAAGTGCACTGTTGACCAATAAAATCTGAGTGCTACCAAGTATTGAAATGCTATCTATTTATTTCAGAAACTCTTATTTCTCATTTAGAAAATTCAATTCCTGGATACTAATGGAAACAGCAAGGAGACAAATATTTGAAAGTGCACGCACATCTATGCACATCTATCTATTGAAGTCTCACTGTGTGCTAGGTTCTCTTAGGCAAATGGACACAAATGTCTTCTCTTCCTGATTATATATGATGGGGATGGGGAGACAAACTAATGCTTGAGTAAGTCATCCAGTGTTTTAGAATTTAATAAGTGCTGTGCTAAACAAGAGAAAAAAATGTGGAGTACAGATGAAAATGTGAGACTTCCAGCAAAGAGGATGAGGTTGGAGGGAAAGTTAAGGCATAAAATTGAAAAAGAAGTGAGGGTGAGCTCTTCATATTGCGATCTGAGCCCTGAGCAGGAGGGAGCCATGGGAGGCATTAAAAAGCAATCAGAGACAAGAGGGATTCTGAGAAAGAAAAGTTGAGATAAAAAGCCATAGAGAAAGAATATTTTATCTGATAAGGGAAAAACAAAAAGGGCAGTTTGGCCTAGCTGCAAGAGCAAGTGGACAGCCATAGGTTGGGGTAAAAATGATGGGGCCAAAGCAGGCAGATAATTCAACTTCTGTCCTCACGGCAATGAAGAGTTTATTGCTGGATGGGACCAAAGAGTGAAAGAACAAGTTTTCAAAAACATTGCTGTTTAAAATTGCTTTGTTGGTGGTGAGGGGAGAAGTGGTAAAGGAGAAAAGGGGGACTCTGGAGAAGGTAGTGGTTTGAAGACAAGTAGACTACGCGATGGTGTTTGTCCGATTCCGCATGTATTTTAAAGTGGAAGGCAGTCGTCTGAGAGATTCAATGTAAGGTTTGAGGAAGGCAGCAAAGAATAGCATGAGTGGCTGGCTGGATGGGGTTTTTCTGTCTTCTGAGATAGCTATAAATCATAGCAAGTATTGCTGTAAATTCAAGAATTCACCTTTAGTGTTAATAGATGGTGAGTCTATGAATAGTGCTGGAATGTGGAATGTGGTCTAAGTTAATCTAGGAGTTGTGGTCATATTGATGGCATTAATGACCTCAGGAAAATGAATGTTAGAGAAAGTAAATGTAGATAGAGAGTTAAAAAGACTAAGTGCTGGAACTCCCCAATGTTAAGAAGTTGGCAAGAAGAGATTCATTAAGCCAAGGGGAGACAGAAAGAAGATTGAGATTTTGCTATTAGAAGGGCCAAGTGAATAAACTGGAATTAGGAGAAGTGAGTGATTCATCTGTATCAAATGCTTTGATTGCTCAAATAACGTCAGTGTGGCAAAATATGAACATTGGATTGCTACTCGAGATGGCAGCTGAAAGAGAAAGAACTCAGAGAAGGTTTTTCTCTTAATATAATATAAAGAAGAGCTTGTTTGTATGCTGATGGATCTATACCAGAAAAAAAAAATATCAAAGTAGGAGATAGATGAACTTTTGGAATGATGTCCTTGAATAGGCCTGAGCATATGGCGCTGTGCTAAAGTAGACAGATTACCTTGAGTAAAGACCATAGCTAATTTATCTATGACCAGCAGGCAAGAAAGCAGAATCTGGTGCTGATGCAAGGAAATAGATGGAGTTGGTGGGAGTCCTCTTCCTGTTCATCTCTTGGTGGAACATTGAGCAAGATCAGCATTGGAAAATGATGATAGAGAAGAACATGACAAGGGGTTCAGGAGAAAATGTGAAAAATAGTCCCGAGAGAGAAAGGAAGAGTGAATGGATTGAGTTTTCCTGGCCTCATTAAGGAATTTTCACTTTGAGATTCCTGACTATGAATTTAAAGTAAAATCAACTAGTAACACTGTGAGGTTTTATTTAGGCACCTGCTGCTTCACAGATGAACATGGGGAATCTGGTGTTGAATTGTATCAGGGTGTTGTTTTCTCAAGCAAGAGTATCAAAGCTGGGGAAGCACAAGGAGCAGAAGGGCCCATGCACAGCAGAGATGATGTTTGGTCTTGATCTCCGAAGTGGGAGGAGAGGAAATAAGGATGTGTGATAGTTGTGGGATGATGAATAGATTATAGAATCGCAGGAATCAAAGCCACCTGGGTTTGGGAATGCAAGAATTTTGAAGCTCAGAAATTACAAACTAAGCCCAAATTTACATAGAACATATTGAGTCAATATTATGTGACTACTTACATTGTGTGTTGGGTCATTTCTAGCATATTTTCACTTGATCCTTACAAATTACTCTGCAGAAGCCCTTAGTGCCATTTCTTTTGTAAGACTGAAACAATATAGGTTCAAATTTGACCCAAATACAGTAATAGGAAACACAAAATTCCCAAGCCAACTTCACTTCTTCATTTTTAACCCCTCAAAATTCTCCATATATTAAGGTCTAAAGGAGTATCTCTCTACATGTTCTGGGACCAGATGAATTTTTTTATTAATTTTTGAAATACTGACTTGAACTTGAAGGATTATCACTTATTTTATCATACAAAATTGGAAATTTTGTTTCAATGATCAGAAATTTCTGAGAAAGGAAATTAGCAAATTGCTAAGTTGACATGTCTTACGAGTATTATTGCCATGAAGTTGTTTTGGATTTTAAATAATACCCTGTCACAAAAAATAATGGTGCCATTCCATGGGAAACTGACAAAATTCATTCAAATTATCTAGAAAATGGCTCGTGAGACTTTTAAAGGTTAATTTAAAACTTAATTAAGTGGTAAATGACAGTCATGTTTTGTTTAATATCAAAATATATTTCAATACATATTTTACATGTTAGAGATATAGTAGTAGAGGTTGGATTCTAAGATACTTGAGATTTGCTTTCCTCTGCTTAAGTAAAGAGCAAACCCAAGTTGTGCGCAGATGTGTGTGTGTAATGGTGTTGAACATAGGGTAAGGAATGGTCAATAAAGAGATATATTATGCAAAAACTGATTATTGTTGAAGTTATGTGCTATGTATATAGTAGTTCTTTTAATTATTTTATCTATGAATGTGTTTGAAATTTTTGTTAGTCAGAAGTTTAAAAAAGCAATCAGTAAAATACTTCACAGAGGCATGCATATTCATTATCATTAACTCACCATGCTCAGCGATGCTCTAATTTTAAAAACTGCTTACTGTGGAGGTGACACCATTGGCAGAATATGGTCAGGAAATTTTTCAAGTGGAGTTAAACATCTAGGAACCCTCTACTGACACTGAATGGGTAATTATTTGTGACAAATATAACCATTTCAAATGCCACAAGTTCACAAAAGTATTTTATTCCTTGTTTTTATACTTCTTGTAGTAATTGAGGAGCATCTCAGCATCCCTCAGTCTGTCAGTGGTTCTCTGCCACATCCATGCTAAGACTTCAAAATCCATCACTTTCTGAGGAACTAAAAAAATGTATCTCAAGATGGATGCCATCATTTGGACTGTGATTGATTTTTTAAAATAACAGACATCATTTTTGTTGTTCCTTTAATTCAATAGTGGATTAATATTGCTTGGCCTGATGATAGTAGCCATCAACCTGCTTTGCCTCCTGTGACCAAAATGCTTTCTCACCTGCAGTAGGTTGGGTTCTCTCCTTGACCTAGATAATCAGATCCAAGTTATTAAGGTAGAAAAATATTTTCAGTTAAAAATAATTATTTGACTTGGAAAAAAAGAGTAAAACAACCCTATAAGTAAGGCTTTGGGGTCACTAATCCATTTGTTCAAAGTATGAATTCCACAGGCTTAATAGCTAGTCATTTTACTTAAAAGCCTGAGAAAACAGCATATTGATTTGAAAATTAAACATCTGCCAATAACTTGAGTGTACTTTATGTAACAAAATAATGAAAATATGTTTTGATCATTTAACTTGAAATTGCCCATCAAGTCCCCAATGCACATTGTATAAATTTTTGTCTACTCAATAAAAATCACAAAAATATTAATAGTTACATAAGACATAATCCATTTTAAAAAGATGCTTTACAGGCACATTTATCTGTATTAATTGCAAGTATGAGTTGAAGTTGAGAGAATATCACCCATCTGGCATTATTTTCCATGAATATGTCGACTATGCAGTCTAGATCAGTCTATATGCAATTAATAGAATTCTTTAGTGTCTCTAAACGTCAGCATTTACTGATTCACAAATTGACAGTTTAAAGTTTAGTTCATATTCATGTTTGTAACTAAATTATGGCGACCAGGACCAAACAAATACTTCCCAGGACCAGATGAGGTACCTTGGTTAACATTTACTATCACCCTCTAGAAGACAGGGCCAGATAGAATGAGGTATTTGAACCTGGCATCTCAAGTTAAATGTGAATCTAAGAAAGTTCTGATTTACACATTATCAGAGGACCCAAGAATCTACAGTCATTGAGGAAATAATTGTTGGGTTCATTGAGGTTTCTTTTCCCTCCCTTCTATAAGACTCAAATATCTAACATAATGTTCTTGAGAAAACACAGTTACCCATCAAGGACTTGTAACATTTAAAAAATACCCACATAGTGCTCTCTGATGAGAAATGAGAAAATAAAAGTTTGTTTTAAATATTTGCAATTGTTACTTACAATGCTCAAGGTATCCTTGATGAAGAAAGATTCCCTGAAACTTCTTGAACATTGAGATAAAAACATTATCTATAGTTGCATGAATCAGATAGTGGACCTGCATAGGAATTGTAGAATTAGCATTTGTTGCTAATTGGCATCCTTGAAATTGGAGACACCAGGATTGGTCATTTATATCGTGGGGAATAGAACATTAAACAGCAGGCAACACCAGAGGGAAAATGAACAACTCCAGATTGTGTTCTAGGGCCTGGTCGTGCTTTCTGTGCACATTCCTTGTCTTTCTTCTGAGGAAATTTTAAACTGTGGTGCTTATTTTGTAATTTTTATCAAAGTTATACATTAAATGAATTGAGGATTGCCATACTAGTGGCCAAACTTTGAGGCTCTCTGGGAAAAAGGCATATTGTGTTTCTTTTTCTTACATAAGTTTTTCGTATAACTGAAGTTTTATAGATTGTTCATGCAGCTCAAATTTATATTTTAGTAAGTAAGAGTTTAAGTATGAATTAGGGTTGCTCTTTAATTGTTGTACAATTGTGGGGAAAACATAGAATCTCTTAGAAGCTTTGTGTCCTAATCTTCAAATAACTATCGTTATAAAGTAATGATTATAATTGCTTCATTGAATTAGTGTGAAAATTGAATGAGATGAGGCCTGCATAGCACAATACCTGAACCATAGAAATGCTAGAAACACACAAGTGGTTAGTATTAACTCAAAGGATATTCAGTTTCCTAGTTTTCTAAGGTCACAGTTAATTCACTTTTCCTAAATGATGATTGGAATCATCATGTCATATGACTTCTAGAATTCTGGCCTCCTTTTAGATATTCACAGGCCCTAGGATGGTATTCATGTTGTTATCAGGAAGCAAGCCCCTGGGAACTGCTTGAACGCCTCTGGCTATAAGCCTTCTTGGTCTTCAGGTGCTTTCACAGTTTCTCTTCTCCTGAGCAAAACCAAGCCAATGTCAAGCTGTCTGTAAGATGGAATGAACTCCATTTGGGGTAAAAATAGAAGGAGAGGATGGCACAGCAAGGCAAAATTGGGTATTGGATATCTTTGTCCTCAAGTCCTTTGCCAAGGTCCTGCTATGAAGATTTTATAACTCACAATTCCTCTTTCCACACCAGCCTGTTGCAAGCTTTCAGAGTTTCTTCCCATCTGGATGACACTAGCATCCTTTCGACCCTGTCAGTATCCCAGCCTCAGGATTAAAAGCTGTATTTGCAGAGATTTTACTCAAGTCCTTAACTGATCATTGTGCAATCTTTATACATGGATTATGTCACAGTTCTGCCTATTTCCAAAAGTAAGAAAAAATATTTATGAAAATGAATGGCTACTTGGGTGATCTTCCTAAGTTAGAAGTATCCATCCAAAGTAAATTCTTGTTACCTTAACTACAAATTATAAGCAATTAAAATCATTTTTTCTATAGATGTTTATGCCTTGTCTGGAATCCCAGTATTCTCAGTCTTGCTAGTAGTAGTTTTTCTTACAGTGTGACCTTTTATGCTGAGTAATTTGTAAACAATTTATCAAAAGACTGTACCTTTGCGATCACCTAGTCCCCACTTCTACCACCACCAATCAAAATTGAAGATATACTGAGAGAAAAGATTTTGGTGTTCTAGGAGGACCAGTGAGTTTGGAGAAAGAAATGCTTCTCAGTAATCCACGTGTCAGGAGGGGCAGAAGGCAAATCCCCAGGAATTCTGGCTGGCCCTACAGAGAATAGCCTGCCCTCGAAGTCAGAAACCTTTCACCACAGCTGCCCGAATGCCTCGCTCCCATATTTTTGGATAACTAAACTCCTCCCTTGGAAAAGCTAATATTCATGGGCTATCTACCATCAGAACTGAATGTGAATTAAAGGAAAAATAGTCAGATCATCTGTCTCAATAGATGCAGACTTGTATTGGGTTGGAAAGGTAGAGCATTTGGATTGTGTTAGGGGAGACAAACATGCCCGGGAAGTAGAGAGAGAAGGAAGTGGTATCATCTTTTCCTCTAACAATAGGATTGACCCCTGACCAAAAGGGTAAAATAGATGAGATTCGGTTTGGGGTATTGCCCTGCCCCTCACAGCATTAAACATTCAGTGGTCTTGGTGGCAGGCAGTATTATCCCCTGCTAGCACCTCCCCTTTCACTTTCCCCTCACATCTGTAAAGCCTAACTTAATGTCTAGACTCTGAACAGCTTGGCATCCTTAATAGGACCTCTCCAGGAAGCAAATAGTGTCTCATTTCTACCACAATTGCAGGCTTCTGAATTACCACATATCAGAGTTAAAGGGGGTCTAAACTCTTTGAAGAAACTCCTTTTTTAATATGATACTAAGTAAACGTCATTTCTTTTGCTAGGCCAGAGGTGGCAGTGTCCTTATATGAGGAGGAAAATCAGAGAGTGGAGTTATCCTAGGCACAAGGACAGAAACTGATGGCAGGGCATTGGATGGCTACTTCCTACCTGTTTTTATTCCATGGTTCTTTCCCTGTTCCACATTAATCTCACATATATTGGTCAGCAATAGGGCCATTTTAATTTTCATATCTGGCAAGTCTGTTCTTTCAAATGGACATTTGCATGACAAAAATTACCACAAGGGATTTCTTACAACAAAACTGTAAATCTTTCAAAATAGAGATGCTGACTCCTTTAAAACAGCAACATGTACACTAGACAGAGTTGATATAATTAAAACAAGTAAAATCCATAGTATCAGGATCTAAGCCAGCATCTTTGACAAGCCACTAAGTTTTCTTTAAAGCCTTTCTATTCAAATGTCATTCTTCTAAGGAAGAAAGATTTATTAGTAAGAAATGTAAAAAAGAGAAAGAAAGAAAGAAAAACCTCACAATCAAGGGCAAAGCAGTGAAATGATTGAAGATGCATTTTTTAATCTGTAGGGTTTACCAGGATTACTTAGGCTAGACAAAAATCCATGAAGGTCATAATGACATTTTTATCATCTTAGACTGATGTATGCCATTTTTATATTGTCTTTGCAATATACATTAAAATTTTAAAGAGTGAACTGTTATACTGAAAAGCAATGATTTAAAAATGTATCAGTTTCACCCTTCTGTAGTTTAACAAGAATTTTTACTTCCATTGTTTAGAAATCAACCACAAATTTATTTTTTAATTGCTAATCCTTATTAGCAATAAAAATGTGTCATTATGTGACATGTATGTATATAATTAGTAAGGTAAGCACTCTTTATTTGGAGGAAAACTATAGAAATATGCTTGCTAGGAAAATTGATAAATCCTTATAAGGAAATAATATTATAATTAAGGTTTATTAGATACTTTATTAGGTCCCAATTACTGGATCTGGAACCTCACCCATCTCATTTAAACCTAACAAGCTGGCTCATTGGTACCTATCTGGTATTCAGTATATAGTTTTGGAAGGAAGAAAAGAAAGAAGGCAGCAAGTAGGTTGGACAGAGGTTATCGATGAAATATTTATGGTAGGGATTAAGGAAGGAATTATCTTAATTTCATAAATTAGGAAAAAGACTTACAGAGCACAAGAAAGCTTCTCAAAGTGGAAATGCTGTAAGAGGCAGAGACATAATTGATCTACACATCTGATCAAGGCCTAAGTGTATGCACTTTTGACCAGATAGTCATACCTTCTACTTTGCTTGCATTTTTGCTTAGAATATTGGTAACTGTGTGCAAAATTCAAATATAAAAATATTACTGACAGTAATATTGACTTATGCGATACAGTGACCTATATTTTAAGTGAAATAAGAATTATAAAATATATAAAAATAGGCATCACATTGTACGAGGAATAATGTGCTTACACACATGTTGGGTGCTAGTTATTAACATTGGGACAGAACCACAAAGCATGGCCACCTGATCAGTAGGGAGACTCTTACTACTTTGGTTTTTCCATTTTTTTCAGTCTACATTAAATATAAAAAAGCAGACATTCATGAAAATTGTTGCTGTATGTTTGGTTGTGTTTTTTAATACATAGGTAAGAATCTTTCCTGCCCCCCAACACTTGGGAAAATAAATATTTTACTTTAAAAAAAAAGTATACATCTTCTAGCTAGTGTCAGTGATGGGAAGGAAAACAGTAGAAAGGCAGAGAAATCAGAGTTGAGTGTTGGAATGAATATAAACAAAGGTGAGAGCAAAGAGAAGTCAGGAGACAGAGAAGGCTTAGGAGAGGAGACAGGAGCAGTGAGGAGGCATAGGATAGGATGTTTCCCATTTGAATCTTTGACCCTATTTTCTTGACAATCTTGAGATTGTTGTCCTCCAACTCGAAGCCTCACTGTGACCTGGGAGGTCTCCTGAAGTGTAGAAGCTGCTCAGGATTGAAGGAGCTAAGAAAATTGTTCACCTAATCTTCAATCCCTCTCAGCTTCTCTTTCACCGTACTTTGCTTTACTCCTTACCCATTCTACACTTGTCTGTCTATAGTATTCTACGTATATAATTTTTAACCTGAGGCATTCCATTCTACTCAAAGCCTTCTCTGGAGTTGTCCACATTCCATCTAAACCATGAAGAATTATTTCTTTCCTAATGTCACTTTGCTTTTCTTATCCTGCACTAGGCATTAATCATTATCTTAATGATTGGACTAATTTCAGGCCAAAAGGAACACATTGATGATGTCTATCCTTCTTCATATTTGTTTCCCTCATGTATCATTCTCACCTCAAAACAGGTTGTCAGAAATTATGAAAAGTAAAAGATCTAAGAGTTGAACCTAAGCCAAGTAAGGAGGCAAAGGTCAGAAGATGTCCCTTGTCAGACTGGTCACTCTTCACTGATGCCCAGCTCCCTTCCTCTCTGCTGACCCTCCCCAAACCATATTCCTAATGCCTTGTACAAGGATGTGGTCTTGGGTACAAATCCAGCCAACTTTGCCTGGTTTTGAGAATTTAAATGGTTTTGCCTATATCTCATCCTTAGATACTGTATTCCATTTAACCTCTTTTCTATGTTCCACTCATCTCGTGTTTCATAGAGTTCCTGGACTAGGGTTGTGTGTAGTCCGTTCTCCTTGCCTCTTGGCTTTTCATGTTCTGTTTGTGTTTGGAATATTCTCATCTTTCTCTCCTTTCGTCCTTTTACTTTTCAATGTCTATATAGCCTTCATTACTTCCACTGGATTCCTCTACTCCCTGTAGACCATCATTGTAGGTATTAATGTTGTTATTTATATATTCTTCCCAGCCATAATGAGTGGTGGATGGAGCAGCACTATAATCATCTTCTTGCTGCAATTCAGCATAGTTTCAGCACTCCCAGTTTTTGCTCAATAATTGCCTTATTACCTTTCTGATTGTACTAGAATCTTCCTTGGTACAAAGTATTTCTGATATCTGAATCTGCCATCCCTGAAGCAAAAGACTATGGAGATCATTTAGAGATGTGTGTTCAAGTGTATTTGTTCATTTTAATTAATAGCCCTGGGAAGCCAGCAGGAGGGCTGGTACATCTGAAAGAGAGGGTGAAGTTAAGGGAGGTCCTAGTCATCTATTTTTAGTAAAATTGCCATTGCAAGGATGAAATTAAACTCTGAGTGCCTAGAGGCCAGATGTGCTAAAGATTAGTTACAGTCTCTTTCAGTTTTTCTTAAAAGTTCCAAATGAGACATGGAATATAGACTGGATCAAACTGTATTAATTTCAAGGAACTGCAACTCAAAAGATGAACTTTAATATCTAAGAAAGGGCATGAAAATATGCCAAAATGCTTTGAACAACTACTGTGTAATCATATACTATTGAATGTTGCCTTGCTTTGTAACTTTCTGTATTTCCAGTTTTTACTTACTTTATAATAATAAAATGTAATTATTTGAGGTATAATTTGAGATTTCAAATTTAAGTTTACATATTGAAAAGAGTTGCAGTATTTTCCCTTCAGGAAAAATAATTCAGGAAACTATGAGACTTTAAAAACATTTTATGTAAAGAACAAGATGATCAGTAGGGAGAAGTAGTGTGTTCATTAGAATTCTGAAGATATTATTTATGAGTTTGGCTTTTTAAAAATCAGACCTTACCCTGTTACCTCCTTTGAACCATGAACTTGAACAGATCCAGTGAAAGGTAGAGTACCACAAGCAGCACTATCTCTTGACCATGCTGAAATATGGGTTAACTAGCTTTGTAAAGGACAGCAACTTTCAAATTACTTCCCTTTTAGAATATAACTTAATGAATACCCTCAAAATATCTTCTAGATCAGTGGTGATGATCCTATGGGACACATGCTGCAGAGGCATGTTTGTGTCATTGAAGGCTCTGTTATTGTGTTTTTCTTTTAATGTATGAGTGGCTTTTTCTAAACTAAAACCTCAGTGTTCAAGTTTAATTGCAGTGTGAGCTTTGTAATAAATAAGTGGGTTTGGGGTTGCAGTTTGGACACTCGGTCTCTAAAAGGCTCGCTATCACACTTCTAGATCCAAGACAAGTGAAAAGAAAGTAAATGAACTAAAGAATAGGGGGGGAAAATGTAGGAGAATGATGACCAATGGTATTTCCATTTAAAAAACTAAAGTGAAATTTGTCCCATTATTTGATGAAGATGAGAAATTAATGTGAGAAAGGGAGATGGAAACTTTCTTTATTGAGCACAGGTCAGTATATAAGCTGACCAATTCTCTAAGTGCCTTTACGGTTTGCTCATTGAACAAATATTAAGTCACTGCAGTAGGTGTCAGGGTGTCAGTATCCTCATCAATAGATTAGAAAAGCAGGAATTGTTATGTCCATTAATACCTTTCTCTTCAACTACTATGTTCTTAAAAGCAAATTATAGATAATTATGTATCCACAGATAGTAGAAACAGTATCTGGAAGAAACTTAATAAATATTTTTGCTCAGTATATAATTAGTTGAATGGATAATGAAGTGGTAGGCTGCTAGCGTTTGAACTTAACTTTATCTCAAAATACAAGAATCACATTTCTGTGAGGTTTTTTTTCTGTTTTTTAGGTAAAATTTACTTTGTGTAAAATTAATCATTTGGGAAATCTTTCAGTGGCATTTAGTACTTTAACAATGTTCTGCAACAACAGTTTCCAGTTATAAAACATTCTCGTTAAATGAAAATGAAGCCCTGGTGTGTACATTAAGCAGTTGTTCCTCACCATATCCTACTTCTGGTAACTGCCAGTCTACATTCAGTTTTCCCATTGATTGATTTATTCTAGGTATTCTAGACAAAAATGGATTTATACAATGTGATATTTTGTGTCTGGCTGCTTTCACCTTGTGTTGTGTTTTTGAAGTTCATCCACACTCTAACATGTATCAGTATTTCACTCTTCTTATGGCTGAATGCAATTCCATTGTGTGAATATCCCATGATTTGCTTACACGTTCAACCCTTAATTGACACTTGAGCTATTTCTGTTTTTCGCCTGTTGTGAATAATGCCGCAATCAACATGCATGTACATGTTGATACAGGTATTTTGGTACCTGTTTTCTGTCTTCGGGGTATATTATCTAGGAGTGGAAGTACTAGATCATACAGTACTGTTTTCTTTAACACTTTGAGGAACCATCAAGCTATTTTTACAATAGTTGAATGACCTTACTTTTCCATTGGCAATGTGTAGAATTTGTAATTCTTCCACATTTTTGCCAACTCTCTTTTTCGCTTTTCTCATCATTTGGGACAAAATGCCTGACATCCACAACTTTAGGAGGAAAAGTTTATTTTGGGTCATATTTTTAGTCCACAGTTGGCTGGCTCCAAGGCCAAATGGCATAGCACAGGGAAAGCTGCTCATGGCACAGGGATCAAGAAAAGACAGGCAAGTGAGGAAGCTGTGAGAGAGATATACCCTTTCTGGTTACCTACCGGTGACCGGTGTCTTCTCACCAGACCCTACCTCCTAATAGCCAGTCAACTATAAAACCTCCATAATTCAATCACCTTCCAAAGGTCCAGCCTCTGAGTATGTGAAGCTTTTGGGGAACAACTTGACATAAGATATAATAATGGTTTATATCTAGACGTTCCCTCAAAGCCTCATGCCCTCATAGGTAGGGCTTTGGGGAGGTGACTGGATTATGGGTGTGTGATACTGGATCATGAGTGTGTGATAGGGGAATAGTGAACTGATTGATTTACCATAGTTCTGAATGTAGATAATGGATTTTCTGAAGTGGGAAAACCTATGCTGGGTGTGGGTGGCACCAACCAAAAGGCTTGTAGCATGGATGGAAAGAAAGGGGAAGGAAAAGAAAATCTTGGTGCTTCCTGCCTGCCTTGCCATGGACTGTTTCTCATCTGCCATGTCCCTGTGCTATGCTACCCTGCCTTGGTGCCAGTTGACTATGGACTGTAACTTCCATGAACTGTGAGTTAAAAAAAATCTTTCCTCCTTTAACTTGTAAATGTCAAATATTTTGTCTCAGCAACAGAAAAGTAACTAAGACAAAACCATAACACAAGCAGTTGTTATTTTCGTGCTTCTTTCTTGTTTTTTAAATTATACCTTGTCCCAAGTGCTTTAAGTGTTGAGACATACTGTGTCTCCATTTTATCTCCATAATGACTAATAATGTCATTAATATAACTTAAGGAATGAATTTTTTTCTATAATGACATCTATAGCTACTTTAAGAAACAGCACCACTATAAACTCCTTGCTGAAAGCAGAATCTTCAAATTATCCAATTTTTCCTTCTCTTGAATTCACAACATTCAAACCATCAGAAAGTCCTGTTACTTATAAATGAAGGTTTCTTGGGATACTATTCTTCCCTACATTTTTTGCTATTTCCAGCCTATTCCAGGTCCACATGATCTGCCTCTCATCCAAACTGTTGTTTCAATTTCCATTATTTGTTTTATTTAATCTGTGCTCCATATAGAGCCAGAATTTTGATGATAAAGTAGACCACAGTGGTACACTGCTTATAATCTACCATTTTCTTCATTTTCCTTGTAGAGGATAAAATAAAAAACAAAAAAAGCTCTGTGCCATGGCTAATTATTTGACACCCACTATCATCCCAGACGTATATAAAACTCCTCTTTCTATGAATGCTGCTTTCCATTTAGTCCCACCTTTGTTATTTAAACATTTTCCAGAGGATTCTTACATGCTGTTACCTTGGCCTAGAAAACCATTCCCAAATATCACGCAGTAGGCCCTTCTATTCTCTCTTCCTTATGGTTTCTCAGCAAACTTTCGCTAGCCAGACTATACCCTATGGCAACAACACATTCATTCCTTGTGAGTATTTTTCTCTTCTTCTGATTGTACTTAAGCATTGATCAGCTTAGATTGTTTGCTTTTATTTATTACTCCATAATTTCAGTTAGAGTTGTGACTAGTTTTTTATTGACCATAGTAGATCTATGCATAGGACATAGTTTATGCTCATGATTTCATTAATGAGTAAATAACTCTATTATTAATAAATAAATGGTACTTGGATTGCAGTGGGTGTCATGTAGAAGTGCCTGAATTTTTTTCCCAGAGAATAGGAGCATAGTATCAGTAGGGAGTAGTACTATATTCTGAGTGCTATGTTTGTACATAAGAAAACAAGCCTCATATTTCCTTGTCAACAGCCAACTAATCCTCTTTGAAATGTGTGGGTTGTTCTGAGTGGCAGTGACATGCAGAGTAGAGAGAGAGGAGGATAATGGAGAGGAATAGAGCTGGTTATGTGGAGAAAGCTCATTCTTATCATGATCTTTGCACAGCTTGTGTGTTGCCATTCAAGAGTCAGTGGTTTATTTTCACCTTTGAATATAGTGAGCAGTCTCTAGATCTGTTAACATGAAACTCTCCCAGTGTTAAGGAAGAAATGTGACTGAGTTCTGTTAGACTAGATCAGCCTCCTTCTGACTAATAGAAAAGAAAGAATCTGGAGACCATTATCGATTCTTAAGACGTCTATAATGGTAAATGCACTTTATTATATTATTAATTATTTTAATTATTAATTATAAATTAATTATTTATTATAAATCTAAGTGATAAATAAAGTTTGTATAACCAAATATAGCTCAGGATTTCTTTATTGGATTGGATATTTTCAATAGTTTAAAATAAAGTATTTTTCTGTTATATGGACAAGATTACTTGATCCACAGTTACATGATCATTAGTTTTTATCATATGTTTATTATGAAATCAGGGATCTTATTATACTCTTTCCATTTATGTGAATGTTTTAATGAAAAGAATTGTTAGAGGTATTTTTATTTTTTAGAATAAGCTTACTAAATTGCCATGTGGAATACTCAATCTGTATTTCAATTACTGATGAAATAATTCCTTCTTTACTAAATACTTTCAGGTTCATTTTCTCAATTGATGCTCATGACCACAATTATGTATTATAGGATGGAATGATTCAAATAGAATGACAGTATTTTAAGCATTAAGTTAATATTATAGCCCAGGTATCATACAGTCCACTTGATGAAATTGCCAGTGTTAAAGGACTTAGTTATGTACACATGATATATTATATGTAGACGTAGAAAACTAAAACCTATGCAGATCTCTGATGGAATAGATATTTTAGAAAAACATAGGTGATTTCGGTTTAATCTTCCATTATTTTTATACTAATTAGGAGATACATATATATTTTCTTTTGCTGGAAAACACAAAAGTTGTGATTCTATTGAGGTATTTTTGTTTTATCCTTTTTAAAGTATGGTTTCTAAATCATTCACACCTGGTTACAGAAGTTTCAAGTGATGGTTATAGAGCTACATTGCTTTTAGGACTGTGATAAGGCAGAAACAACGTGGTGGAAGAGCGTGGTGGTAGAAAGTTATTCGCCTATAGCATCCAGGAAACAAAAAGAAAGGGAAAGGGCCACAGAGAAAGGTGCTGGGGACCAGATACATTTCCCAACATTACACCCCCATATCTATTCCCTTCATCTTGGCCCTGCCTCCTGCTGCTATCACTTTGCAATAAGGCCATGAAAGTATGATCTCATTATTCCATTCATCCAATGGATAAAGTTAGGATGCTTATGATGTTACTACTCTCCTGAAAGCCCATCAGCTATCAATCAGTCTTTTACCACATGAATTTTGATTATATATCAGATCTAAACCATACAAAACAGTGCATGTGAATGCCTAATTGTATTGTCATTCTATAGAAAATAACTTCACGTGTGAAAAACACCATTCTTATGTTGGGAAATAGTATCTCAGGGTTAGTTTCATTGGCATGACTGTATAGGTGGGTTTGAATATATTTTCATAAGACTTGTGACCATTTTTTTAACTTTTTAGCCAACTGTTTGTATATTTTTCTCATTTAGATTTTTCCAGTTGAGTTTTTGATAAACTTATGTTCAAATATTAAGAATTTTTTGCATGTTAGACATAGTAACCTTTTGTCTTGGATATATGAGGCAAATATTTTCTCCCATGTTATCAGTTATCTTTTGGATATTTTCATGGTATTTTTGTAATGCAAAATACTAAATTTTATGTAGTCATACTTAACAGTTTGCCCTATCATTTCCTTTGGATTTCTTGGTCATAATTTGAAGAGATTTTCTTACCCAAGTGTTAAAGAAGAATTCTTCCATAGTTTCCTTCTAATACATGGTTTACTTTAATTTTTGCATTTAAGAACCTGATTTATTTCAAATTGTTTCCTCCATATGATGTATGACATGAGCTTAATATTATCTTCTTATAAATTATGCTTTGTTTTTTTTTAATTGTTTATGTTTTGGTAAAAGTACTCAGTTGCCTCTGCAGCATTTTTTAGAGAATTATCTTTGCTCCAGAGATAATTTGAGATTACATTTTTGTGTGAGTGTGTGTGCGTGTTTATCTGTGTAAGTGTGTGGTACTGGGTATTAAATTGAGCACCTTCGCATTGATCTACACCCCAGCCTTTGTTTTACTTTTTGTTTCTGAGATAGGGTGCACTGAATTGCTAAGTTGCCCAGGTTTGGCTTGAACTTGTGATCCTCCTGTCTCACCCTCCTCAGTGTTGGGATTACAGACATCCACTACCACAGCTAGCTGAAGTTGCATGTTTATTGAAAGTATCACATATATATGTGGCTCTTTATCTGGATTTCTTGATGTCACTCCTGTACTGGTTCATATACCGCTAATACATTGTCTTTATAGTACAGAGTTAGTCCCCTACTGTAGTATTTTTGTCTTTTCTATTTATGCAAGTTTGCTTTTATACTACATGAATTTTAATATAACACTATAAGCATTGTTTTGATTTTTTTGTTGTGATGGAGTGAAGTTTACAAATTCAACCTAGGGCAAACACACATATCTGTGATGTTAAACTATTGTCTTTCAGAGCAGGGAATGCCTTGTCATTTTTCAGACCCATCATTTTTCTTGTTCAGGAAAATATTAATTTTTTTCTTAAATTTTGTGTATTAATTTTTAAATTAATTCCTCAGTGTATACTATTCCTTGTGATTTGTTTCCTCTACAATTTTACTGGTTATTCTATGTGTAAGTGAAAATCACTTCTATACATATAATCTTGTATTATTTTACCACTATAAGTTTTGATTTCCTGGTTTATGAGCATGTCTAAAAATAGAATTCATTTGCTACTTTGTAGTTGTTATTTACCTTCTTACTATCAAATCTTTTCTAATCTTTTTTTCTCATTTATTTCCCCTTTCCCTCTCTACCCTCCTGTCTCCCCTGTCCCCAGATCCTTTTCCCAGACAGTTTTATTCCTCTGTATGATAGCTCTCTCTTCCAATGGAAATGGCTAATATTCCTATAACCTCTTTCATCAGTAATAGCAATCATTGGCCTTTTTCACTTTTTCCTGATCTTAACAGAAATGCCCCTGTGTGACTAGATAAATGATCCCAGGTTGAGAAACAGCATTGGAGTGCTGTCTCGGTACTCATTAATTGGTCTGGTACTGAGGATTGAATATAAAGCCTTCTGCATTTGTGCTACCATGTTACCAGGTGCACCTTCAGCCCTCTTTCAGAATATTTGCTTTTGAGATGAGATCTTGCTAAGTTGCCTGTAATGGCCTCTAACTTGTGTACCTCTTGCCTGTACTCCCGAGTAGATGAGATTAAGGTGTGTAGCACAAATGAGCCTTTTTTTTTTACTGTTTCTAACATCAGGAATATTGATTTTTTTAAGAGCTTTTACAATATCTGTGGAGGTATATGTCTCGAAATAGCTTACTATATCCAGTATTAAAGGATTTCACAATGTTACACTGATTTTCTACTTCTATAGTAACTCCTACTTGGTCATGGAATACTATGGTTTTAATATAGTAAAGATTTTATTCCCTGTTTTCTTAACTATTTTTGCATTTCCACTCAGTGATAATTATTTCATTTTTGTAATGTCTTTATAAACTTAGCAGTTAATATCATATCAGCTTCATAAAAATTTAGAAACTTTTTGTTTACTTACAGTGCTCTGGAACAAGAATGCATTGGTTCTGTGTAATATGTGGAGAGTTGGTAAAATTTCTCTGAGAACCCATCTGAATCTGGTATTTATTGTTTTCAAATTCATTCCCTCCATGCTGTAGCTCCTTAACAAAATTCTCTATTTTTAAAAAATAGAAATGAGTCTATTTAGGCTTTCATACTTTCTATTTATAATGTGATCATTTTTCCATTTATTCTTACTTTGAAAATTAGGGATTTCATGAAGGTTTTCCTTTTATTTTTCTGTTTTCTGCAAAGTAATTTCTTTGAATTTTTGAAATGTTCATTTTTCAACAATTATTTCCTGATTATTTCCCCCTCTTCTTTAAGTATGTGTTTATTTCTCTCTACTTTCATTGAGTGATTTGTAGGTGTGTTAATTACTTAAATCAAATCTTATGTCCTACTTTAAGTTATTTTTTTTTATCCTCTTGTTACTCTTGGCTCTTATTTTTATTCCCTTTATTTATATATTCCTTTGCTTTAGTGTTCTCTACATATTGATCTTTCTTTTCTTTGAAAATTTGTTTTATATTTCATTCCTTTTTTGAATTGATAACAATTTAGCACTATGAATTTTCCTTTTATGCTTTAAAGAGACCCATAGACTCTAACATGTAGTGTTTGCATTTTTAGGTAGTCTATTTCAAGGTGGACAAATTCTGAACATTTATTATAGTATTTTTCACATTTTACTAAAAAGTAATTTAGTAGAGATTTTGTTTTATAATTAGTTTCAAATAAAGTACTTTGTTTTCCCTTGTTAATGCTTGGCAGCTTCATTGCATTATGACCAAATAGTTGTTCATATTTTTACCTTGTGGAGCACAGAAATATTTTCAGTGTGATAGTATATGGTCATTATTATAGTCATTCTATCATTTCTTGGGGAAAAAGTGTTCTGTTATAAAGATATAAATTTCAAAATATACTCAGAAGATACATCTTAGTAACCATATTCTTCAGGTTTACCATCTTTTTTGTTGTTATATCCTTTTGCATCCACCTGATTTGTCCTGTGCTAAGAATGGTATCTTAAAATTTCCCAGTTTTCTACTATGAGCATCTCTTTTTAAAGTTTAACATTCTTACAGCTTCCATAACTTTCGTTTTATAATGGCTACTGAAATTTGTAAGAATAATACCTTTATTATGGATTTTGGCTTATTGTTTCTAATTATATTTTGTTTCACATTGGAATCTGCACTTTTTTGATATTTTGTAACAAAGCCTCACTGAATTTTTTTTTCCCAAAAAGTAGCACTATGTTTGTAACAAAAGTCCTGCCTTGACTGAATGCTCTGCCTCCATCTCCCCTTCAGGTAGATAGATACTTACCTAATTATAGTACAAAGGTAAGATCAGAAAAAAATGCTATGCAAATAATGACATGAATAACAGTAACTGCAAATGCTTCCAGACATTAGTACGATCAAATAAAAGAAAAAGAAACAAGTTTCTCAGTCATTCAAGTAAAGGAAAAAGAAACAAGTCTTCCAGTCCTAGCAGACTAGATCCTGTTTTCATAGACAACAGTGCTGACTCACTCTCTGCCCCCCTCAGAAGAAAACACCTGGAATAAACATTGTTCCCTGAAAGCACAATATGAGTAAAAAATTAAAGTAAAATATAGTACATCTGAACAAAGATGAGGAATTCACGAATTAGGTTTGAGACAAGTAAATTGTGGATTACAGGAGAAAACTGAAAGATATCTAAAAGATAATTATCATTGGGTCTGTAACATCAGCTTTTTCCAGTAGGTAAAAAAATATTGTATCATTCTTAAATAAACATTGCTATTGATTACAGTAGGGAGTTTATGATTCATAACTTTGCAAGCTAGCTGTACCCACAATAGGGCATCTTATAAGACTCAAACTGTTATCTCAAACAGAGGCGCATGGGCACCATCACAGTGGTGTGTACTACGCAGGTCAATGAAGAGCTAGGGTGACTGGGAGCTTAAAATGCTGATCTCAACCTCTTCCGTCCAAACTTGTTCTAGAGAGGCTACCATATGACAGCCTGTTGTTTCACTGCAAGTGATACCTTCTATAACATCAAATGCCTGCTTTACTACAAAACTGGGAGAACTGGAGTTATCCGAATAAACCTTTTATTCCCATCACTTGGCTGGTTTTGGAATTTTATGCAATGATAATGCAATAAAAGCAACTCTATAAAGAAGTTTCTTAAACATACTTGATTTTTTTTCCACAACAGTTTAGAAAATTAGGGTACATAGTTTGGAATGCCTTACACTGTAATGATAAGATTCATTTGTTTAAATAAAAGCATACTTTTAATATCTTTCTGGTTTGCTATTTAAAAGGAAACAAAACCTTGATCTTTATAAATATGAATGAGATGTTGTTTATACTCCAGTCACTTAAAAATGTTTTCAAATAATATGAAAAAAAAATAAAGCTTATACATAGGAATACTTTGATGCCTTTATTTTCCATTTAAAAATACATTCTACATTATAAAAAGAGGTTTACATCTTAGGGTTTTAAGGTTAATCTGAAATGTGTCAGTGGTAGTTATTGTTAAATATTTATTAGTCCACTGGTAAGGACAAATCATTTTCTTAATCTATTTCACTAATAGAAATTATTTATAAGTGCATCATTAATTATTTACATTTTCCTGGTATTATGTTTGCATTAATAATTTAAATATATATAATTATCTATTAAATCATCTAAATATGATTTAACTTCATTTGTCTTTTGTAACACAAATAGCAAGTTGATCATTAACTGTAGTCATATAAAACAAGGCATGCCACTATAACAAAAGGATATGTAGAAAGAGGAGTGACAATGGCTTGCATATCTATCATTTTTACTCAATATTTGTGTTTCATCATTAATATTCTTCACAAAGTTTCTGGAGTTTCTGACCTGTAAGTTTCCTGTCCACTAGTTAGTACATACCCTTGAGGTCTCTGGCATGTAGAAAAAAGTTTCTACAGGTTGCCAATTAACTCAGTGCCCTTGGAGTCAAATGTCTCTCTTTATGTAACAAGTAAAGACCAGTTTTATTCTCTGGGCAGTATTAAACATCTTCGCTGAGAACAAGATTGACTGCTGAACAAAATGCTTATCGTGGCAGCTTTTTCCTGTCTTGGTTATTGATATCACCAAGTACTTCTAGAGTTTCACAGTCATGAAGTTAAATCTGGAGTTAGAACCAAAAGGCAGTGACTTGGTTCACCCCCAAGAGGTTTCTTCCCTGAGGAGCTTGTTAAAAAGATCTTAACAGGCTATTCAGAAAAGATAAGGCAAGTGAAAAGTTAAGGCAAGTGGAAAGAAAGTCCAAGCTATGAGTTTATTCTTTTAAATAGAAAAACACTTTATATTCGGTATTACTTGATAATGAGGTAAAGTAGGGACAAAACCCAACGTGAATTGTAAACATTGTCATCAGTGTAAAAATCTTTGGATTTTAATCTTCAATTATTACAGTCCTCTCTTCAGTGTATTATGGACTGACCCACATCCCTCCAGAATGCACATGTTTCAGTATTAATGCCAGGTCTTCAGAACTGACTGTATTTAAAAATAGGTTGTTTATAGAGAATTAAGATAAAATGAGGCTTTTCAGGGTGAACCTAAATCCAATATGCTGTTGTCCTTCTTAAAGAAGGTTAGGACATAGACATGTGCAGAGGCATCACCATGTGAAGAAATAAGGAAAAATGTGGCTATGGGTAAGACAAAGAGAGGCCTCAGAGAAAAGCCATCTCACCTGCGGATACTTTATCTCAGACTTCCAGCCTCTAGCACTAGGAAAAAAATTAATTTCTGTTGTTTGGCTATGCTGTCCATGGCACACTATATTATGGCAGACCTAAGAACTCTAAAATACAGACCTTATAATTGTTGATATCTTCATCACAAATCCCAGCTGATATTCTGGGCATACAATTCCAGTTGTTCTCATATGGGACACTTGAAGCAAGATTTGAAGACAACTGTTGGGCCTTCTGTACAGAATATTAGCAAGGGGAATTTAGAGTCCAGACTTTAATTGTTTACTATTTTGGCTTGAGCAATATTATTTTTAAAGCTGAATTTAAAGAAGACAGTGTATGCAAGTAGCCTTCCTGAATACTTGATTAGCAGTTTTTCTACAACCTTTCTTGACAGCTTAGGTACCATTGAGTGTTCAAGTGAATGTGCAGGTTAAACCTCCCTGTAGATTGTGGTAAGAAAGAGTTGACATGGCCCCAGTCTGGGAACCTTAGTCAAAAACCACTATTTCCATATGTTTAGTACTTGGGCCTGATGTATCTATATCTATTTTCAAATTTATATCTATATGAATTATATAAACTCTTGGAGTACTTCTAGTAAAATGACTCTGGTTTTGTCAAGTTAATGGTTTCTTCGGTGAAACTTTTAACCTCAATTCCTCTACAATTTTTGAACTTTTAATTAGATGTAGTAAGTATGCATAGCTGTTTACTGATTTCCAATTATGCAGTTTTAGGTTACAAATGTGGGAAAAAAAACATTAACTGCTTCCATAGCAAGATGACCCAAGGGGACACTTTAGCAGAATGGAAGCTACTGTGCATAAGAAACAAGGCTGCTGGCAACATGTATGTCCTTTTAATTTGAGGATTATGTTGGAAATGAAGCATAGTCTCCAAGGTGAACAAGTGCTTTTGCTAGAGTACTTAACCCTAACGATGAATCTAGCATAAATTACATGATTGTTACTAACTGGTATTTAACTTTCCTGCACTTTTAACACTTATTATATTGGAAAATATGCTTTTTAAAATTCTGTCCATGGGTGATTAAAATGTTCTTTTCTTTTATATTTAATGTTTTAAAATTATGTTCATTGAGTACTCACCGACATATCAATTATTTAGTCATTAAAAACGCGGGTGAAAAGTCATTCTAGTAATAATTAGAACTCAATCCAACAAGTGGCAAAAGAAGTTCCCTAAATTGCAGCAATGAGATATGGAAATTACAATAAATTGTCCACTTCAAAACAAAAAGAAAAAAATTTCATAGCAATTCCCTAAAGTAGATGGCAATTTGGGGTATGCAACAGTAGCAAATATGCTCAGAGAACTGTAGCATTTGTGAAATTGTTCCATTGTGTCAAGAGAAAATTTTCTCAACTCTTCTCTGATTTCTGAATAATTAATTAATGACTAAATGTTATTTAATACAATTGAGTGAAGTTCTTCATTATAGGAGATTGAATATCTGCAAGAATGAGACATTGCGTCCCTTCAAGTTATTTCTAGATAAACTGTTTCACAGCAAAGTATCATTAAGGTAGTATGTCTGCTAAACATGGGAGTTTGTTAGTGCTTATGGAATACCACAGATGTACTGAAATTACTACTCTGTCCAAGAAAGAGTCAGTAAATGGTAAAAACATCTTATGATAAATTTGTTTCTCTTCTTTCTTTGCTTCCAGACATTGTACATCTTTGTGGGAAAATTGGGGAATAAGTTTTAACTACTATGTCCATTCTCCTTTAAAATAGAAACTTTGCAGGAGACAATTCTAAACATGTGTCAAACAAATTCAATGATCCTATTATTGACTAATATGGTGACACAGAGTTGGTTCATTCTTGCAGTTTACACTTGAATTTAAAATTGTTATAGAGTTTACACTATGATCTTTCAAAGCTAAACAGCTGTATTTCACACACCAATGAATTTCACATTTTTTCATACATGCCTTCTATAGGTGCTCATAGATACCCTTCTGAAGAAATCAGCATGTACACCTACATTTCAGATGTGAGGTCTGAAGTTTTAGACTTTCATTGTGAGTTGGCACCAGTTTGGAAAATCAGGATGGAAATGATAGTTTATCATCCCCATGTTTTCCATTGCTTTGAATTTAGAACTGATAGTCAAAGTAGATTTTCACACACAGGTTAAAGCAAATATATTAGTTTCAATTATGCATAAAAATCACTAGAGACATGAAGACATTTAGAGACTTAAAAGAATTCTTAGTCATTAGTATATGGTCTGTAAACTGGAAGTCCTCATACAGGTTAGCTGTATCCCTGCCCAGGATTTCAACACACTGCACTTAATATGCTGATTGAGCTCCCATGTTCATCTGGGTCTCAGAATCCCCCTGTAGAGCCATTGGTTGTTGGCAGAATTAAATTCCTTTCAAATGAATCAGTGACAACTCCACTTTCTGGCTGGTTGTTTTCCACTACTGAAGACGCTGTGTAGTTCTGTACCTTGTGAGCCTTTCTAAAATATTTTGCTTTTAAGGTCACAGGAGCTTATCCATAGCACCTTTGAGTCTGTTACACGTCTCTCATCGTTGACTCACAGAGCTGATATTTTGTTTTGTTTGGTGTGTGTGTTTGTGTGTGTGTGTGTGTGTGTGTATTTTGTACTGGGAAGTGAACTCAAGTCTTTAGCACTGAGCTATATACTCTGCCTTTATTCTTTTCTTAAAGTTTTAGTTTGGTACAGAGTCCTTTCAGATGCTAACTGGCCCAGGATGGGCTTGAACATGCAGTCCTCTTGCCTGAACCTCCCAGTGTAGAGGGATTGAGAGCATGAACCACCAACCCTGGTTAGAACCCTTTTTAAAAAGGCTCACCTTGCCAGAGATGGTGACACATGCCTGTAATCCCAGCATTTGGGGGACTGAGGCAGGACTGCCACAAATTCAAGGCCAGCCTAAGCTACATAGTGAGTTCAAGGCCAGAATAAGCTACATACCAAGACCATGTCTCAAAAACAAAATGAAAGAAAACCTGTTTTAGTTTTTTTTGACTAAATTTATTAGGTCAGATACACCCATAGATAAGGATGGAATTATATCAGGTATGGACACTAGGGGACAGAATCTTAGAATTCTGGTTTCTATGATGAAGTAGAATCATGCCAGAGGTACCCCAACAATAATTTTTAGTGGTGTTTTTCTTGTGTTTATTAGTGTTAATAATATTTAATGGCATTTTTTAAGAAGTAAACTGGAATATTGTGTTTGGGGTTGATTGCTCCATGATAATTATAGTGATTTGGAAGTCTAGAATCATGTTTGCTATATAGATCATTTATACAAATGTTTTAATAAAGTAGAATTTTTAACGAAAACATTTTTCATTTTATAATGAAAACATTTTTCATATCTAAAATGCCCACTGAATACAGCTTTTCCTTTTCATCTTGAATCAATATGTTAATTTGATTAAGAAAGCTAGACACTCAAGATTTTCATGGGTGGTGATATGTAATCTATATAGGCTTAAAGTTAAATATTTTATCCAACAAGTTGGTTATATTTTGCATGACACTTTGAGCAACTACTATTGATTTTTGATTACACTAATATCTATATTTATGCAACTATAAGCAATGTTTATGATACTGAATTCATAAGACCATTAGTGCTACCAACTTGTAGGACTTGCAATTATATTGGTATATATGTAATTTATAGTTACAGTGGTAGTATCTAACTTGCATCTTAAAGTTTGAATCCGTAAAATAATCATGCTTTGTAAACCAAAACCTCTGATTAATGTAGTTTTTAAAAAGAATTTATTTAGCTAGTCAAGGTAATAAAGGCATTTTTCCCTTCTCAGGACTTAATCAGCTTAATTTTTTTCTTGCTTATCCGTTCTGTTAATGATCAAGATTGTGCTAGCACAAATTCGTTTTTAAAAAAGAAACTGATTGGCTTAGAAATCCTTATCGTAAGTGTTCATGAGTTTTGGCCAGGTAAGTATCTCATGGTTATTTAACAGATAATGTTTTTGGAATTACCCTGGATTTGTCTGGAATGTAGTTCAACTGATTGTCAGCTTTTGATACTCTTTTTTTCTCTTTTTGTTTTTTGGGGTTTTTTTGGATGTTGAATGGATTTCGACAAGACAATATATAGATAATGAAAAATAATACTTTCTTTTGTCCTTAAATTCTTTTATTGGTACATTTTAGGTATACAATACACTTACATTTATCATTGGGTGCTTGTACCTGTACATGATATATCTTGGTTCTTATTTCTTCCCCATTACCTGTGCGCCCTTCACCCCCTCCACCCT
>NW_004624733.1:24121499-24148805 GCF_000247695.1 Heterocephalus glaber | reverse complement strand
TATATATATACACACACACACATTTGTTATAATGTGTTTGTTAAATAACTGTAGAGAGGAAAACTGTACTACCCCTCAACAACAGCAAAATGATTATTTTCTTCTTCTGAACAAACATGTCCTAGTAGTGCAATTTTTAATTTTTATATTAATTTTAAGAAGTTTTTTTTTTTAACAAAAAGAAGATATTTTAAAATAATCGAATCCTTAAGATCCATGCTACCTATTCCATTGATGATTTAATTTATTTATTCAGTTTTAACCACCCTAATCCAATCATTTTGTAGATTCTGGCTATAAATGATATAATTCCAAACTAAATTTCTGCACACAAAATTCAGTGAATATAGATAATTTTTAAATTTTTGTATTTTTCCTCAATGTTTTTCTTTTAGTTAGATGATAATAAGAATTATAAATGGAATTGATTTAAGATTTTTTAACTGTTTCTGGTCAACAGCAAACAAGTGGAGAGGCTCGTTAGGGACACATTAGAGCCAGTGCTATTGAGTAGCTTTAAAACTCACATTTTCCTTTGCTTTTAGTCAGAAAATCTAGTTTTTCTATATTTCTCGGGAAAGAAGGGGAGGATAGTAAGTAAACGTGAGCAGAATCAAGTTGCATTTTAGACTAAAAGCTACTAGTATGGATATAGTATAAAAATATATGAATATTTATTGCCAACTCTAAGAGTTTTAGCAATTAAGGTGAAACACAAGAAAGAACTTATTTAAAGGTGTGTTAAATAAATGTTTATTTTGAGTAATGCATAGCAGATAACTTGCTTGCCAAAGTAGGAGATGCAATAAATAAGAAATTTATAAAATTAATTTTTCCAAGAAATAAAAAAGCAGTTAGTAAGGTTAAATGCCTGGAAATGTCTGTTACCCCTAATCTGTATGAAAGGGAAATAATTTATACAATCTGAAGAGAAACCAAAGTGTAGGGGTACAATAACTTCAAACAAGGTGTCCATACTCAGTTTAATAAGATATCACAGAGTTTATTTCCATTCACAGTATGTTTCTAAAGGTATAGAAATAGTATGTTTCTACAGCGAGAAAATGAGATTATTTCATTTACTGGAATTACAGCTTCTTTTGTATAAAACTTTAATCATTTTATATATGACAGCCTTATGCTTAATGTTTTAGAATACTCTTCATAGAACATTATTTAGCAAAGTCATACTCTCCCACTGAGCACTTTGATGCTTTCAATGGCTGTGCTAATCTGGTTTGAATATATGCGGCATTTAATCTTAATTAGGATGCTGAAGCCTATACAGTGTTAATTATTCATTTCACATGCTCCCTCCACTTTATTGGAACTTCTAATTTGCTTAACAAAATGTAGCTTTTAATTAGAACTGTGGAAATGTTGGGTGCAAGGTGGTGTTCGAAGTGTTGGTGTAACTGAACATGTGTGCAGACTTTGTCTGGTGTGGAAATACTTGTGGGCAAGAGCAGCCCTGGAATAAGAGGTCAAATGTTTTGAACTCCAAAGGTAAAGCCCTGGTAGTTCCACTTTCCGTCTTCCACAGCTCTGTCTTAGTTTCTTGTAAATAAAAAGGGAAAATAGGAAAGCATAGGTGGTCTTCAATTTTAAAATTATTAGATTGTACATAGTGTCTGTATCTCTTTAAGTAATGGCATGGAAAATTACACTGTGAGGTACCTGCGTAGAAAATCTGATTCCCAGGCCATGTTTGCTCACATCCTAGAGAATGAAAAACAAGTATTTTGTTAAGTTAGAAATTATTGTGTTTTTATTAAATTCATCAGAGAAGTAGAAAAGTATGTGACAAAAATATTACTTTCAAGAAAATTGGGAAAGTGGTAGATTTACTTAAAGTTTAAATACTTGATATTTTCAATATTTCCATAATATCTGCCACTTATGGAGTTTACTCTTTAATTTTAATACCTTTTTAAGATGTTCACTTAAACAGTTTAAAATTTAAAATTATTAAAACTTTTTATGTAAAAGTGTTATTTAAAAGAAAATTTATTTTGATATATAATAAAAAGAAAAGTACTAAAATGCTTTTGCATATTATCTACCCCTTTATAGCCAATAGAGGACTCATTTCATACCTTTGTAAAGAGAATACGTATCACCTTAGAATTCTAGGAGTGAAGCCAGTACGCATTTCTAGATTACATTTTATGTAAGGTGTACATAAAAACAAAGAACTGTAAATGTTGAGTTTACATTTACTGTAAATTGAGAAAGATAGCTAAAAATTATAACCTAAATGTTCATAAAATCATAAATACATATTGCTAATTTTGTACATTAATGTATACGTATAAATTTATGGTTGTGAAATAAAAATTTATACTGAGTAATTGTATCCAAACAGCTGATACTTTCCAAATAGATGCTAATATATCTCCTCAAATAGCAACCGAATTAGATTGACTAGTTGATACATCCATTAAGGAATTATAATATCTACTTATTCTCATGTCACTGCTTCATAATGAAGTCAAATAAGATTGGTAAAATAATTAACAAAAGAAATAATTACCTTTGCCCCTCATAGGATGTAAAGCATAGCATACATGTCTATATGTTTCGGATGGGAGAGGGACGCCAATTATTATAGTGCTTTTCAACTTCTTATAGTGCACTATTTTACTCATTAAATCTATTTTTTTAAAAGCCAACTGTAATTTTTAAAAATTCCTTGTTTACCTTCTACTGATAACAATTAAAGTTTATAAGCAGTCTTGTACAATTATGCATAGCTATTATTATTGCCACTTTACAGATGAAGAAACTGGAAGTATGAGATTAGTGGCGTCCAAGACCAAGAGATTTCAACCCCTCTGCCTTCAGAGGCTGTGCTCAACTCTCTGCCCCTCTACATCCAGATTGTTACCATTTCAGCTGCGTCTCTCACCATTATCTCACTAGAATTGACCGTCATTTCCAAAGGTGGCATAATGTCTGAATTTTATGCCCAGTCTCCTGGGTGCTTCCCCTTTATTTATAGATAAACCTTTACTTGGTGTAAGAATAGCTTGGCTAAATTAAGTGACTATTAATGGTATAAATACAGATTGATTTAAATTTCCAACAATGAAAAAGATATTCATAGAGAGGAGGCAAATGTTCTATCCTAATATAAGAGTAGCATGCACAGTTTTAAGAATTTTGTTTTCTGATCAATGGACTGTCTATTCTATTTTCTGCTAAGGTAAATAAGACATGAGGAGTTATGTAGTTTTGTGCACATACCAGGCAGTTAAGCTCTGTATGTTTAAGTCTTCACTACTCTGCTTGGTAGCCTAGTGCTCTCTGGGAGTTTATACAACCATGTTGGTGGCTTACTTCCTTCAACAGTAAAGTATACATACATTTTCTTATCCTGCACGATTGCTTGAAGATGAAAAGGTTTAATATATGCAAAGTGTAATATATAGTAACTGGAACATTTCACTTTGTATATAAGTGTTTGGTTTTATTACTTAGAGCTCACAGAACCTAAGAAATGGTTTTAAGAGACATCCAGGTTTCAGACATATTAAAATGTTTGAAAAGTATTGTAGAACTTATGACATTTTTCAGTTTTTATTTATAAACTACTAAGGATAGTCCACATATAATATCTGTTCTCTGCCTGAATACTTGGAACTCAAAGTCTATATATCTTCATTGCAAGAGAGATGCACTTTTCTTTGTTATATGTGCTTTAAATATCTTCATGTTTATCGAGTTGTTGAGATGAAACTCTTTTCATGAAGTATAAATAAAAAGAAGTGGCTAATGATATTGACAGGCATTATCCAAACTGGCTTTTATACATATCCAAATCCCCTGGATAATTACAAAGCTTACACTTAGGCTTTTTTCTTCACAAGTCATAGAAGTCTAGCATCACATCAAATTGAAGAATCCTGGAAACAAAGTACAAAAGATAATAAATTCCCCCATTTTTATTCCCTTCCTCTATGCACTAATCACCTTATAACCTTGTCTTAAGAGAAGAGGAAGACTCTTTCAAACTCAGTTTATAATCTCATTATAAGTGTTGCCCACAGTATTTATGCATAAGCTTTTCTATCTCCTTAATAACCATTTTGCTTTGTTTTAGTTCCTTGACTGCCCAGCCCCACACTGCTAAGAAGGCAGCAAAGTAGACTACCTAACTAATCTTGAGATGTTCACTTGGTGCTGAGTACTTTAAGCCAGTTTTCTTTGATTGAACCTTTTTACCCTGGGGAATTCCGAAAGATTGTGAAGCTCTGTGGAGCTTTTCTGAAATGTAAGCCTGCCTACCCCTTCTGTCCCTCTCTTTGAAATGAAAGGCTCAGGCCTTTTGGTTTGAATTTAGTTCTTTTCACTATCTCACCATCACACTAAGCTGCTTCTGAAGTTTGCCCCCCACGCTGTTCTGAGTTCCGAAGCCACGTGGTCCACTTTTCTTTTCTGAGCCGCCTCTCTGGCCTTGCCTTCTACTCCTGGCTTGGCTGTTCTGTTACGGTATCACCCAAGATGCCATGTTCCGACTGATTCTCTCAATTGAGTTCCAGGCCTCTCAGGGTCTTGCAACATCCCCCCCGCCTTTCTTCTTCTTGTGTGTTGCTGTGGATGATTTGGTAGTAAGAATTGTTTGAACTAGACTACTGGGCTCTCTTGCAACATTTCAGAGTACAGAAGGAAAATTATGTTTCAAAAGTTTTAGACTTAAATTTTGTCTGGTGACATCTTCATAACAACTTCTAGACATAACATTAATTAGTTCCCCTTTGATAAAGAGAAGTACTGTAATTTACCTGTAGTCACACATAGTTTGACACAGCCAGAATTTGAACTTTATTGTCTAAGACTTCAGTTAGATATTTTTCCCCACTGTGTGGTATTGCTTCATGTGTATTTTTTCTTGTCCTTTGCTTAAAATCAAGATAGCAGATTTTGATCACTGGTAAGACTGTCGTACAGTTGTATTTACGATATCTTGATAAAGAGTTCAAGAAAAATACTTTTAATGAGCTTATAATAACATAAAAAATGATTATGTCTGAGGCCAGGGATTTAGCTCAGTGGTTTTGGCACCTGCTGCACAAGCCCAAGGACCCAAGTTCGATCCCCGGTACCCCCCCCCCAATAAATGATTATGTCAATGCACCTGAGTACAGATAGTCTGATATTTTGGGATCTAGATTATAGTTCATTCAACATATTTATAGTAAATGTTCACATTCTCCTAGATGGGGAGAACAAAGGCTTAAGTGGGGAATCTTTTTTTTTTTTCCTAATGAACCTTAACTTACATTCTATTGGGGGAGAAATGAATAAGTAAACAGGAGTCTCTCTGGGGCCATCTCTGTAAGGCCATCCATTATGTTGTTAGGCGATTCTAAAAACAGTCAATGAGGTATATATTTGACATGATATATTTGACATTTCCAATGCGATGATAAGAAAATCAATGACCAGGCTTATGTACATTGTATGGTAAGAAAATCTGTGAAATAAATTTTTAGGTAATACGTAAATATATAGAAGCATATGAACAGAGTATGACTCTACTTATTGAAAAGCATTCTGCAAGTTATTGAATGATGGTGGCATAGTTGGAAATGTGGGCATTAGCATTAGATAATCCATTGTCATCTCTTTGTATTTTTTTATTTTTGAACACATTACCTAATCCTGTACAATTTACTATTTTCGCCAAAAACAAAAAAATATGGAATGACAGAGTCCCTCCAGAAGTGCTGTAAACAATATCAGAATTTACAAGTGGAATGTTTTGCATAGTTCTCAGTACCTGAAAAAATTGCACATCAGTAGCAGTGTTAAGTGGCAAGAGAAGTAGCTACAGAAGAAATTATCATTGGTGCTATTAGTATAGCTTAATAGAATCACTGAGCATTTCTATATTTTAGATTCTGTGTCTTTTTCTTTTTTTTCTGACTCCTCATAGAAGTAGGAAAGTGTAAATAATATATGGGAAGCATTTTGTATGAAGATAATTTTTTTTTGTATTGTTATCTGAGGTGTCAGAAATAAAACCTAATTCTGGAGGCATTCTAAGAGTAGGATTGCCACTTTACTATTCAGTGGGAATTCTTGCTTAGAGATGTTTTGCAAAGCCAGTCCTAACGTATTTAACTTGCATTTGAATGGCTGCCAGAGACCAGCTAAAGAGGGAAGCACATCTCACAGTGTTGAGCTCCATGCAGGTGCTCAGACCTCACCTTCCAGCCAGGGCCTTTGCCAGCTGACACCCAGAGCAGAGATGACACAAGCAGCGGAATTAGCTCCCCGCTGTCCCAAGGTAGTGAGGCAACTCTCTGCTGTGCTGCACAGTTCACATATACAGCCCCTCTCATCCCCCTTGTCTGGCTGTAGGCTTTAGATAATTTCTCTGTAGGTTTAAGGCGGTACTTTTAAACAAATATTACTAAACTGTTCACTTTAAATCTTATCTCATACCTGTTGAGTTTTACCTAAAACACCTTACAGGACATTTTAATTGATATTTCTTTTAAAGAATATAACTGGGCACAGAGGTACATGCCTGTTATCTCAGCACTTTAGGAGGCTGAGACAGGAGGATTGCAAGTTCTGGCCCACTGTAAGCAACTGAGTGCCTCAGTGAGACCCTGAATCAGTCAATCAATCAGTCTGTCAGTCAATCCAATAAATAGACTTCAGCATGTAGCTCAGATGGAAGGCCTGGGGTTCAATCCTTAGTATCACACACAAGCACACACACACAGAGATTCACACATTTACATACACACACACACACACGCACACACACACACACACATGCACACAAAACTCCTAAACTCCTATTCTAATTTTCCTTATATACTAGGAACTCTGTTAAGTGTTCATGGTGAACTAACTAGTTACTTTGTAACTATTCACTCTTAACCAAGTACAATTAACTGCTTAAAAAACAGTTTGTATTACTAACTTCTCTCCTGATAATAGTGATATTAGAATTATATTATTTTAATTAGGATTTTACCAAAAATGGCTATAATAACAAATATTCTAATATTTGTTAATAGCAAGAAAGTTAAATATGTAAATGTAAATTAAATATATTGAGGCAAGGAAAAACAAAACACAAAACTTCAATTGTTAAGCAAGGTATCTGCTTCTTCTTCACCCTCCTCCACTTCCCTTTGATAGAAAATTTTCAGTTTCATAGTAGATCAGTTTAAATATACTCGAGAAACACAGATTTGAGGAATTTGTGCTTTGTTCAGAAGAATAAATAAAGCTCCTTGTACTTTAACTGAAAACTGAAGGGAAATGACCACAGACCAAATTCAAGTATAGGTCTTGAGGGATCTTTCTTTCTCTTGTGTTTTGAGGAGTTGGAGACACTCCAGAGCTCACAGTCAAAACTTACTAGGTCTGGAAACACTGACATTGTTTACTAGCTTTTCCTTAGTGGCTTGCTTGGTGGTGGAACAGCAAGCTACTTCATTGGGCTTAAGGTTTAAGACATATGTAAAGATGAGGGCACTGTACTAAATAAAAATGGACATAAAAATAGACATAGTGTGTGATACGTGGCTTCAGTTTGAAAAGACTCGTAAAAGTGATCAGAAAGGATATATAATACCAAAGAACGGATATCTTAATCAGTGCTTTTAAGGAATCAAGTCACAGAGCCTACTAGCCCTTGCTTACACAAAGATGAGGACTTTGTTGCCAATATATACAAAGTTAGCTGGTAGAATTGAAGGTAAATAAAGACACCCCTACTGGAGAGACAGAGATGCAGACCTAGAAAGCGTCCAGTGCTATGACTCTGAGACTCTAATGGTGTATAGTCTCACATCTTTGTTTGATCCTTTCTCTGTTTTCTGCACTCCAGTTCTGTGGCAAAAGTTTGTGTAGATTAAAAGAATGATGAGGGCCAGGGATTTAGCTCAGTGGTTCCGCCGCCTGCCTCACAAGCGCAAGGTCCAGAGTTCGATACCCAGTACCAAAAAATAATAAATAAATGATGATTTCTAGAGTCTACTTTATTACCTTGAGAGTGAGGCATCAGTGCGGTGAACACTCTAAAGATCTCACTTATAGAAGACGAATTGGTACACAATACTGAGTTGAGAAGGAGAACATGGGTGATATGCTTAGCTTTTGAAATAGTCAGAATTAATTAAGAATAGGAGGGAAGTGTGCTGGAGACTGTGGTGTTGAAAGAGAATATTTAAAATGGCTTCAGTTTTAAATTTGATTTCAAGACGTTGTCAAACACTTTGAGATGATTATAAATATCTAATAAGGTTGTCCTTTCCTCAGCTGTATGAATGACAAGAAACTCGTGGTATGGACATTCCTTAGAAACGTAATTACTGTCTTCATGAGATGTCTTCCAAACTTAATGATCACTACATGAAATTGACTGAGCTATTTTCCCCACTGATCCATGAAAATTATTTAAAATTTTAATGCAAAATACCCAATTTCCCTTGAAATTATTCAGCTCAAATTACATATATATATGCATATATACACATACATATATATAATGATGAATATGGCTGTTTTTCTAAGGAAATATTCTTATGAAAATATTTATAGTTCTTATTTTATTTTAGTATAAAAAACTGAAGAAAAAAATTTTAAGGCATAGGCTAGTTTGGGGAGATAAGTGAATTATTCAAAATTGATATTTTAAAGTTGTCACATTAAAACTCTTTAGCATCATTTTTGGAGTTAACTTATTCAATACTATTAATGATTATATGTAATTGAATTCCATCTGCTCTGTGTTATTTGGTCATGCTTGCTCATATTTTCTTACTTCAAAAGATTTGAACTGAAATACACATGTATTATTGATTTCTGAAGTAAATTTTTAAATAAACTGTTAAGAAATCTTAGACACATTTCTGACTAATGAATCAAAATTCAACTAAAATATCAATGATTAAAGATGGCATATACTCTGTCTCTTATATACTCATGTGAATTCTCACATTGGTATAAGTACCTCAGAATACCTTTTTATAAAGGAATAATAGGAAATTATGCTGATAAAATAACAATTGTGCCAATCACTTTAAGGCCTTCAAATAAAAGACATTAATTACCAATATCTGATTTTCACTTTTTTCCTTTAAATCTGCTTTACAAAGTCATAAATATTTATATCCTTGATTGTATAACTTCCATTAATGAAATTATTGGGGAGTATTGGAAAGAGAATAGTTAAATTATTTATTTAGAACTCATTAACTATTTTAGCAGAGTACTTTTCAAGAATTACATTAAAAATACTCTGGTTAATATCGAGTTAAGTTTAACATTTCAAGTTAGTAAAATATTTCCTAAATTCTTAATTATTGAAGTCTTAAAAGATAATCTTTTTTTAATCTAATGATTGTCTTTAAGAGGAAGAAAGATCTAAAATTAATGCCATGACCAGACCAGTGATTGTAAGTTTTTGTTTTTTATTTCAAATATGAGGTCTAAGAGGCCACAAGATTTATCTCAGACTGACTCTTTTTCTGACAATATGAACTGAGCAGTGACATTGATTAGCAGACAAAAGATAGTTCTTGAATATCTAGTTATGGCTTTTTAAAAAACTCATAATTTAATTGGAAGTTTCATGGAAATATTTTACTTCAATTAACTGAATGCCTCCTTTAGGTACTTAAAATTTAGTGGTGTTTGTCCTAGAGAATATTCTATTTATATCAACTTAAAGTGTGACAACTTCTCTTTATGTATAATAATGACAAAAAAATCATAATAAAAGGAGCCAGGCATGTTGGTGCTAACCTATAATCCCAGCACTCTGGAATTCTGCAGCAGGAAGATCACACGTTTAAGTCCAGCTTGGACAACTTAGTGATCTAGCAAGACCTTGTGTTAAAAATCAAATGTATTATATAATATAAATTAATATTTATATAATATTACATAATATAAAATACGTAAATGTATATAAATAAATCTAATATATAATATATAAATCTAATATAATATATATATTTTTTTCTAGGCAGGTAGCTCAGTGGGGAGGCCCTGAGCTTAAACCCCAGTACTGAGATAAAATATTGATTATTGATAAACTTCACATGATGTTGTGACTATAATGGTTGCATTACAATTATTCTTGAGGAAAATTACCATAACTGACTTACTGTACTCTCAATGGCAATATAGTTGCTCCTAGATGTATGGATCCGCAGGGAAAGATTATTTATATGTAATACTATTTTAATGATAATATCCAAATATTTATTCATGATTATGAAGATATTATTTTCTAGCTAGTGCACAGTTTTGGTAGTGAAACTAGAACAGTAAAAAAGAAAAAAGAAAAGAAATGCCTTGAAGAACTAATCTTTGCAATATTTTATCTTGCCAAATGCTTTCCAAAATCGTTATACAAATAACTACCACATTTGTGTCCTTTATTATCAGTTGACCTATTATATAACTTATAATTGTGCTTCTCTATTAGTTATTCCAGATTACATGTATTAAATATTTTGTGTTTTTTAATATACTTAAGAAAATAGCTAGCAGAGGAAAATGAATAATACATAGTCATTTTATTGGACTTCTTTGACTCAGTACCTTTACTAAATATTATAGATACAAAAGGAAAAACAATGCTCAACCTTGTGATATAGCAAAATATTTCACAGAATGTGGGCAAAACATTTGGATGACTGACGACATTTTTCACTTCCAGAAATTATGTTGTACATAAATTTTCGAATTTAGGCAGTGGAAAATGTTACTGAAACTTACACTTCTTACATATTGGACTACCATATTTTATAATCCAAGAATTTAGGAAATGAAATGTGTGCTAATATCATCTATAGTGATGTAAAAAGAGAATATACATCCTCAATTTAGAACTATTTTTAATTTTTTGTATGATAGTAGTATTTTTAAGGATGTCTTCTGTTGAGTAGTTCATTCATATTTGAATGGCCTACATATTAAACAGGAGTTAGGAACATAAGTGCCAAACTATATTATAGACGACGTTAGAGTTGACATGAGTGTATGACATGTTTCTGTTCTGTAGCAGCAGCGAAACTACTGTTTCAGCATAGAGGGTGAGACATAATTCCTAGGTGCTTATTTTGCATTACAAAGAGACATATATTAGAAGTTATATTTTGTATTAGCTTATCATTATATACAGAACACCTTAGAAAAACAAATTAGAGGCGGAGAGATTTATTTGGCTCATGATTTCAGAGGTTTCAGTCCAAGACCACTTGGCTCCATTCCTTTTTGGCCTGTGGCAAGGCAACACATCATGGTAGAAGGAAATAGTAGAGGTAAGCTGCTCACTTCCTGGCACCCAGAGAGAAAAGAAGGTGAGAGAGCAGGAGCCTGAGGAGATGGGCCAGGGCCCTGATATCATCCCAAGGACATGCTCCCATTGTCCTCTGCCCTTGTCTAGGTCCCACCTCCTGCTTCCATCATCTTCCAATGACGTCAGCATATTTTGATCTCAATATATTAATCAGGTGATGAAATTTAAATTTTCATGAGCCAGTGACTTCAAAAGCCCACCAGCTGCCAACCAGGACTTTGACACAATGAGCTTTTGGGAAGACATTTTGGATAACAACCATAACAAATGCAAAGCTTTATGTGTGATTCTTTAAATATAGGCTCTGTGTTATTTTCTTCACTCCTGTGCAACACATGAATTAAAAAGCTGTTGTGTGTACTGACAGCATGAGTTAATACCACAGGTCTTCATAACTCTAGTAAGTTCGAATCACAGCTTTATTTGGGATCTCTGTTCTTCATTTTCCTCATTTTTCAAGTTAAAGAAATGATACTTCCTTTATGCAATAAATACTTTAACCCCCTCAAATTGTGCCCAGTTGCTGTGTCATTGTTATGCATCTGTAGCTTTAAATGTTTAGATGTCGGTGGGTTTGATACATTACTAGGCAAGAAAATCCCCACTTATGTGAAGTGTTATCATGGAAATTACTAGAGTGTGAGAAGGGTGTAATAGTGGTCACCATGGACAAGTTAAGCAAAATTTTTTTTATAGAAATGACCAAAAATTTCTGAGACCTATGGGATATGAACAAGTCATCTGTGAGGTATTCAAAGGTGGAATATCTATGAAGCAAGGTCAGAAAATAAAGTGAAAGTTAAAATTTTGCAATCTATCACAGTAAGAGACACATTGTCATTAATCAAATACCCTCCTCTGCCTCAAATATACTTTCCCATCATTCATCCCCTTCCTGAAGCAGTTCTTGAAGTTCTACTTCATGAGTGTCTTTAGTTGGACTTTTGTTAACTGCACCTATGTCCTGAATTGATACAGATTGTTACCTTGCATAGTGATATTGACTTGAAGGGAGAGCTAGAAGTCATATGATTCCAGATCCAGTGAGTAAGCTGAATAGGGACAGACCCCAATATTTTTATAAGCCCGCTTTTCCATTGGCTGGCCCTCAGCAGCAGCATTCACCTTTTTTTTTTTTTTTGGTACCAGAAATCAAACTCGGGTCCTTGTGCTTGCGAGGCAGGTGGCAGCACCACGGAGCTAAATCCTTAGCCCCAACCATATTTTTTAATACGTCCATAAAGACACGAAAGAAGACCTCCAGAACTGCTTCAGAAAGTGGCAGGAATAATTGTATATCTGTATTCAAAATGAGGGGGAGTGTTTTGAGAGGAACCAATGGCAATGTTTCTTTTACTGTAGTAATTTTTAAAAAATCATTCACCATGTATTTTAAGTGCATATCATAGACCAAATGAGGAAAAAGTGTTCAATAATATAAACAAAAAGAGACAAATGACTGAAAAAAACAGCATGGTGATAAAGAGCAAGGAAAGAGTCCTCTGATTCATGGCTGTGCATACCCTTTCAAGGAAGTTGGATTTCATTCAAAGTTTGGTAGTGTCAAAGGTTGGATCCTATAGAAAAAACTTTAAGATTGAGTTCTGCAGGTGGAAAGTTTGTTGCTGAGTTCTTCATTTGTAATAAGGAAAACACTGCTGGGACTGGGAGGAATTGAACTGGAATCCAGGCACCATGGATGTGTGGCTCACACTTTACCATGGGAAAGCTTTGGTCCTGGGATACCTCCATAAATTGCTTTGTATTTAGGTAAGAGGGCTGGGCCTTTATACCCCCACATCTATCAGTACCTCAGTCTCAGCTGCTACCAGGAAAGAGACGTATCCTCAAGGGTGTTCTGTTTACCATGAATGCCTGGAAATGGATAATGCAGTCAGTGGTCTGAGTGCCGTGGTCTTCTTTCAGGGGCACCTGCGAAGATAAAATGAGGTCCACCCCACATAGAAGCCTTTCCAAGATTCAAATTGGAGAATTATTTCCTATACTCTAAAGATGAAATTGTTGAACATCTGATTTGAGCCAGGATACAAACTAGAACCTGAAAATACAATGTGAAATTGAAGCATGGAACCAACCATTGGGCAGAGATTTCACTCAGATAAATGGTGAACAGAACCCTGTACAATAATTTTACAACCAATGGAGTTGAAGGTGCTATGAAAACAAGAGAGTAGCATTTAACTCAGCATAGAGGGAAGGGGCACTCTGGATTATGAATGCCCTCTAGAACAAAAAATTACACTTAAACCAGAACCTACAGGATGTAAAGATCAGGAATTTCTCTGGGGAAAACATTATAATTCATAAAAGATCAGATGTGAAACAAGTAAGAATATAGTTCCTGGTGGTTAGATCAAAGTGTCTTTCCTTGCTGACTCAGGAAACCCACTTCATATCTGAGGAAAGAGGAGGACCATAGTATGGAACAGCAGCATGTGATTCAGACATCATCTGATTCAGTCTCTTCTTTAAACAAATGAGAAAAAGGAAGGAAATGAACTCAAGACATTGTTGAAGTTTCAACCCTGAAGAGACAGCATATGAAGAATGCAAGTCCAGGCCTGACTTGTACTCTGAGAATTCACAAGCCAACACCAGACTCCTCCCAAGAGCATAAGGCACACGTTACAGCCCTAACACAATGGGATACACATAGCAAGGGTTTTATAAATACTTGATTTGAGCTATTGCTTCCTTGATAAAACCTAAGGGCTTTTCCTCAATGAACAAGGTGGAGTCAGAACGTGATATTAAATAATTTATAATCTTTACATAATTATATGGATGAACAAGCTATGCATTTGTTGGGTGTGAGAGAATATTAATTATATATGTTATCTGTAGTAGTGTTTTCGGGGGTATTTTTGATTTAGAAGTTTGTAGCATTTTTCCCCAAGGCCATCTGGCAAAAGAATGATCACTATCAGCATCTAGTTACAGTCATAAAATTATCTGGCTGTAGTTGAATTCTTTAACACAGCATCTGTGTGGATTATCACTAGGTATCTAAACTGTGTTTGAAACCCTTTGACTTTAAGTAACAATTCTGTGTTATGATGAAAATTAGCCTATGAGGCATCCAAAAGGTCCAAGTCAACCTCATCAGGAGTAGTTGAAATAGGGGCAGCTAGAGACTTGCACAACATCCGTGAGGGATATAAACCGTAGTTATTTAGATGCAAACAGAGAGACAGGCTCTAAGGTAGGGACAACAAATTGAAAGTTGCAGGGGCAGATGTCCCGATGTGCAGGCATGCTTCCTGTGGTACAGCTGCTCACAAGTGCAACCTAAGTAACTGGTTAGGAGGTGTATTTACTAAATCTGGTGAATGACCGTGCAAACAGCAACGATAAACAGCACCATGGTTCATTAGGATCTGTTCACTGTCAGCTTCTCCAGCAGTGTTTATTATTTCTGGTCCCCACAACAGTTTCACAAAATGAAATTTACCAGTCCTATATTATATGTGCAGGAATGGAGTTCTAGAGAGGTTAAGGGAAGAAAAGTTTTCCAGGCCACACAGTGAATGAAAGTCATACAGTCTTTGACTCCAAAACCTATAATCCACACTGCCACAATTGTGTGTGGATACGTACGTCTTTCATCTATGTGGATTATATTTTAAAAGTATGATAATTTTATAATTGTATATAACTGTTGTGTATTTCACTTTTAGGAAAAAAGCATAAGCTTGCAAGACTTGGCAGATGTCAGTAAGCAAATAGCAGTCTCAAAACTCTTCTTTCCAATAATAATGAGATTATGAAACTTTTGTTTTCCAGGAAAAACGTGACAGTATTAGTTAATGGGACAGTAGGACATATATTTAACCAAGTCAGTGATGTTCAGATATCTTCAAATAAAACAGCTCTGGGATTAAGCAAATTTAGAAAGTGATTGGTAAAATTCTACTTCAAAGATTTTTTCCCCAAATAAAAGAGAATTAAAATTTCTTTTCAAAAGTGAAAAGCAAGCTTCCTTTCAATATTTTACCGTCAAAAGTATTCTTAGTAAACAAGGGAGACCATACATGAATCAGCTCAGTCTCAGTTGGAATTTTCTTTTAACAATAACCTGTATTTAATAAGCTGGAACCCAGAGTGTGAGCCATGCTGCTTCAAAGTAATAGCAAGACCATGTGGAAGATCAAAGAGAATCGGTCGTGGGATCTGAACTGTGAGACTAGGAAAGGGAACTGTATCTGCATGCACACGGCTGCTTTTTGTTGTGCCCATATGGGAAAAGGATTCACTTTATTTTCTGTAACTGCCTAAAGATTTTAATCCAAACATCCTTTTACTGGAGATCATAAACCTCTGGTCATTGCTGGCTTATGCAGGAGGGAAACAATGTATCTACTGGAAGAGACAAAAAATCCTAAGGATGGTTCCAAGAACATTTTAGCACTAATGGGATTTAAAATGTGATCAGAACAATAATTAAAGCTGCAACTGTAATGATTAGATGTTGAATTCAATCATCCTAGTGCTGTTTAATATTGAGAATACCTACATCCTTTCCTACTCCTAATAAATAATGCTTCAAAATTTCCTTAGAAGACCTTTTCTCCCGTATGAAATTCAATGTGCTTGACACATGGTCCAGTGAAAGGGTTAACTTCATCCAGACCCACAGCAGAAGATCACCCACTCACTTGGCCTCTCTGGGGTTTAGCTGTGTTGATTTGCTGCTGAGATTTTTTTGTTTTTGTACTGGAGATCAAACACAAGAGTGCTCTACCACCGAATTCTATTCCTACCCTTCTGTTTTTTAATGTTTTCATTTTGAGAAGAGTTCTTGGTAAATTGCCCCAGCTGGGATCAAACTTACAATTCTCCTCCTGCCTCAGCCTACCAAAGTGATGGGATTATGAGCACATGCCACCATGCCCGGATTGTCATTGTTTTTACTGCTTTTGTTGCTCTTGAAGTTTTTACTGCTGGAACAAAGCTAGAAAGGTTGCCTGCCTTCATACCTCTTATTGTCTGCTGTGCTGATATGGTTTTAAAAGTTTATAAACTGCTATAAACTGTATTGTGTGGTGATACTACGTTGGGTTGAAAAAATTACTTTTAAAATAAATACACTTAAGGATTAAGCACTTAAGCAGTTCTTACCCACACACATTTTATCAAGTACGAATTTACCAGATTATCACCTAATACAGGTGTAAGTGTCACTGGGATATGGAAAGCTTGTTGTGTGGGGGAAGATGTACTGGCAAGAACAAAAACAAATGAGAAGCACAGAGTGATGCTTTTGAAACTGAAACAGTCTGTAGAATTTGGGCAGAAAAGAGATCCCTTGCATTTGGTTAGAGATAGAAGCAAGATGAAAAACACTGATAATGTTCTATAAAACCTAAAATTCTGTTACTGCAAGAAAATGGTTCCTCACACCTACCTTCATCTTATATTTCATTTCCAAGTTTTCATACCACATTTTAAACCACACTTCATTAAGAGAAGTTGCAGTTATAATATTCACCAATTATGCATCCCCGTTTCTCTCCATGACTGCTTTTATGGTGTCATTTTGAGGAATACATGAAAGATTCCTTAATGATGTTCTGAAGAGTGCTTTCTTCCTGATGTTCTAAAAGCCTTTTCTTTCATATCTAAGGTGATTCTTACAATGAGCCTACTTTAGATGAGGAAACACACAAATTACACAAACTTCAGTGCATTCATACTAAAGTGTAAATGACTAATAACTCTTCAAATAATAAAAATAAGGACAACAGCAGGAAGTGCCAGAATGGATAGGGGAATACAGGAATGCACTCAAGTGAAAAATTTCATTTACTCTGCAACTGTGCCTCAGGCAAACTCTACTTGAAGTAGTTCCTAATGCTCCTGAGTCATATTAATGGTTATGAAATTTGGAGTGACATTCAATTTGGCTTGAAAATCTAAAAAATTGTCTTCTATGAAGGGGAAGCATTTGGATTCTGATATTAATACATCCTCACTCTTTACAAAACAAACAAATTTAGCTTAATAAACAACCTCCTCTTACAAATGTATTTTGTCTTATGAATTTTATGCCAGTTTGTATTCTTTTCTTTTTTAACCATAATTGGAGTTGGTGATACAGAAAGTAATATTTGGCTTGCACTTTCTGTCTTAGGCAACAGCCAAATCAGTCTACTAAGCATGCTTGTGTGAACAGGAATTTACAATGTGCGGTCCCAGAACTGTCTGACATGGCGCAGCTCTGAGATTTGTTTTTATTCTTCTACAAACTGACAAATATGAGAAGGAAAGACCTGTAAAAACATACCCATTCCTTAGATTCTCTCATTTGGTTGCCTTGGTTGTTTCTGAGATTCTCATAATGAATCTGTTCTCAGGCATGTTCTCTCCTCTACATTGATGATGGCTGCATAATATTATGTAGCTTTCAGGGAACTCACCCAGGAGAGTAGAGCGAAGAATGTAGAATTTTAGCCAAACAGTTGTAAATTTACTATTTGGTTCTGTGTTTACTAGTTCAGTTATGAACAAGAAGTTCCATGACCTCTCTGAGCCTCAGTTTCTTCTGGGAAAATTAAGCTAATGTGTCCCATAGTCATTATACACTTCAGATTGTTCCTGTGTAGGAACACCTGGAAAAAGTTATGTTGAAGCTTCTATGGTTGATGGTACCCAAGGTGTCTGACTGACTCAGATGATGGCAAGCAATATTTCTTACTGGAGCACACTGACCCTCACAACCATGCTGGCTGGCCTTCCTGATCCAGCTTGGAAACTGGTTTTCTTTGACTGTTGTTGCCCTGCAGGTGGACTGACTTTATTGGTTGACAGCTGTATGTTTTTGCAGTTGCCGCTACATGGGTGCACCAACTCTGAAAGTAGATGGCTGCCAGTAGGAAAAACAAGGGCCCAACACCCCAGCTGATCCCCTTAGTCTAGCCAGAACATTCTTAAAGAGAAACCACATCCGAAAGCAATTTGTTCTGTTTACTTGCGTTAATCAAATACAGAATAAGAAATGAGATGTTTATATTTTAGTTTTACTGCTTTTACACTCTGGTAACTTGGAGAATTAGCTCCAGAGCAAGGAAGTGTACCAAGTGGATCATAATTCAGGCGTTTCAGTCATTGGTCATAGTCTCCTTCAGATGTTATCTAGATAAGAACTGCCAGTGTCTAAATAGTTGTGTTGTGGTTTTGCTTAAGTTTTGTGGGTGAATCAACCCTCTCTCCTCTGCATGTTCATAACCTTTCTCAGAATAGGGTTTAATACTATGACTTCTGCCTACTAAATTGTAATAACGTTCCTATCCTGTATCCCTGGAATTGTTCTTTGTTCCAGAAATATAACTATTCCTGACTGTTCTATTTACATAATGGTAAGAAATTTATCGTATTCCTTTTGTGTGGGTTTTTCTGTTTTAATTTTCAAAGATTATCACATGTCACAATTATTGGTGAGCTCTCAGTGATTGTTTCTATACACTGATACTTGAAATGAAGCCAAGATGTTTAGGGCAATACCTGGTGCACGAAGGGGCTCTATGATAATGGTTATCAAAACAGATGTTATTTTTCTATGGGGCATGATGAAGCAGGGTTTTAATTCACTACACAGCAATCACCACATATGGTTGATGGCATATGCTGTGGGTATATTAGGCAGCAGCATAATGTAATACAGAGTGAAGGTTACTAGTAATTCTATGTAAAACTCATTACTTCCTCGCCTTCCAGCAGTGTCAAACATTCCTTCTTTTTAAGATGCTTCTTTTAAACCAGTGCCTAATCTAAAAGCATCCTTGTAAGTAGAAGTTTATTGATGTGTTTACTTAACAATATCAGCCTCCAATGTGGTCCAGTTAAATGTGCTGTGATGGAGGTAAGTACAGCACTCACACGGTATGCCTATCTATAGTCCTCCCTTAAAGTGGTTTAATCTTTCTGTGACTTGGTCTCCTCATCTATAAAATGAGAAAAATAGTGCTTACATTACAAAGTTTTGATGGAACTATGAATGAGACAAGTTCTTGAAGCATAGTGAGTAGTCCAACATGTTAATTTCTATTGTGCTTTTAATTTAAAAACATTTATTGTTAGTAATGGTGGTGATATTATGGTTATAATCCTGAGACAGCAGCAATGCTGAGGAAACTATATAAATTAACGTGGACAGGGAAAATGCCTGCTGAATAAATCTGATGAATCTATGTCTTGTCCCATGATTTAGGTATACCTGCCATAGACAATGGACAGCTTTAATTGAAAGGCTGCTTAATCGACTACTTCCCTATTGGGAGCGACATGGAATGACAGTTATTTGAAATAAGACAAGATTAAGCAGAATGGGCCACAGCTCTGAGGCCTCATTTTAGAGATTATTGTACTGCAGAGTGTAAGCCTCTTTGAGAGCCTTATATATTTAGAGACAGAGCCATACTAACAGCACACCTCAGCGACACTCCTCAGACTACCAGCATATGAATACAGCATGGAATCTGTAACAATGAACCACAATGTCGCCATTATCAACATTTTGTCACTGTAATCTAACCAGGTGGGAAGCTAATTTTTCAGGGGGAAGCCGCTGTGTTAATTATCCATGACAAAAAAACTACTGCTGAGATCAGGAAAAAACTCCACTAGATTGGTACAGTCTCACCTAAATCCATGGCTCAAAACAAATAGTGTATCAGAACCACCTTGAAGCATTTTCAAAGTACATTCACTAATCTCAGCATATAAGGATCAAGGCAACAATTACAGAAGGATGAAACCCCATGCTCTTAGGTGTACTGACATCGGTCCCAAAATAAACTGAGAAAATTGAATCCTGAACAAGAATAAAGAAAATTAGAAAAAAGAGGAGTAAAGGGAATAAAGAAAATAATTCCTTTGGCCGTAAGTGGTGATCTTGCCAATGTACCTGAAACATTTAAAGTGAATGGGCTACTATAACCTAAGAGATATATAACCAGGAGATATTTCTGTCTTATGCTTATTGAGAACCCCCATAGAAGTATATTTCCTGACAAAGGTCATCAAATAAACATATGGGAAAATTAAGTAGAGGTGGAGGATGGGAGGATCAGCCCTAAAAAAAAGGGTTGTGAGGCACTCTGCACAATTGTATTCCTCTGAATATTTTTTGCTAAATAATATAACCATTGCTTTGGAAAACAGTGCACAGAAACTGTGTTAACTGCTGGCAGCTGCTCATCTCATGTATGCTTCTGATTGTACATTGTTTCTTACCCCACTGCTTACTCTGTTTACTACTAATCACGACTTTTGGATTGGAAAAAAATTCCAGAAGCAACTCTTTGGAGGGAGTAAGTACGAACTACTCTTTCGTATCATTTCAGAGAAATGACTTGAAATGTGTAGATTCCTCTGTGAAGCAAATTGGCAAGTAGTGCCTTGGAAAAGACAAACTAATCTGTTCAAGAAGAATCAACATAGCCAGCAGTCTCTACACAGGATGTGTCCTTGTGGGCTCTATTGAAAAATGGGTCAACAGGTTTCACATCTTAAAATTTCCCCTACATATTTCATTGGAAAGCAGTTTTCTTTGTCAAACTTTTTTTTCCTGTAAATTATATAATAGGACACAGCTGGTTGTATACCCCCATATATGCTGATACAGTGTTGTATATAAATTGCTGCATAAAAACATGCCAAATGGGCAAAAAATACAACATGAGCAAAATTATCAGATTAGATTGGCAGATGCTTATATTAAACATGTCTGTTTACATTGTGTATAAAAGGTTTTCATGGGCTTTGATTTTAGATTCAGTAGAGCATCTCTGTTTCTTTTATGAGATCTAAATTACACTAGTTATTACCGGTTTTAGAAAATGTAAGTTAAATTACAGAAATAATCATATGCTTTTGCTATTTATTTTTCTCATTACAAATCCTATCACAAATGTAATAATAATATATTCCAGGAGCCTATCACCAGCCATGCCAAACTGGAGGTAGTATCATTGTTAGCCTAACTGCACTGCTTTCTGAAATCAGCACAATAAAAATAAAAATAAATTAATAACAATAATTTATGTGCTGGCATAACAATTTATGTGTTTTTTTATGCATAAAAAGTGAAATAAAGAAGCCACATTTTGAAACATATTACTTTGACTATTAATGGGCCATATTTTAGTATATTAAATTGTGTAGACTCAAAACTAGAATACATTTATCTTTTAATGTTATGGCACTGTATGTTTCAAGAATGATAGTGAGAAAACATATATATTATATATGTAATATATATATATGTCACACATATATAGTACATATATACACATATGAATAAAATACATGTACAAATGTTCCTCTGCTCCCAATGTTGTTACATCATCATAAAACCATTAAACACTGAAAATACCCTGAGATGAAGGTACATTTTATATACCTAGTGTATTAAATAAACATTATAGCTTAGCTTAGCCTACCTTAAATGTGCTGAAGATGCTCACATTAGTGTATTCTTGGGCATTGTAAAAGTATTGTACCATATCTTGCTGGCAAGCCTCCAATTAAATCAAAATTCCAGATGTGTTTTTTACCAAATGCACATTGGCCTTTTACTATTATATAGCCAAAAATTTAAGTTGGGGGCCATTTATGAATTCACTTATACAAATATATATGTGACTATAATCAACTTGGCTTGATTTAAGATGTGGACAACAATGAAAATAATAAGTGGGGCAATCAACATCAAATAATAAGTAATCAAATAATAAGTGGGGCAAAACATCATACTTTTTCTCCCCAGAGCAGAGGGAGCAGGAAAGATTTTTATTTCCTTTATAGATTCATATTTTTCACTATCCATTCAGGTAGTACCTCTAGAATTTCTCAGATTTTCAAGCACCAGGATTTTATTTTACTTTATTTTATTTTATTTTATTTATTTTATTAGTACATGTGTGAAGTATATTGTATTTACATTTCTTATCAAAAGTTGGTACATATACATAGCACATTTTAATTCTTTTCTCATCCCTTTCCCTTCTGTCTGTCATCCACCTATCTCTTGATTCTCTTGCTTTTTATTTGTTTTTTGTGCATATGTTTATAGTCCTTGCAAAAATTCATAATAGCCAAACTTTGGGAGCAGCATATTTGTCTATCCACAGGTGAATAAAAAAATATAGTATTTATATACATGGGAGTACTACTTGGCCATAAAGAAAGATCAGGTGGCATCATTTGTAGGTAGATGGATGCGTCTTGAGACCAAAGTGAAATAAATGAGACACATAGCTCATTCATAGTATGGTTTCTCTTACATAAGAAAGCCAAAGTAAAAATAAAGAGTAAAATAAAAGATAGATAATAAGAAGTAGGGAGATAGCTCTTTCTTAAAGTGAAAGGGGATTAAGAGATAGATGGAGTAGGAAGGGGGACAGGAAAGGGGATGAGAAAAGGATTTGGGATGTATTCTGTAGAAGAACCATACCTTTTATTTTTGAATAACCAAGTACTCAAGAGGAAATCTAGGTGTTTATCTGTCGCATAAATAAAGGAAGAGGCAAGAAAAGTAGGGAAGATTATAGAAATATTCCAAAATCAATCTGTTGATTTGTTTTTTGCTTTTTGGTTTTTTTCGTTGTTGTTGTTTTTGGTACTGGGGATCAAACTCAGGACCTTGTACTTGGGAGGCAAGTGGCGGAACCACTGAGCTAAATCCCTGGCCCAGTCGATTTGTTTTTAATCTACATAGCCTTAAAGGAAAGTACATATGCAAATGTCAGGGCATTCCAGGCATTCAGTCTTAACTAAAAGTGCAACTCTTTTGGTGAATAGGAAATAGATTTTATCCCAATAGTTATTCATTCATCTACATATTTTAATCTCTTATTTATAAGAAGAATTTTTGATTTGAAGTATAATTATTGAAAAGTTGTCCAAACCATATTTGTTCAGTTCCTTGACTTTAAAAAAATGTGGATACATCTGGATAACTTAAATCCCAATGAAGAAACAAGAATATTTCCATTAAACCCAGAAACCTGCTTATGTGGCCTACCCATTGTGATCATCTTCTGTCCACTGTTTTGACATCTTTCAATATTTATTATATTTATCTGGTTTTGAACATTAAATGATTATATAGTCAGTACCCATTTGTGTTTGGCTTTCTTATTTTAATGTTATGTCTTTAGTTTTTCCCAGGTTATAGATATAACAAATTAATCTATGTCTGTATGATTTTAGTTCCGTTGTATAAATACGCCATGGTTTACTTAGCCTTTCTATTTTTAAGTGATCATATCAAGTTTGAAATATTATGAGTTCTAGTGCTATGGACATCTTAATGAGAAATGATTTCTGGTTCCTAAATGTACAGTGAAACCCTGAAATTTGTGACAAATATGTTCCCAGAGCACCCGCAAATTGTGAAAAACTGTAAATTTCAGATGTGGTCAGAAAAGTGCCTATAAATGCTCATTTTTATAGTTTAAACCCTAAATATGCCTTCTCTCCAGCAGTTATATAATTTAATTTAATAAAACACTGTATTAATAAAGCCTTAGGAGGTGCAGGGCATTTTGGCGGCATCCTAGTGATCTTAAGGCTCTAAGGAGAACAACGCCAAGAACGCTTGAGGTAGCTCCGTGCAGTACGGAAACCTGTTATACAGGATTGCTGGAAGTGCTCCACAAAAAAACAATAGCAGAGGCTATATGTGGTTTCCACGGAAGTGCTGGCGTTTCCACGAACAATTATTAGGTTCTAAGGAAAAATCCGCGGATGACTTAGGCCGCCAACTGTGAACCACGGATTTGCAGGATTATACTGTATTCGTTTGTGTTTGGTGTGTATTCAAGAGTGAAAATGCAGGGACAGGGGATAGACCATACTTGGCTTTAGTAATAGTTGCACTAGCAGAGCATGAGGTTTTCATTAGGTGACATTTTTAACAATACTTAATATTTTCAAACTTACATTTCATGTGGCCTCCCATGTTTCCACTAGTTTTAATTTATTTTTTCCAATAAGTAAGTTTACTGACAGTCTCTTCTATTTGTTGGCTGGCTATTGTGTATCCTTTTTCATGATCATCTTTGGACTCTATTTTTGAAACTGTTATATCATGGTTTTCTAAATTTGTATAAGTTTTTCATATTCTGATTACAATGTATAATATCATTGGATATATGGATGGGATTGCAACTGTGTTCTCCCAGTATGCATTCACTTTGACGTTTTTGTAGGGGAGGTGCTAATTAATAAATTAGATTATCAATGTTTCATTTACAGGGGTACCTTTTGTTTCCAATTTAACAAAATAATACCTGTAAGTATCACAAGTATGGAGGTAGTTTCATATGAATATTTTTCTGGAAATATAATTATTTAAGTTTTATATGATAATCTAAACACAATCTGCAATTTATTCATATGTGTCACTGAAAATAATTGGGAGTTTTTTTATTAATTTCCCATGGATCTAGAACCACTTTTTTCAAAAGATCATTCATTCTTTAACCTAGTACTTCAATAGCAACTTTGTAATAATTCTAGTGGTATAATTTGTGTGGGTTTGCTCATGGAATTAAGAATATTTTTAAAACATTCTTTTGCAAAAATGACACTATATCATTACTGTGCTTTTATATTAAAGCAAGGCTGATAGCTGATAGTGAAAATTGCTCAATTTGGTTGTCATCTTAAAAATTATCTAATGCTCAACTTGTTTTAGTCTGAGTGTTTTCATTTATGTTTGTAGAAATCTATACGCGTCTTAAACATTTCTTAGACTTTTTGTTGGGTTTTGTTTGATGTTTTATGATCTCGTTATAAATATTATTTTGCAAGGTTTAATTTCTGATTATGTCTTGTTATTATATGAAAATACATTTGATTTTTGCTTATTAGTCTCCCTGATAAACTTGCCAATAATTATTAGATTACTTTGGATTTTCTATGCTTATAATCATTTCATCTAAAAAGAATAATTATTATTGTTTTCAAGTCTGTATACCTTGATTTCTCCTTCTCATCTTATATAACTTGTAAATTTTAGTCCAGTGTTCAACGGAAGTGGCCTATGTGACATTTTTAAATACATTTTAGACACTGTGTGTGGGGGGAAGAAATTAAATTCTTAATTATGACATTTTTCACCAGAGGGTTTTTAATTTTCATCAGACAGGCCTTTGTAGGAAAGATCATCAGGGTTTGAGATATTTCAACTTTGTTTTCAGTCTTTTAAGGGGTAGACTTCTCCTAGATTGCACATATTTCTCAAGATTGCCCCTGAGCCCTCATATGGAAGTCTGAGCGGGATTGTTGGGCAGGTTTCTTCCTACAAGACCTTCCAAGTAACCACTTGTTTGTGATTAGAAGAAAGAGATGACCACCATTGTTGTCAATTATCTTTTACTCTCAGATGCAGTTTTCTCATTGAATTCTTTTATCTTTTGTATTTTTCATTCACAGATAATATTTGTACTCATTTCTGGTGTACATCATAGTCATTCCTTACATGTACACAATATGCAATGAACAAATCAGTATAGTTTAGTGTTGCCATCTCCTTAAATGCTAATCAAATTTATATGTTGGGAACTTTTGGAATCTGCCAGTTCTTTTGAAAGGTATCATAGATTGTTGTTTTCCATTAATATCTTACTGTGCGATAGAACACCACAACAAATTCCTCCTATTATATTTAAGATAATTTTTTCATCATACTATGCATACTGAAAAGTTGCTGAAATCGTATTTATTCAGCTCACTGACTTTCTGAGAATGTGGATATGCCTGGGTAGCTCTAACTCCAGTGGAGACATACATGAAATAGTCCCATTAGCCCAGGAACCTACATACTTGTCCTGTCAATTCACACGGGAGTCTTAATTTCTTTCCACTTACTCAAGATTGAAAATAGATTGAAAGGGTTATTCCTGTAGAATTCTACAATTCTTTCTTTTTTCTATGACTGTGGCCTCTCAACTTAGAGCCTCTTAGTAAAAATATTTATAACTCTGAATTTATCTTGTGTTCCTGTGAGATTGCATAAAGCTCTAAACTGCTGTTTTGATTGCCCCTTGTTCAGAAAAATCAAGGAATTAGCAGAGTTCAAAAGGATAATTGATGAAGTTTTACCTTGTTTGTGTTTCTTTTGTTGGAAAACGTTGCTCCTCTAATCTGGGGCACATTAAATGGTCTCTAATAATTTCAATCAGAACTTTTAAATTTTATTTGTCTTTATTCACATATCTACAGTGATTCTAAAATGTAAATCAGCTGATATAAATTTTTATCCTATCTGGAATGAAAAAGTATATTAATACATATATGTATATATTGCATACATATGATTTACTAATATTTTATACTTATATATTTTAAACATATACCAAATTTGAAAAAATTTAGAGTGAATCTGTACATTTACCTCCAAAAGTTCACCATTAACATGTAACTTTTTTGTGTAAAACATGTATCTACCAGTATGTTTATATGTCTATTGATCTATTAATCTTAACTTTCTGGTGTTTTCAATCTAAATTGCAGAACATTAAGAATTAAGATTTGCATAAAGTATTTATTTTTATGAACTAAAATTAACATACAATAAAATGAAAAGTATTGGTGAATCTTAAATATAGACAAACTTTTGGGGGAACATACCAGGGATAGAACTCATGACCTTGCGCTTGCAAGGCAGGTGGCAGCACCACCGAGCTAAATCCCCTGCCCATAGACACACAATTTTGATAAGTACATGTAAGATAATAACTCAAAGGAAGGAATTTGACCATCATCATTGCAAAATTCCTAGGAGTTTTCCTCAGGTTCTGTCCTTCACAGTCTCTCTCTATGTCCTTCCACATGCAGATTGCTGTGATTTATTTTTTCAGCACACAAAAACTTAATTTAAATAAAACAATTTTCTTGTTCTGCTATAGTCATTTGGAGATATATATATATATATATATATA
>NW_004624733.1:24091169-24121373 GCF_000247695.1 Heterocephalus glaber | reverse complement strand
TTTTTGTACCGGGGATTGAACTCAGGTCCTTGCGCTTGCATAGCAGGCGGCAAAACCACTGAGCTAAGTCACCGGCCCTGGACACACATGTTTAAATACTGCACTGTTGCTCTGGTGTGAGAAACCAAAAGTGGAAATAAAGACTAACATGTATAATAGATATTGGGGAATGAGAAGAAAATGTTCAAATGGAAAGGGGAACGAGGGAAGAGGGAAGGAGGAAGGATGGAAAGCAGAAGAAAAGAAGTGAAAATAGAGGGACAAAATGGAAACAAAGCTTTTGTATATTGGGCCGAGGGCTTGAGAGGAGGGGGGGGTGAGATGTACCATGTACAGGCGCAAATTCCCTACACTGAGTGTCATCATTATGTATGCCCCAAATATACCAATAAATGTTTTGCTATAAAAACTATAACAAATTTTTATCTATTTCTTACATTTTAATAGTTCATTCTAATATTACCATGAATTACATTGATTTTCCAAAATTGAAACCAACTTTTTGCCTTTCCAAAAAGTATGGACTCTACCAGATATAGTTATCCTACTATATATTGGGAAATTTGATTTTTCTTGTAATTTAAAATAACATTTTCATCTATTTTCATGAGAGCTAAGGGTCATTTTCTCATTTGCTATTATCTTTGCCTTGTCTTGGTATTCAAATTATGCTGGCCACACTAGCAGGTGGGGATATTTTCCCTCTCAATTTTAAGAATTTTTAAAAATTCTTTTTATCTAGAAAGTTGAATAAAATTGTAAAGTGAGACTACCTTATCCTGAAATTTCCCTTTGGGAAATTTGATAATATGGAGTTGTACTGCCACCTTTAAAATGAGATATAATGAGGGCTGGGGATTTAGCTCAGTGGTTTTGCCTCCTGCTGCGCAAGCACAAGGACCTGAGTTCAATCCCCGGCACCAAAAAACCCCAAAACACAAACAAACAAACAAAAAAATGAGAATAATGATACACTGTGTTTTCTGATTAAATCTGTATTTTTTATAAGTTGTATTTTTAAGAACTTATAAGTAAAATCTAGGTTATTAATATTTTTATCATACAATTATTCTTAATTATCTCTTAGCCCCTTGTTAGGTCATGAAAACAACTCTTTCATTCCTGGTATTAGTTATTAATTATTCCGTTTCTCTCCCACCTCTTCAGTGACTAGTCTGACCTATGACATTAGTTGAAGTGTGTAATGCATTACCATTTTATATACTTTCTCACATGATTAAACTTAGGTTTACTATTTTGTTATTTTTAAAAGTTTGTATATTTTTATTAGTCTTTAATTTTTCCTAGAAGATTATTCAAGTGTATTTTAACCATTCCATTTGAATTTATAGTATTTTTGGTATACATTTGGGTATTAAACATTATGTGCTTGGTATAGGGTTATTGTATAATTCCTTGGCTTTTCATTGTTTCTATAAAATTAAAGTTGTACTATTTCTACAAAAAGAGGCAGTGTTAAAACTCTGTGTGTCCTATTGATCTCCCTAATCATTTATGTTACAGTTGTCATATGTATAATATCACATACTTTTAAAACTCAAAAAGGACATCCTTAAAACACTAGATGGTGAAAAACATTTATTTTTCCTCACCTAGATGTTTATCACTTAGGATTCTCGTTCTTCCATCCTGAGGATATATACAATCATGTGTTTCGACTTCTTTTAGCCTGAAGAACTTCCTTAGACCTTCTGGTATTTCATGTTTGTTGGCAATGAAGTATCAGAATATTTTTTCTAGTCCGAAAACAACTTTATTTTCCCTGATATATTATGTATATTTTCATTAAATATGGACTTATAGGTTAGCAGATGATATTTTTGTTTTAGTAATTAAAAGTTTTATCCACTGTTTTTGATATCCAAAAATTAATAAAAAGTTAAAATAACTAATTGTCCTCCATTGACAAGATTTGTTATTCACTGGCTGCTTTAATATGTTGTTTATCTATTGTAGTTTTTACCAGTTTGACTATGCCACACATAAGGATTCTTTTCTCTCTTGCTTAGAGTTGAGTGAATTTCTTAAATCTATCAGTTCGTATTTTCCTATTCTTTTCTCTGCTGTGCTTTTGGAATTCAAATTACACATAATTTACCTGCCATAAGGTTATTTCATAGGTCTCTTAAGTTTTCTTTCTTTCTTTCTTTCTTTCTTTTTTTTTTTTTTTTGAGACAGGTTCTCACTTTGTAGTGCAGTCTGACTTTAAACTTAGTATGTATCCCAGGCTGGCCTTAAGCTCACCTTGATCCTCCTGCCTCAGCTTCCTGAGTACTGGGATTTTAGGTGTGTACCACGCAATCAGCTCAGTAGTGTTTTCTTTACGTTAAGTAAAATAATTTCTGTTAATTCCTATATTTGTTGGCTTTTTCTTTATTACCTCCACTATGCTGTTGAACACAACTAATAATCTTAAAATTTCTATTTTATTTCTAGAATTTTGATTTCATTGTTTTTAAACAGTCTTACTCTGTTGAAATATTCTCAGGTTGTATTCACAGCAGAAAATTACTCTTTGTACTTTTGAGTAGAGTTAATGATTCCAATATCTGCGCCCTAACAATGTTGTTGCCAGTGATTTTTCTTTTCTGTAGAATTAATAACATTTTCCTAGTACTTCATAGATCAGGTAATTTTGGATTTTGCCTTTTTGTTGACTATATTTTGTGAGAATTGTGGGTACAGAAATGATGTTTCTTTGGAAAAATGTAGATACCTTTTTTTGGTTGGTTTTGTCAGCCAGTTAGCCTGGTTGAATATCAACTACAAATTTTGTCTCCAGGTGAGCGACTCAGATCTCAGTTGACCAAGGCTGTTCTTAGGTAGGCTGCTCTGGATCTCTACTAAGCCACTCTTACCATGAACATTTGTGTGGTCAGCTCCAAATAGCGTGGATGTTTTCTCTGGCTCCAGAGAAACAACTAGAATCAGAACCTTTGGATTTTAATAATTACATGTTTCAAGCAAAGTATAAGCGTATGCATATTTCTACTTTTATGATATTTGCTTTGTTAAAAATAATAGAATTTCTTTTTTAACAAAATTGTTATATTTCTAAGACATAAAATTCAATAATTTGGCCTCGTTGCTACCAGGAGCTTACATGTGTAATGAAATGTATGTTTCCTTTTCAAGGAGCAATAACCTTGAATAGCTTATATGAAAAAATTTTATGAGAGTTATTTAAGTGAAGAGGGTCACTCGAAGAATCAAACATCTGAATGTCAGCCAGGCACACTGTGTGGAAACTGATGTAAATGAATAATTTACTTATGCACATAAACCTTCCCCCAAATACTCAAACTTAATGGAGACAAAAGGAAGAAACAATGGAGACATAAACACACTCTCTGCATGTTACAATGAAATGGCAGAAGAAATTAAAAATAAAAATGCTAGAAATCTTTGGTCAAGTTATTATCAGGTTCAAGAAAAGCTTTACCTGGGTATTATTTCATTATAGATAAACCTTAAAAAGCAGCTACTACTTTTCACAGAAATTTACTGAGGAGTACTTTTTGGAAAGAGATAATAAACATTAACTAATAGGTACAGAAATGTGTGGGCTGTTCAGAGAAGACATGTTTCATTAGCGCCTAAGCTAAGAAAAAGGCAAACTGGAGCTGAAGACTGTGCCTAAACTTATAAAGAACATAAAGTATAGAACCACTGTAAAGTTGGAAGTCTATAGACAAAGATGTGTGTTTCTTGAATATTAATTTGTGTCCAACATTTGAAGTGATGAGAGTAGGGAGTTTTAGAAAAAAGAAACAAAAGTGAGGAGACAAGTTCAGGATTTGAAGCCAAGGGGCATCAGATTCACTGCAAAGGCAGTGAGTGAGTTATGGAACGAATAAAAGGAAAGTAATATTTGGATATGTTGGTGATAGTTACAGAACCTAATAACAAACTACCTTCTTGTTTAAGGACATTGGGATATCAGCATGAAGTAGCTCAGTTTCAAAAGTTAAAAACAGGAGAAATTTTGTGCAACAAATGTTGAATATGCAGTAAAAGTAACACATAATCAGCCAAGAGCTAGAAATAAAGGCTGGGACAGAGTATAAATGCTATGGTTGGAGATACATATTTATCGTCATCTGACTAATTATAATTAATAATAATTGCAGCTAATATTGATAGACTGTATTCTGGGCACTCTGCCAAGTACTTTACCCAAATAACCTCATTTACTCATCAAAAACATCTATGTATGTCCTAGTTTTTATTTCCATAATATTCATGAGGAATCTGAGTTTCAGATATGTTCAGCTTTCCAAGGTCACACAAATAAGAGAATGATCTAAGATTTAATCTTTAAAAAACAGAATTCCGTTGTCTTTTCTGAATCAGTAGAAAGTAGATGTTAAGAAATCAAAACTGATGTCAAGATCCTTTGAAACTGTTAGGAGATGTAACACAAAAAAGAAAAAGGAGAAAACAAATGAAAGTTACATTTGTGAGCCATGTAGAAAGTGATTTGAAGAATGAAAAGTAGCAATCAGAGCAGCCAAAGAAGACATAGCGTAATCCAAATCATAATGACTGATCTTGGACAATATCTTTTTAAGGTAAGGAGTTGGGTGGGATGGAAAATTATTCTTCAAATTTCCCTAAAGATCTCATCTGCTTGCTACCTATTTTTTCTGCTGCTTTACTCAGGCCTACCCCTCAGAAGTACTGCTGTGGATGACCTTTGTGAGCTGGATCCTCCCACTGCTCACTGCACCTGTGATGGTAGCAAATGCCTTTACCCTATGTAGACCATTTCCATATGCACCTACAATGTAATCAAGGCCAGGCTCACATTCTAATAAAACTTTATAGAAATAGAATGCGTGTCAGAATGCATTTAAATGCAATAAAATGCTTTTATATGAATATTTCAAAATGTTAAAACCAACCATAGTATTAGAACTGAACTGTATCTGACCAGTTATTGACCTTGCTTCTGGACTGCTTCTGCATGCACTGGGGGTGCTCATTCCTATCACAAACATCCTCTACTCCTTTGTTTCTCTATAACCAGAATAAGTTAACTTCTGTCATTACAGGTTAAGGTGTTCTTTTTTTGTTAGCTTGTCTTTTGCATTTTTGTTATTGTTACAATGCTCTTTCAAATGTTTGTCCTTTCTTACAGAATTCTTTCTTGGGTAGGTCATGGGTTAAATTAGAGATAAAATTTTGTGATTTTCTTTCTTTTTGGAATATGAGAATATGATTTCCCCAGAAAGAACTAGATACAAGACCTAGGAAATAAGCAGTTGTGTTGTGTGAGTCAGCCTTTCCTCACTATCACAAAATACCTGAGAAAATTCAACTTAAGGAAAAGTTTATTTATGTTTTGCAGTTTTAGAGTTTGTAGTTAATATCTTAGCTGCTAGTTACTGGGATAATATACCTGATACCCACAAGTTAAAGGAGGAAAGGTTTATTTTAGCTCTCAGTTTGTAGAGGTTTCAGTCCATAGTCTGTTGACTCCAAAGCAAGGGTGCATGGCAGAGGAGAAATAGTTCATGGCATGGCTGACAGGAAGCAGAACAGCAGCAACCCTACCTTTCCCATTTATCCTATATAAGCTATAAGCCTTTATCAGTGGTGCCACACACTGTAGATGGGGCTTTTGTCTTTCATCAATCCATTCAGCCATACCCAGAACTATACTAATTACAATCAGTGGACTAATTTAGTACCACACACCTTTAATCCCAGTTTCACATCCTTGATCCACAGTCACACACCCTAGATTGAGCCACCTCTGAAAAGCCCCACCCATGACCACATGAGGCTTTGGGGGATAGCTATATATAAGCTATAACTTCATGGTTGCTTGTCTGTGTTGATTTTGGCTTATGACAAGACAGTATAGAATGGCAGGAAATATGTGGGAGAGGGAGTCTCTTCCTCTCATGTTGGCTAGGATGCAGAAGGAGAAGGTGCCAGAGTTTCAGTAGTACCTTCAAGGCCATGCCCTGTTTTCCTAATGTACTCCCAGTAGGTCCAACCACTTAAAGGTTGCACTGCTTCCCAGTAGTGCTACAGGCTGGTGACCAAGCCCTTTGCTCTTGGGCTTTGGGGCATATTTCAGATCCAAACCATAAAAGTAGTTAAATAATTAGAATGACATTTCCCTTCTGTTTACCTTCTAAATTTTACTCAATGAAAGAGATAATTGGGTTGCGCAAAGAGGTATGAGCACCTACCGGCTTAATAAATTTCATTTAACAACGGCCGTAGAAATGCTAGGAAACATAGCCCTAGCAAAGGCTCATGCTACATTTGATTTGTTTTAGGAGGCTTTGCTACTTTTTATCTATGGCTCATTGTTCATTGATCATTGTTCATATCAGTTACCAGTAGTATTCCTGAAGGAAGTAAATGAAATGATGTATCTGTTCATGAACTAAGTGGTCGAGAGAGAAAGAATTCCTGAGGCGCACTATCTTGTTGATGATATATGGTTTCTACTAAAGGGATTTGCAACTACTGTCTGTTCAATACAAGTATGAAGCTTCAGGAACCTTAAAAGAAATGCCCTATAATTAATGCCAAGTTGAGGATATTAACTAGCTGCATCTGAAGAACAGGGACCTTTTCTCCTCATAATAGTCATCAAATACAATAGGTGGCATTTTAAATATTTAATAAAATATGAATAATAAATAACACTGTAAATAAAAGGTCAGAAGCTGGCCTAACACTCGGAACTCTTCACACTCAAGGGGACGAAAAACTGGTGTATTTATTCTAGACAGCTGCCCTCCATCGTCTCCAGGGGTTGGTCTCACTGACCTGAAAGGTCTTTCCCATTTTTGGTTTGGTTTGTCTAATGAAAATGTCTCTAAAATGTTTGTACTCAGGAGGGTCCACAACTTCATTAAATAAGAAAAATATTAAATTGCTTACTCTCAAGGGTCATATTTATGCTCATATTTGAAACTAAAATATTCAGGCTGCAAGTTTTGGATTTGATTTTTGGCTTCTTGTTATGGTGAAATGTATCATTTACACTATTTCACTAGGACTTTAACCTTTCTAATATTTATTTTCTTGTTCTCTAGCTGAAGTAATCACAGACAAAATGGAGTTAAGTAAATTTGTGAGGCCGTGGCTAAGAAAGCCAATGGAAAGAAAAACAAATCATTTCAAAGTCAAAGCTGAAAACAGTACCCATTACCTGTTAACTACTAGATAGTTCAAATTTTGGACTTGATTTTTGAACTCTTTTTTTATACAATTAATGCTTTTTTTTCACTAGTCCTTGTTTAGTTGGCAACATATCCTATATATAGGGGACTACTGGAGAAATATTTTTCTTTTTAGCATTGTGCTCTTTATGTATTGAAGCTTCTTATTTTGGAATCATTTCACCTTTTAGTTTTCTGGGTTATTATGAGCAATAAAATGTATGTAGGTTTTCTTTGGAATTGCTTTATTTCTTAAATGATGCAGTGAAACATAAGATTGCATTTAAACTCTTAGCAAGCAGGGTCTTGCCTTCTTTGCATGAACTCCACAAAGCAAAGTACTTTCTGCAAGATGACTGGCAATTAATGCTCACTCAGGAAAATTCTGATGAGGTTTTCTCACCCATCTTAAATTAAGCTCCTTCTGATGCCAAATTTATTATTGGCCAATATCTTCTGAAAACCTTGTAGACTGTGAATATTCACATTTTATGTGAAGGGAATAAGGAATACTGAGAGGTGAATAGCATACTTCATACAAACAAAATATAAAAGAAAGAAGTTTTCAAAATCCAAATACGCTTTGCTTTTCCTTCAATCTATTATTTATTCTGAATTGTGTTTTATAGCAAAATGTTTGAGAAATCTGAAGCACAAACAACATATGGAGGACTAAATATTTTGTAGGCTTAATGATGTATTAGTATTTTGCTTTATATGAAATTCTAATCACCAGATATGTTTGTCACTGCAGATGGGATATGCACACCCCTGATACCTTAGGGGATTAGAGAATCCAAACATCTGTAACAAGGGGAGGAAAAAAGATCTCACTGCAATATACAAAATTTAGAAGAATGAATTAATGAGAAAAATGAATGGAAATAAAAGTTTATTATTAATACCATCTTGTATTTGTAATTACCAAGGAGCTGTATATGCCTTAGAGATCTTGATTCCATCCTTTAAAACTGTAATGAGATAGTAAAACACCATCTAGATTTAAATTGAGAAAATGGGCAATACTCTTCATTCTGTTTTTAGTAGGATGGTTTGGAACTCAGATAAAGCCTTGCTGTAATTAATGCAATCCACATCTTAGGCTATTTATACAATAGAAGCACCTGGTTCATAATTGGCTGTTTCAGTAAATTCAGTCAGATATTTTATAAACACATTAAAACCCTATTAATTGAAAACATAGAGGGAAAGTTTGTTTTGGTTATGTGAATTTACTGGTTTAAATGAAATAAGTCAGAAATGATGAATCTGAAAGGTATATTGCCTTTAGAATATTTATTTCTAGTTGTTTGAAAAAGACATATTATTATTTTCATGATCCAAATGAATGGTAAATTAGCATTTGGTTCTGATGACTTATTTTACAGCTTATTTAAGTCATTTTAATTTCTGAAAGTGTGAACCTCAAATAGGAGACAAGCTGAAAAAATTTTTATGTGTGAAATATGAACCTGTAAACAATAAATCTCTCCCCAGAACCGGCCTTGCCTCCTCATAATTTCACATATATGCACTTTCATATGAACATTTAGAAACTATGCAAGGGTGTAATTTAGGTGTATTTTGAATGCTTTCAAAATAACAGTTTTAATAGTATTAGAGTTTGGAAATAGAAGAGGATACTTGATAAAATTGTGAAAAAGGATAGTAAAAATATAGATTCTGAAGTTGACTCCTTGGATTCTGATCCTGAATCTGCCAATTAATAGCTCTGTGAATGCTCAGTGATTGTTTAATATATACATAAGAAATTATAACATAGTTCTTGTATACCTATTGTGAGGATTAGTTTGTATATGTATATTTATATAGTCTGTACACGTATATATAGTTCAAATATATATGTGTCTGTGTGTATATATGTTTGCATGAATATCTGTATATATGCATATTGGGCCGGGGATCTAGCTCAGTGGTTCCAGTGCCTGCCTTGCAAGCACAAGGCCCTGAGTTTCCGAGTTCAATTCCCGGTAACAAAAAAAAAAAGTGTGTGTATATATGCATATATAGATGGATAAATAGGGATTATAGGTATTATTCTATTAGTATTAAAGATATAGTCTGTCACTTATAATCTTATAGATTATAAGTGCTATATATGTTTTATCTTTGCTTTTTTTCTAAGTCATTTCTGTTTTGGAATTGCAGCTTGTATAAAACATAAAATGTAAGAAATTATTCTCTTAATTATATGGCCTGATGACAGTTTATAACTTCTATTTATTACTGTTACATATCATAATCTTTGGTTCCTATTCAGTAGAGCTGAAAAGATAAGTACTTGACTTTGGAGAATCTCACTTTAGTAAAGAATCTGTTTTAGCCCTCCTTCAACTGACACCCGCCAGTGTCTACTTGGTGAGAAAGTCATGTGATATACCATCGTTCATTAAATTTTCTGGACAAAAGTAAAAGAAATGTCTGTCCCAAACTGAGAGGGCCTCACTGTCCAAGGAATGACTTGGACAAGTTCAGCATGATGAGTAAATGAGCTTTGTAAAATTACTTACTTATGGGGCAGTGGACGATTTGTGTGCTGCAGTACTATCAAATTTGCCTACTCTCTTTTGCTAAGCTACTGGTTTTATAGAGTTCTAAAGTAAATATCATAAAGCAGAAGCAACAGATAAAAGTCTTTGGAAAAATTATGTGTGCTCTGCTCCTTTACCCTCCATATCAGGAGCTCTGCTGAACTTAGCAAACACTATCCAGCCACAGTGGTGGATGACTTTGTTATGCTGCAGTCTGGTACATAGCCTAGGCACATGTGGGGATAACTGGACAAATAAATAGTGATCTAGTATGAGATGGAATTACTTTAGCTAGGGATAAGATTACTGCTTTCCAGAAAAAGACCTCCCAGTGCTGTGGCTACTGTTACCCAAAGTCAATATCAACAACTGGTCAAGATATAGGTCATTGTTTTACTCAGGACTAAGGACTTGTAGCCATAGAAGCATTTCCAATTGAAACATCTTAATGGAAAAATATTAGCATGGGCAAATCATTATGCAGAATTGATTGAAATAAAATTGATTTGCTTTTTATCCTTAATTCTGAAGCCATGGTGTTTCCAGTAGCTTCATTCCTTTTGTATTCTAATGATTATGATTGGGCTACCTGGGTTAGGATGCCTGGGTTCCTAAACTGTAAAAAGAAAAATGGGAGGGTCAAGTAGTTGCAAGCCTGAGAAGTATATATATTTTAAGATTTTCATTTAAGGAAATTCTTCCATATACTTTAAAGTAATACAATCATATAATTAAAAGATTGAAGCAAATGTTTGATAATAATCTCTATAGATATTAATAAATGCACACAAATGATATTTAATTTCAAACTTGGGTATAATTGAGTCATATTTGATGAACTTTGTTTTTCCACTTCTCAGTGCATGGGAAAAAGATTTTTTTTAAATACAGGGGAACTTTATTACCTGATAAAATTAGAGATGAGATCAGAAAATAGTACCCTCTAACCAAATCCAACCTATTACTTGTGTATGTAAAGTTTTATTTAAACACGAGAGAGGCCATTCTTTCATGTTCTGTCTACAACTGTTTTCATGGTACACAGTCTGACATAAATAGAAGAGAGTGCTAAAACTTTACTGTTAGAACTTTTGAAGAATGAATTTGCTAACCCCTAAAAGTTAAGGTCTCAAAATGTGTCATAATATGAATAAATTTATTAAATACATAAAAGCATATATAATCAGTCTCCATTCAATCATATCTTCTGTAGATATACTATTTGTTGCACCAAATACTTCAAAATCTTACTGATTTTTTGGTTTTAAATTTGACAGCATTCATAAATATAGAGCCACAAAGCTGCAAAGTTACGTAAAAAATCATGCAGTAAGTCAAATTTCATGGCGTAGAAGAAAGTGATATTTCAGGGCTCTTTAGATGGTTTTGCAGAGCCAGCGATTAACATGAAATTATCTGGCATTTAGAGCAGCTGACAAACTCAAAAGTTACCTTTACAAAGATGAGAAAAACAATGAAATATTAGGTAGCTTCAAAGGAGCATATATTAAATATCACTGTTAAGAGAGGTTTATAGAAAAATTTATAAAGCTCTAAAATATTTTAAAATGAAGACATTTTTATGATTATACCCAAATTAATAGAAAAATGAAAGAGTCATATCACAAAATTTTACAGAAAAAATAATTGATTTATGTACTTAACTCTAAGATCGAGTTCTGATTATAATTGTAACAATATTGCTGAGTAAAAGTACATTTGAGATAAAATTCCTTACAAATAGCTTTCCTTAAATGAGCAGAAGAGACTCAAATAACATATGAAAGTAATTTTTAATATTTCATAAATAAGGAAAAAATGAATTTCTATCTTTACAAAGAAAAATATCCATAGGGAAATTTTTACTGCCACAATGTAGATTTTAAAGTCATTAAATTTGAACCAGTTTTGTTTTTATTCTCTATATGTACACCAAACAATACTGGTACTTGATAACAACATCAATTTTTCTTTCAACTATTTTCCTCCTATTTAATTCTTCTGCCATTATAGGGGCTTTGCCATTGGAAAAGCCCTTACTAACTAGCTAGTAACCAAAGAAATCCCTCAGCTTATTATGTAGACTAGAGACCTTTTGACAAGGGTAAATTATCATTTAAAAGTTGCTGGAAAACCACTGTGGAGATCAGTATGGAGATACCTCAGAGAACCAGGGGTAGAGGTCCCATTCGACCCAGCTATTCCCCTACTGGGTATCTTCCCCAAAGAATTAAAAGAATCATACCACAGTGATATATGTGCACCTATGTTTATAGCGGCACAGTTTATAATAGCTAAAGCTTGGAAACAGCCCAAGTGCCCATCAACTGGTAACTGGATAAAGAAGATGTGTTTTTTTTTATAAAATGGAGTACTACTCAGCCATAAAGAATGAGAAACTAGAGACATTTATAGCTAAATGGATGCATATTGAGCCCATACTCTTAAGTGAAATAAATAGGACACATGTGTAAATACCAAATAGTTTCTCTAGTGTGAGAAACTGAAAGTGTAAATAAGGATGAAAATGATTAAAATGAATAATTGATAATTTGAAATAGGAAAAGGTCCAAAGGTGTAGGGATGGTGGGTGGGGAAGGGGAAAAGGAAGAAGGGAAAGGAAAAATTGTGAGAAAGAAAAAAAATGGAAACAAAACCTATGTAAATAGGGAAGGGTGGAGGGGGTGAAGGGCGCACAGGTAATGGGGGAAAAGATAAGAACTAAGATACATCATGTTCAGGTACAAGCACCCAATGATAAATGTAAATGTATTGTATACTTAAAATGTACCAATAAATATATTTAAAAAATAAAAAAATAAAAATAAAAGTTTCTGCAAAATGTAACACCAGCTTTATTTAGTCACCCAAAATATAGCTTAGGGGTCCAGAATTCTGAAGTACTCTTTAGTCCAAATTTGGGGTGCAAATTTTCTTTAAATTGATACCTGTGTCAATTATTATTTAAACAGCACAATCCCAAACTTAGTTTTAAAAAAATCATTGTAAGGAAAATGTACCTGACAGATTTTTCAACTTAATGATAGATAATGTCATAGATGTTTTCTTGTATCAAAGCTAACACATCATTTACTCCGCTTTCTAGTGTTACAAGTGGCATTTAAAGTTTTCTGTCTTTTCTAGCATTCCCAAGTGATTTAATTTTCCCATTTTGCAATGAGAGTTGCAATCATGACAGAAAAGGTTATGTCCTTCAGAGACAATTTCTATGAAAAGTAAGGTTTCGCCAGAGTTTTTATCAGCATTGACTAAAATGTGCTGTTCAGTGTCAGCTAAAGTTATCCATAATCCTCAAGCTAAGCTATTTACATTAAAATGTCAATCAAAAATAGAGTTTGTTTACAGTGTACTTTGTACCTGAATGGCTACTGCATTAAAAGAAATTAGCAACAAAGGAGTCATCCTTGAACATGGGTACACTTTTGTAACAACATCCTGTTCCTTTAAAATTTTACTAAATTGTAAGAACAATGTATTATAGGTGGATATCTGACTTGTCTTTTAAAAATCAAATCTGTGGATTACATTCTTCAATAAATATTAACTACCTCCAGTATCCAAAACTTGACTCAGAATTACACATCACATATGTGCCATATAGTCTTATTTGCCTGGGTTGAAGTATCATTTTGTTGATGAACCATGAAAGGTATTATGGCAAAGTGCTATGCTAAGAACTGATTACATGAAATTCATGTGGTAATAAAGCTGAATGATTTAGTACCTTGAGATAGCATCATTCCTCTATGCAAGGTAATGTTTTGTGTGTGTCCAATGAAGAGAGAGATCACAGGTCTCCACCTGTCAAGCTATAGCAAGATAAATAATTTCACAAAATTTTGATGACTACTACTAGTATATTTTCTTTGTTCATAAAAAAGTGAGTGCATTCTGTTGCCGGTATTTTAGAATTTCTGCATCATAAAAGTGTATTATCCCAAGGTTCCTAAGTGACAAAGCAGTTGTAAAAGGGACTTAAAAAAAAAATTTCCCAAGTTCTCACTTTGGTTATATGCATTATTACAACTGCAACTAGTATCAAAACTCTGCTTCTCTTTTTCTCCCCACCTGTAGACTCGCTATGGTACTTTGGTGACAGTAATGCTATTTAATGTTTATCAGCTTTTCTGCCCTAAATTATCCAGATTTGAACCATAGTATGGTTGTCAAGACTCCTTGATACTTTTTGTATAAAATTAAACTAGAGGAGTCTTTTAAGAGAAGCAGACCAGCATGACTGTTACGAACACGACCCTACTGTTTGACTCTGTCACTTGACTATTACTTTAAATTCTTCAGTCCTCTGTGCTTTAGTTTTCTCTTCTATCAAAATAAGAATAAAGGTAGTATCTATTCCATACTGATTAAAGATTGAAATGAGTAAGAATAAATATATTCACATAGCTCTCTTAGAAATGTGTCTGACAAATGATGGACCTCCAGTATCTTCAAGTCAGCGTTGCTATGGTTATTACCAAACAACCCTATTGCATTCATTGTTTTTCAAGTTTCATCTTAGGTTTGGTTGGGTTGTCTAACCTATTAAACTAATTTTATAGGATGAACTAGCAGGAGGAATGCACATAGGAAAAAAAAAAAAAGAAATGCAGTCCTCCTTTTCATCATAATCTAAGTTCTCTTAGAAAAAGTAGACTGCCCACCAGCTCATTGTATTGGGCAGCGAGGGTCATCCTTGATGGTTCCTCATCAGCTTCGGCCCTTATAAATAAAACACCAGGTTCTGAATATTCTGCCTCTAAAAATACTTTTATGCCTTCTCTCTTTCCTTCTCCTCTAGTAGTACCATCCTATCTCAGTCTGCTATCATTTTGTGTCTGGTCTACATTCAGATACTCGTGGGCAAGCCATTGTGTTTACAGTGAAGTGCACAATTCTTACTGTGTTAAATACATGCGTTCATGAGCTGGCCCCCACCTGAGCTCCAGCTTGTCTTGCCCCCAACACACTTCATTTCCATGGTGCCAGCCCTGCTGATGTTTCTTCTGCCTTTTGAAGGATATGAATGCTTCCCCATTTGTGTCTACTTGAAATTCCCTCTCCTTCCTCTAGATTTTTAGGTCTTATTCTATTCATTTCCTTTTCAAGGAAGTATTTTCTGAAATTCCATACCACATCATATGCTTGTACTTTTCACTGTCCTAGTACCCTGTACTTTCCATTAGTAGAATTTCCATGAGTACCATGATACAAATGCTGCTTTAATCATTTGCTCTCTGTGTATGTTGTTGAATAAACTAGAAGCAACTGATGGTCATACTGTCTTTTCTTTACTGTGTAATATTAACAAGCACAATAGTGGTACAATACATATTTTTGGATTCATGAAAACTCTTCATTCTCTCTACCAAACTCCCCAAATCTGCATTGATGGCCCTTTTATAAACCACTCTCTCAGAACACCTTGCTCTAGTATGCAGTGAGGTGGGGCACTGAGCAGAAGAATCAGAATTTTGAATTATAACCCTAATTTGTGGCATCATGCAAACTTCTCTGAGATTCAGTTACATCAGCTGCAAAATTTTTGACTTTCACTGAATAATTATGGTCTCTTTCAGTTCTAAATTTTCAAACTTTTGACTCTGTAATCCTCTGAATTATCTCACTGACACCAATGATTACCTTCTTTTACTGTCAATTAAAAAAATCCCTACATTAAGAATAAATGGAAAGGAAAAAATGATGAGAAATGGAAAAAATGGAAATAAAGTCTTTGTAAATAGGGAAGGGTGGAGGGCGTGAAGGGAGGGCTAGGAATGGGGAAAAAATAAGAACCAAGATGCATTCTATAAAGGTACAATTCCCAATGAGAAATGTAATTGTGTTGTATACCTACAATGTACCAATAAAAGAATTTAATACAAAAAAAAAGAATAAATGTGCGTTTTCAGGGTTATTTGAGAAAATATGATATAACAACAAGCATGAAGTCAATGACTGTTTAAATGATCCTGTATTTAACTGAAAAGAAACTGTGTTTGAAAGATGACAGCATATAAATACATGCGACAAGTGATTGAGTAAAAGAAGACTGAGTGTACTTAGGAATGTGAGTCCCCTATAGACTCCTCTGTTTGTATTTCCCAAGCCTTCTCTCACAAGTTCCCTTCTCACACCTCTCCAGTCTCATCATTCCCCATCCTTGCCCTACCAATGCACACTTGAATTTCCAAGATGGATCAATGTGATTCATTTCTAACCCCATACCCCATGTACTAGGTTCTATTACTGTCCTCTAATTTTACAGGTGACAAAGCTTAAACACAGGGTTGTGTAATTTTCTAAAGGTCACATGTGGTGGAAATGAATGTAGCTTGAGCCAAATTCCCCTTTAGGAACTGTCAATACACTGCTTACTGTGTGCAAAGTGTTTTAGTCTTTTAAATCCAGGAAAAGAAAATAAAGTTTTATGATAATAAAAATGTCCTAACCTATATTAATATATCCCTTCATATCTACATGTTCATAAATATATTTTTACATATGTGTTTGTTTATTTTATGAAGAATATTTCATACATGGAAATAGGTATTAATTATTAAAACTAACTAAGAAGACATTTCTACACCTTTGTGGTCACTATATTTTACTTTTAGATATGGATTGCTCATTATTTGAACATTTGTGAGCTACAAAATTATTCAACTGAATTCCATATATTAAAATATAATTTCTGGGTGAAATAGCAATCATTACCTGTATACATATATATGGCTTACAAGTCACTTGTTTCCAAAAACCGCATACCATGCTCCCTGATTTCTATTCTTGAATATTTACACACAGTTTTTGTACTCAAAGATCTTTACTTCCTGGTAGATATTTTCATAGTTTTTCTGCCTCGTACTGTTCCACTAAGTTTTCACAGCTAATCACCAGCATGAAATTGATGAAGTGGCTGATTTCATACTCTGGTTTAGTACTTGAACATATCTTTCAAATTGTACCAAAAAAGTATTAGCTTTAAATGGGTTTATGTAGGTACCTTTCATAAGGTTTTGAATGTTGTGCTTTTGTTCCCAAATAAATCAAGTGGCTATTCAGACTAGCAGAGGAAGTGAAAATTTTTCTGTTCCCAAGCAACACATACCTGTTGGTATTCACCATCCTGGGATCTGTTTCTAAGAGACCATAGATATTAAGATTGTTAGCAAGATCTTGGATGACAAATTATTTCCTATAATATGATCATAATACACTAGATGATGGGTCGATGCAATTTGGAATCTAGAAACATTTTAAACAATCTTTTAGGAGCTTCAGAAAAATGATGTATTGTATAAAAATGCCTTAATTCCACCTTGTTATCACTGTTTGAGATGATGTCCTTCTTTTCCTTTGTCTATTTCTTATCTGTCTACTAATATTTGTAGAGGTAGTCATTACAGAATCACAGACTACATGATATAAAAGGGACTTTAAGAGGTCACAGAGTAGAAGTACTTCATGCAAGCTCTGCTAAAAGAGAGCTATGTCTTTAAATTGTTCAAAAATGGAAAGCCTATTTTCTCTATTTTGTTGTTCATTTATATGATTCTGCAGGCAAGCTTTCACCTTTTTGTGTGACCTGTTCTGACACTCTCTCCCTGATTCTTTTTCGCTTACAGCTAATGGTTAGCATTGTCCCCAGCTACATTCAACCATGTTTAGACACTTCTTCTTAAGTTTCTACAATCTCAAAATATTTAGGTGAGCAGTACCAAGGTAACTATTGTTAGATGAGCTCTAAACTAGTATCAGGCTGCAAGACCTGGGTAAGACTTGGAACAAATTATTTGTATTTTTCTTTCTTTTTAAAAAGAAATAGTGATGGCAGTGTGGGCAGATAGCTAAGGTCCTATAATTTATGTAAGTGAAAGTAAATGAGAGATAATAATAATATTTACCTTCTGGTATTAATACCAATGTTAATATATACTATTAATCAAACACAGAGACTGATGTCTAACAAATACTTCCCTCCTGTTTAATAGCTATTTATAGCTGGTTAAGTATTAATTTATAAAAACAGGTTAATGCATTGAGAATATGAGAAATTTTTTCTATTGAGCCATGACTTTACTAATCTGAGGTATACTTGAGATGTATATACAAAATATATCTTATACTCAGTAATTATGTAAGATTCCAACATGATAATTAGTCTTTAAAAATCACTTAAATTAAAAATTTTTTTTAAATCACTTAAATTATATTTGGTGATTATTATTTTTACTTCTTAGGTTATTGTGTCAGTTATTTTAGTTTTTTAGCTTTTTGTTTTTGTTTGTTTTGTTTTGTTTTGTTTTGTTTTGTGGTGCTGAGGATAGAACTCAGACCTTGCGCCTGCCAGGCAGGTGTGGCATCACTAAGCTACATCTCCAGCCCTTTTGTTTTCTTTTTTTGAGACTGGCTCCCATTACACACTCCAGGCTGGCCTTAACCTTCTTATGTACCCAAGGCTGGGCTTGAACTCATGATCCTGCTATTGGAGTTCTGCATAATACTTGATGTATTTGAAAAATTAAGTATTGCTTCTTAGGACTTGGTAGATATGTCTTGGGGAATATCACATTAGGTTTTACATATATATTAAACTGTTGTATATAGTATATATTAAATCGTTGTATATATTAAATAGTTGTATATATTAAACAGTTTTATATATATTAAACAGTTGTAAATCCAGATTTTTAAAAAATCTTTGTACATAAGCAATATTTATATTGTACACACATTTTTTTCCTACTACTGTTAATACTAACATAGGTTAGACAACATGTTTCAAGATCTTATATTGGCTTGGACTCAGTAATAAAGGGGAATCACACTAAATACTATTCTGGAGATTCAGAACAATCTGCTTTACTTTTCAGCGGTAAAAAGAAATTATATGCAATAATTTGTTCAAAAAATTATATGCAATTATTTTCATTTTTTATTAGTACATGTTTGCAGTACATAATGTATATATTCCTTGTGTGGAGTTGGTACATATACATCACACGTCTTAATTCCTTTTACATCTCCTTCCCTTCTCCTCCTTCCCTTCTCACCTTTCCTCCATCTTGATCTACTTCCCATTTGAGAAGGATCTATTTCCCTACTTCCTATTATGTATTTTGTCTTTTGATATTTCTGTATAATTTGGATCTCTCATATAAGAGAAACCATGTGATATTTAAGCTTGTGTGTCTGATTTATTTCACTTAACCTGTTACTTTCTCTTTCTGTTGCCAATTTGGCCTTATTAAATATCATCAGAAATCTCCAGATACATTACAAATTTCATTTTCTAATCCATTAAACTATATATCTTCCCTTTAAGAGATGGATAAAAGAAGGGGGAAAGTTATGGAAAGAAAAGAGTTTCATACAATTTGACTAATGCTAATTTTCACCCTATTATTTCTAGTAGTATTTGATAGGATTGTGTGGCTTAACAAAGTAGATGCAAAAATATGTCAATTCCACTTACTTGAAATCTAAGAAATAAAGAGCTGCCTACTCTGAAGGGGACCTGTGAGATGAAAGCAACTCTTTTAGAAAACTGCCAAAACTGAAATTGATAAGCAAATTTAGTAAAGTTGCAGAATGCAAAGTCAAATATAAAAATCAGTAGCATTTATAAACATCAAAAAATTATAAAAGAAATAAAGAAATTTCCAATTGTAACAGCAGTGAAGATAAAATATAATATACTCAGGAGTAAATTTAACAAACAAAATCAAAGTTCTCTATACTGAAAACTATAAAATATTGATGAAATAAATTAACAAGGATATTAATAAATGAAAAATTATACCATGTTCATGGATCAGAAAGATTAGTGTTGTGAAAATGTCCACCTTACACAAAGTTTTCTACAAATTCATTGCAATCCTTATTTTGCAAGTTTAATTGAACACAAAAAGAGCATCTAAAAAACCAAGAATTGGAGATTTGGTGATCAGTGAACATTAAATTGGTTGCTTTCAAATTTATTCCCTGGAGAAGTTAGGGAGATGATTGAAATTTTTAAGAATAAATACTAAAGGAAATAAAGACAAAGGCAGAGATTTTATACCTGATTAAGCAGAACCAATACATCCCAATGTTCCAAGAGACCAAAAATCAAGGTGGTATACTACAAATGGCAAAAATATTGAGTATTTGTACAGTCATTTCCAGATATTTTCTCCAGGCCCAGTTAATGATAGTGAATGCCAAAGTTTATTAGACATTCCCCTGTGTGTATATCCTAGGAGAGAACTTTTTAATTATTTTTTTAATCAGATTACTTGATTAGTGTACGTGTCCTTCTCTTGCCCATTGGAGAAACCACAAAAGTCAGCATCTCCTCGTTTTGTCTACCTAGATAATTGTTTTTATGATTTTATTAAGGTTTGGTGGGGTTAATAATTAATGTAAAACATATGTAAGTCACGGAAAACGCATCCTCCGTAAGCTACAATGATTCTACACTTAAATTTGAATCCTTTTTGTCTCTTAAGAGTCTCAGGCTTTCAAATTTTTATTGTCTTTTGTTTTATACATGTCAGAACAAATTCTAACTTTGAGTAATAACAAGTTTAACTAATGAACAACAGATACGCTTAAAGAGAAAGTCATGCAAGTTAGTATTTTGAATAATTTGCCTCTTCAATTAATTTACTGTTTTTAAAATGTCAATATTATGTTAAATAAATACTTTTATGATAGATGTGAATTTATTTTTAAATATTTTCCACACATCAAATACTTCAGTAGTCAAATTACTTTATATATTTTCCTAGTGCTATATTGTTTGTAATCACTTTAATTCTCATTACCTTACTTATTTTTAACAATTCAAGTGATGTCAATGTTTGTCCATTTAAAAGAGATCATGTTATTTTTATAGGTTAAGTGAAAAATTTTACAAATCCTACCATTTATACAGTGTTGAAAAGATATAGATAGATAGATAGATAGATAGATAGATAGATAGATAGATAGATAACCAATAGATATTTTGATTTCTAGTATACTGGATACTGGATTAGTATACTGGATAAATTCTTTAGAATTTATTCATGTAAAACATGTCTTAATGTTAAGGCAATTTACAAAGTTATTTTCTGCCACTAATCAAATTAATAATAGGGTTTAACTTTAGGTACATTTAAATAGAATGTGTTTTATGGTTTTAAAGTCATTGACTAGTACTTGGTAAGTTTCTTATTCCTCCAGTATCAGATAGAACTCCTAATGTTGCTAAACCAAAATACCAAAGACTGATGGCTTAAAACCAGAATATATTGCTTCACAATTCCAGAGACAAGAAGCCTAAGTCATGGTATCAGCAGAGATGTGCTATCTCTTCACTGCTCTACAGGAGAATCCTTCCTTGCCTCTTTATCTTCTGTCCTTTGCTGGAAATCTTTGCCTTTCCTTGGTTTATGTTACATCACTTTAGTGATATGTCCATCTTCTTGTGTTTTTACATTTTCCTCTCTCAGTTCATGTTATATCATGTATGAGTCCAAGATTCCCCTTTCATAAGGACACTGGGCATCTTGAATTAGAGCTCAGCTTAAAGTCCTTTTAACATTATCACTTTGGTATGGGAAAGGGCCTTTCTAAAGATAATGCCCAAAGAAGATCACATTCTGAGGCACTGAGGTGTAGGATTTCAATGTTTCTATTCTCAAATTCATTCCTGGAAGCAAGCATCACCGTGATCCCAAAAGCAGAGAAAGACCAACTGAAAAAGAAAACTGTATAAGCCAATCTCCCCAGTGAATATAGACACAGAAATCCTCACTAAGATACTAGTAAACAGAGTGCAAAAGATCATCAAGATGATCATACACCCTGACCGAGTGGGGTTCATGCCAGGGATGCAGGGATGGTTCAACATATGTAAATCAATCAAAGTAATACATTATATTAACAGAGGCAAGGACATAAACAATATGATCATCCCAATAGATACGAAAAAAAGTGTTCAACAAAATCCAACACCCATTCATGATAAAAACGCTACAGAAAATTGGAATAGATGGTCTTTATATCAACCTGATAAAAGCCATCTGTGAAGAACCAACAGCCAACATCATATTAAATGGTCAAAAACTGAAATCCTGCACACTAAAATCAGGAACAAGACAAGGATGACCACTATCACCACTCCTGCTCAACATAATTCTGGAAATATTACCTATAGAAATCAGACAAGAGAAAGAAATAAAAGGAATAAAGATAGGAAATGAAGTTAAATTTGCAGATGACATGATACTCTGTATTTCAAGATAATCTTATTGTGTGGCCATAGTTCAACCCATGATGAGTCTCAATCATTTAAAATAGGCCTAGTCTAACATTTGGCCAACAGTGTGTGACTAGAAAACTTAATGGTTATTTTTTTTCCTTGCTCTGTGATAATATTTATTATATTTTTAATGTAGGTATTCGAGGATGTTGTACCTCTTTGGCTAGATTTGATGCTCTCTGAGCTGCATAATTGAGGACTGTTACCTTTAATACCCTTCAAAATACTAATTCTGAGTATTCAAAATAGAAGTAAAGCAATACACATTGAAGTTTACTGCATTTAGAAATATACAGCATTTAGCAATTCTTCAGAGCTTGTTTAGCCTCTTGTTACACAATAGCTCCATGAGAGACATGGACTAAATTGTGAAGAAATAGAAAGAGAAATCTGCTCTTTATTAAAGAGATATTCTGAGAGAGAAGGAATAACTGGGATTCAATAATAATAGTAATTTTATGAATACTACCAGTAAGTAAAATAGCTGAAACTTTAGAATACAAAGTCAGGCCTTAGGCCAAATAACATACATACATCATCTTATTTAATTCCTCAGAAAACTTTATGAAATGAAATCATTGAATAGACAATGAAACAAAAGTACCTAAATTTTACCTGAAATTCCAAACATCACTTAATAAACATAATAAATAAATGGCAAAGCTAAAATTTAAACACACATTAGATTAGCACATGTGTTACTTGGGGTTTTTATTTTGAAATGTCAGATAATATATAAATACATTCTGTGTTAAAATCCTTAATTAGTATACATTAGTTATATATTAAAGAGAACATAGGATTATAATCTGTATCTTTTTAGGAATAAACATTTTTTGTTTTTATTTTTTGTTTTACTGTCTTCATTTTTTGACGTAGTGTCTTGCTATGTTTCCCAGGCTGGCCTTGAACTCACAATCCACCTGTCAGCCTCCTAAGTGCTAGAATTACAGCTGTGCCCTACCATATTAGTCCAAAAAAATTTTTGTAGTGAATTTGAAAACAATGTTTAGAAATGAAAGAAAATTAAACCAAATGAAATCTTAAATTGGTTATGTGTTGAAATAGGAGCCCAAACTCATTTTAAATTATTTAATTATAAGTTCCTGAAAACTGAGAATTATAATGAAATTTTAGTACTTTATTAGTAAAAGTTTTTAATAATGAAAACAATAGAATGAACTTATTAATTAATTATAGATATATAATGAAAATACCATTAAGCGCATAATATGTAGTGTGTTATATATAATACTATGAAAGTGTAAATTGTCCCTTAAATTATTATAAATTCTTAATTATTTAAGTAAGATGGTAAAGAAGCAAACTTAAAATAACAGAAAAGGCTTTAGAGCTCTATGTTTAACTAACATGTTGCTGAATTTCTCTAGTAGTATTTAAAAGTTAAAATTATACTATGCCAAAACATTGTGACATCAACATACAACAGCACAAAGGTCAGGAACATTTAATATTTTAATAAGTTTATTTTTAAGTGATATCTATACTTATGTACTACATATTGCGGTCGGTTATAATTTTAATCATGTTTTTCAAAATCATTGAAGTATGGACATGTTGACAAAATATATGATTACCATAATCCTTATATTTTCCTGCTGCAGCATACTACCTAAACTACGGTTCTCATTGAAATAGTCCCATTTTATGCAATAAGATACAATCTTAGAAATATATGAAGGGTAATAGCAAAATCTTGCCTTTAGTGCATAAAAGACTAAAAATTCAGTGGATAGAAACAAAATTAATTGCACATTAAAATAAAGAAATCATTACTTAAATGTTATAAGCTTTAGAGATAATCATCATGTGAAACTTTTCAAATAACTTAATTGAAGTAGTGATAAAGAAAGAAGAAAGAAAAATTAAGTCATTTGGTGTTAACTGAGTGTTCACCATTTTTTAAAATGCAACTTAAAGGATATGAGGAAATGATGAAAAAGACAAGCAAGATCTCAGTCTTCTAAGAAATTATATTCTTCCAGAGAAGATTGAAAAAAATAAAGAAATGACATTCTACCAGGAAAGATAGATAAAAATAAAGATACTGCTTATTTTAATAATAAAGGCAAAAACATATTAATTTGGGAGCAGAGTGGTAAGTAAAATCTTGTTTGAAGAGATGGCATTTGTATGCAGACTACAAGGATAAGAGTGAGCAATGAAAAGCCCTGAGAGAAGAGTGTTTATGGCAAAAAGAAAGAAGTAATGAGCCCAAAGGAAGAGGAACACTAACAAAAAACTTTCCAAAGCATTAAAGGCCTTGCAGATTTAATTATTCCTGGATCTGGTGACACAGATCATATTCTCCAAATCTAGTCATACTTATTAACGCTCTGAAATTTTGAGTTAGTCTTGAAAATGAAGATGATACTAGGCAAAGAGGATATGAGAATTAAGTAGGGGTTATTGGATACAAGACAAAGAAAACTTGAATTCTGACAAAATCAGGCCAACTTGATTGAAGAGCAAAGATTGAAAAGAAAGGAGAAAAATGAAAGGGTTGAAAAAAAGGATGAGCAATGTAGGTCCAGGGAAAACTGCAGGGAGCCAGGTCAGTCAGAAAACTAGGAAAGACTGTGAAAGAACTCCTGGGATTTATACAGAACATGCACTTTCTAAAGACAGTTTGAGACCACGTAAAGCAGACAGAGGTCTGAAATATGAGAGAAAAAAGCAGCAAGTTTGGGGCAATGCCATGCAGAAAGAACTGAAGCTAAGAAGGGGTATAAGAAACATTCTCACTGTTCCTTGGAATGGCAAGTAATAGAAAAAAATAGGTTCATGTGATTCCTTCTCAGGTTAAGGCAAAAAAAATCACTAAAAGCAAGATACCATTTAATAGAGGGAACTTCACGGAGATGGGGAAAAAAAAAACACCTTTCCTCTATTATTCACAGACTCACTCAAAAGATAAGTAGGAAGATTAAAATTTCTAAATATATTCTTAAATTACATACATGAATCATGTCTTCTAGTACTATTTTTGTAACACCATTTCATATACACGCATGAAAAAATTTGAGATTCAACTGTGAATATTAGTTGTTAATGATTATAAAGGTTAATCTCAATAGATTTATAGAGCAGTGCCCTTGAGATACCTACCTAGTGTCAGAAAAACATCATTTTGACAGAATAAGTTCAAGATATACCTTGTGTACTATTTGAGAGCTGGGCAGACTGTATTCTGGGAGATGAAAGTAGGATATAGAGTAATCAGTATTACTGAAAACATTTGAACAGATACAAGAAGAAAAAAAAGAGCTCTCATAACGTGTGAGCAAGAGAATTCAAAAGAAAAAGATCAGTAAGGAAATAAATGAACTTTGCATGAGAATGGCTCTGATATATTAGGATAGCAGTAGAGAAACAAATATTTTGTTTTAAATGGTAGAAAATATCAGGGAGGTAGTGGAGGTGAGAATGTAGATTGTTTGGGCTAATATCCAGACTTTGTCCTTTCTCTTAGATACAAACAATAGAGTTTAAGGAGGGAAGTGATATATGTTCTTACATTTTTAAATATTAGTAATCTGTTTGGGTGGAATATAAAAGACACATGGCTGTTTTGAACTTTTAATTTTGTCCTTCTATCCCTTTCTTCATATACTTAGTTAACCTGATTTTTAAGTAGCCATTTTTAATAGCTCCTGTATAGAATTATCTTTAAGTGTATGCTAGGACATAAAGGAAATTATATATATATATATACACACACACACACACACACATATGTGTGTGTGTGAATATATATTCCCATGCCATTAATTTTATACCAATGTTTCACAATTTCATAGGTTCCTTTTCATCATTTTTATTTGAATATATATTATAAAGAGTTCTACATCAGTAAAGAGACCACTTCAGCCTTTGTCAGTATACCTGCATACTTTTTATCATACTCTTTGATCCAATGTATGATGATTCCATTATCCTCATGCTATATTTGGCCACTTCTGTTATTGCTAGCTTGTGGTTACAGTGTTGAAAAAAGAAAAACCCTTCTCTTTGATTTCATAAGTATATTGTATTTATATTTCAATAAATGAATGTATGTATTCACAAGAGTTGATGTGGTTCTAGAGGTTGTACCTAGGTATTTTTGATACACGTTGGCAGATCCCTATCATATAATTTGCAACATCTGTGTACTGCCTACCATGAAGGATGTAATTGTAACCTATCTTTATATGATTGGCATTGAGCTTTTTTTTTCTTACATTTATTGGATGTGGACATTTTATTTCCTATGAAATATCCATTTCTCTCTTGCTTATTTTTAAATTTAGGTTATTAGCTCATTTTTCTTTTCAGTATTCTTTAATATATTGGAAAGAATATATTGCCCTTTGTGCTTTGGCTCATGAATATTTTTCCATTTTATGGTTTGCCTAAAATTGATTTTAATTTCAATTCTTATGTAATAAAATTTCTGACTATAGAAATAATTCTTGCCATTTTGTTTAATGTAGTTTAATCAGTTTAGCTTTACTGATTTGAAAAAGGCATTGATTTTGGGTGAAACTTTCATTGGCAATAATATGTAGGCAGTAGAATAATCAAGTCTGATGAAAAATGTAGTCTGGAGATGCAGATTTGTAAGCTGTTAGTATATATACAGTTAATAAAATCATAAAACTAAATGAAATCCCATAAAAATGTGGGCACAAAAGAGAAGGGTAAGAATTGAGTCTTGGACAAAGGAGTAAAAATGAACAAAATGAGAAAAATGTAAGGGTGGATCACTGCAGTCAGAAACAATTCAAAGATATGTAATCACTAAAGCCAATGAAGAAATATCAGAAGATGAATAACCATCTTTATAAAGTGTTATTTATACTGTCTGTTCAGTAAGAGAGATCTTGAGATAGTTCATTTAAATTCACAGTACGAATGGTGAGTGTTTTAAGAAATTTGTTTTGGGGGAGTGATGATGATGTGAAAGGAAGACTGAGTATATAGTGAGATTTTACTCTTTATTTTCATTTTGTGAAAAAACAAAACAAAATCCCATAACAAAATGAGAGAATAGCAATAGTTAATGCACTGTGTATCATTACTTAAAAGTAGTTACCTAGAGTACAACATATAGACAAAAGATTTTCTCTTACAAAGAAGAAACAAGCATAATAGGACAAAACTTTCTTTTCAATTAAGTAAGAGAAACTAATAGTATAAATGAAACAAATTAGCATGTATATTAAAATGCTTTTGAAACAATGAAATAAGTAATTTGCAGAATTATTTGAACTTCTCCTTACTCCCTATTTATCGATCTTCTATCCAACTTCTATCTAGTTTCTTATATAAGAGAAACTATGTAATACTTAAGCTTGTATGTCTGATTTATTTTACTTAATATTATGTTCTCAAGTTGCGTCCATTTACTTATGAATCCCTCAAGTTTATCTTCCTGTCAGTGTAGTACTACATTTTGTGTAAATATCACATTTTTCTTATCTATTCATCTGTTTATGGACATATATATAGTGTCTCTAAGATCTAGCTATTATAAATTGTGCTGGTGTAAACATGGGTATCCCCTAATATAAACATGTAACCTTGTAATATGATAATTTTAACTCCTTGAGGAAGATACCTAGAAGGACAACAGCTGGGTCAAAATGCAATTTCTCCATTTAGTTTTTAAGGAATATCCACACATTTCCATACTGGTTGTACATATTTATGTTCCCATAAATGATGTAAAAGAGTTCATCTTTTCTCCACGTAGCCAGCATTTGTTATTATTAGTTTTTGGGTTTTTTTTTGATGATAGCCATTATTTCTAGGGAGAGATCCTACCACAGTGTAGTTTTAATTTGGATGTCTTAAATAGCCAGCGATTTTGAATATATTGTATATTGTATATATTTGTATATATTGGCCATTTGTCGTTCTTCTGAGAAGTGTTTATTCATTTTGGTAGCCCATATTTGATTGGATTTTTTTATTTTGAGGAATCTTTTTTGTTGTTCTTCTTTATGTATTTTACATGTTAGTCCTCTCTCTGAGGCTGGCCAAAAAATTTTTTCCCATCCTGTAAGTTATCTATTTACTCTTTTGATATTTTCCTTTGCGGTGCAGAATCCTTTTATTTTGATATGATCCCATTTGTTGATTCTTGGTATTATTTCATGTACCACTAGGTTTTCGTTCAAAAACTCCTTGGCTACATATATGTTGTAACTATTTTATCTTTCAGCAGATTGTGTTTCTTTTTTCAATTTAGGTCTTTGATTCATTTTGATTTGAGTTTAATACATGATAAAATGTATGGATCTAGACTCACTCTTCTGAATGTAAATATCCAATATTCCCACCACCATTTACTAAAGAGGCTATCTTTCAGAGTAAGTTTTTGGCCCCTTTGTCAAAGTTCAAATAGCTGCATTTGCCTGGGGTTGTTTCTGCTCCTTTTATACCGTTCCATTGATCCACATGCCTGTTTATTGTTGTTGTTCCTTTGTTATGTTTTGTTATTGCTAGTGCCATGCAGTTTTAATTACCGTAAGCCTATGGAATAACCTCAAGTCTGGAATTATGGTGCCACCTGCTTTGGTTTTGTTATCCTGAAATTCTTTTGCTATTCTTCATCTCTTCTTGTTTCATGTGAATTTTAGGATTGTTTTCACAAGATCTGTGAGAAATGCCATTGGTATTTTGATTGGGATTGCATTAAATCTCTACATCGGTTTTGGAAGAAGTATGACATTTTCATTACTATATTGGTTTTGCTAGTCCACAAACTGGGGATATCTTTCTACTTTCTCATATCCTTCTCAATTTCCTTCATCAGACGGATGTGATTTTCATTGTAGAGGCCTTCCACTTCTTTTGTAGGTTAATTCCTAAGTATTTAATTTTTATACTATTATGAATGGCATTGTTTTCCTCATTTCTTTTTTGATGAGTTCATTATTAGTGTATAGAGGTACTACTGATTTTTGTGAGTCTATTTTATATTTTGCTGCATTGCTGAATTTAGCCATTAATTCTAGGAGATTTTTTGGTAGAGCTTTTTGGGACTTGTAAGTAAAAGATCGTGTCTTGTGCTAATAATGATACTTTAAATCTATCCTTTCTTTTATGTGTCCCTTTTATTTCTTTTGTCTGATTGCTTTGGCTATTTTTTTGAGAGCTATATTGAATAGGAGTGGTGATAATGGAGATCCTTGTCCTCAATTTTAGGGGAAATGTTATCACTTTTATGCCTTGTAATATGATGTTGGCAATAGATTGGTCATAAATTGCTTAGATTAGATTATATACCTGTTTTCTTCAGGGTTTTTTTTTTTAATCATGAATGGATGTTGAATTTTGTCAAAGGCTTTTCTGTGTCTGTTGAAATGATCATGTGATTTTTTTTCCTTGCTTCTGTTTATGTAATGAATTACGTTGATTGATTTGCATATAGTGAGCTATCCTTCCATCCCTGGGATAAAGCTGACTTTGTCACGGTGCGAGATAGCTTTGATGATTTCTGGCATTCTGTTGGCCACTATCATGTTAAGGATTTTTGAATCTATGTTCATTAGAGAGATTGTCCTATAATTCTCTTGTTTTGGTGGACCCTTCTTTCTTTTTTTTTTTTTTTTTTTTTGACCCTTATTTCTTTTAGGTATCAAGGTAATGTTAGCTTCCAAGAATGTGTTTGGAAGTACTCCTTCTATCTCAATTTCATTAAAATTTTGAAGAGTTTTGGTGTTAGGTCTTCCCTGAAATTCTTTTTTTTTCCTCATTAAGTTTATTGGTATATTATAGGTATACAATACAGTTACATTCATCATTGGGAACTTGTACCTTTATATTAGTATCTTGGTTCTTATTTTTTTTCCCCTTCCCTTACCCTCCCTTCACCCCCTCCACCCTTCCCTATTTGCAAAGACTTTGTTTCCATTTTTTTCTTTTTCTCATAGTTTTCTTTTCCCTTTTTTCCTTTCCCCTACCCCTCCCACTTCCCCTGCTCCTTTAGACCTTTTCTTCTTTTTACACAATATCAATTATACATTTTTAAATTACAATATCAAGATCTAGGAGATATTACCACAGATTTTACAGAATTTAAAAGGATATAGAAAGCATATTACAAAAATGTTTTTTGAAATAA
>NW_004624733.1:24064024-24088614 GCF_000247695.1 Heterocephalus glaber | reverse complement strand
TTTTGTTGCCAGTTCAGGGAGTCCAGGTGGTTGAGTATCAGATTGTTCCATCTCGTTTCCCTTTGGGGTTGCTGTAGGTGATCCATGAGTCTGTCTTTGAGGCTTGTTTATGTGTCTTCTCATTTCCACGGGGCGGGGGGCAGGGGTGCTTCTGGTGCCCATGTGGCTCACCTTCTCTGCCCTAGGAGCTTGGGATGGCAGCAGGGGAGCTTCCTTCTGAGTGCTGGGACCGGCTCACCTTCTCTGCCCTAGAAGCATGGGATGGCAGTGGAGGAGCTTCCTTCTGGGTGCTGGGACCGGCTCAGCTTCTCTGCCCTGGGAGCCTGCCCTGAAGTTCTTATACAGTTTGGCTGTGAATCCATCAGGTTCTGGGATTTTCTTACTTTATACTGTCTTCATTATTCCTTCAGTTTTATTGCTCCTGTCTTTTTCAATGTTTTAAAGTTTATTGGTTAAATTTTGGTAATTTCTGGTATCTAGGAATCTCTCCATTTCTTCTAATTTCTCCAATTATTTTGGCATATGTTTCTGACATAATTGCTAATAATTGTCTGGATTTGGATGATATCTGTTGTGTTTCACTTTTTTCATTTCTAATTACATTGATTCATGCCCCCTTTTTTTTCTATTTTGGTAAGATTGGCCAAGGGTTTATTTTGTTTATTCATTCAAAGAACTAGCTCTTTGATTCATTGATTCTTTGAGTTGCTTTTTCAGTCTCTATTTCATTGATTTCTGCTTTGATCTTTATAATATTCTTCCTTGTATAATCTCTGGATGTCAATTTGTCTTGTTTTGCTATGACCTTAAGATGGATTGCTAGGTTATTTATTTGGGATCATTCTGCCTTTTTGATGTGGGAATTCACAGCTATAAATTTCCCTCATAGGATTGATTTCACTGTGTCCCATAAGTTCTGGTATGTTGTACTGATCTTATCATTTAATTCTAGGAACTGTTTTATTTCTTTCTTCCTTTCCTCTGTGACCTACTGATCATTCAAGTGTCTTGTTTAATTTCCACATGTTTACATATTGACTATGATTTCTTTTTTTACTGATTTCTAGTTTCATTGCACTGTGATTTGATAATATGAATGGTAAAATTTTAAAATTTTTGCATTTACTTAACAATGCTTTATTAGGTAGTATGTGGTCTGTTTTGGAGAAAGTACCTCATGCTACCAAAAAGAATATATATCCTGTAGTCTGTTTGGAGGTTCTAGCAGGGGAGTGCAGCTACTCGTATACCTTTGACCAAGGAAAAGATCCTCCTCTATTGGGGGTGGTCATCCTCTTCGACCGAATGTGCAGCTTCAGGAGGGACATACATGGAGCAGTGAGGGAGGAAGGGGACACCCGCCTAGCCAGCCAGATCAGCCGAATCAATGCTGGCGATCAATGGGGTCACAGATGTCACAGCCAGATCACCCTCACATCCATGTATCCTGTAGTTTGGTGGAACACTCTGTGTGTGTCTATTAGATCCATTTCTTTAAAGATTTGGTTTAACTCTGATATTTTTTTGTTCATGTTTGGTTTAGTTGATCTATTTGCGATACTAGGGTACTGAGATCCCCTAATATATTTGTATTGATATTTAGCTGATTTTTGTCTCTTACTGTTTGTTTTATGAAGTTGGATGCACCATGGTTTGGTGCATATTTTTATTATTGTTATCTCTTCCTGTTGAATAGTTCTTTTAATCCATATGCAACATCCTCCTTTGAATCTTTTGATCAGCTTTGGCTTGAAGTCTAATTTGTCTGAAAATAGGACAGCTACTACTGCTTGTTTTCAGGTTCCTGTTGCATGGAATTTTTTTTTTTTACCCTTTTAATTTTAGTCTGTGAAATTTTTTTGTGTGTTAGATGTATTTCTTGTATATAGCATACTATTGGATTTTGTTTCTTAATTCATCCTGTTAATCTATGTCTTTCAGTTACCAAACTGGGTCCATTTACGTTGATAGTTCTAATTGATAGGTATTGACTTATTCCTGTTTTTATATTATTTTGCTTTTGCAGTTTTTGTTTCTCTTCTACTTAATTATTAGCTCTACCTGACGCATTCATTTTTTTGCCTTTTTAGCATTGTTAACTTAATTGTCTCCTTCTAAGATATCCTTGAGAATTTTTTGGAGTGTTTGGTGGTCATGAATTTCTTTAGGTTCTCTTTATCAATATTTTAAAGATGATTTAGCATGGTGTAACAGCATGGGTTGGATTTATTTTTAGGGCTTAAAATATTTCATTTTAAGGTCTCTTTAAAGTTTGTGTTGAGAAGTCTGTTGTAATTTTGATGAATTTTTCTTTATTGGCAATTTGTTGCTTTTCTTTAGCAGCCTCTAAAATTTTGTTCTTTTTGTTGGATTTCTGATATTTAAATTATTTCACTGCATGGACTTTTGTTTTTCTCCTGATTATGGCTATGCAGCGTTCTCTATACTTCACTTATCTGTATGTTAAATTCTTTTTCTGTGAAAATTTTCTGCTATTACTTATGTAAAAAAAATTTTATGTTGTCTTTGCTGTCTTCCAATTTTTCACTAATTCCAATTACTCTTATATTCATCATCTTTGATTCACTTAGCATTTGGATGCATTTTTATGTTCTCTTGTTGTTTTTAAGATATCTCTCATTAATTCAACATTGACCAAAGCCATAGCCCCTAGATCTGATACTTTGTCTTCTCACTGTCACTTTAGCTGCTCGTTATTTCAATCACCTTTTGAATCTTCTGGATTTCTGTTTGGATGTATTTTATAGACTCCAATTCTATGCTAAGGATTCATGTTTTGCATATTTTTCTTTAGCTCCACTAGATTTTTATTAGTCTCTTCTGTAGACTTATTGATCATTTGTTTCATTAAGGTCATCATATAGTTAGTTATATGTTCTTTAAATTTAACAACCAGCTTATTGAAATGTTTTACCCCTTTCAGAACTTTCTGCCCTGTAGCTTATCATTTATTCCACTTGATGCCCCTTGAACTGATTTTGGGGGAGTTGAGAGTTTTGGAGTTGTTTCATTGCCTTGATTTTTCATATTTCCATTATTTTGTTTGTTTATTTTTTTTGTGCTGGGTATGTGGCTTCTTTGGCCCAGTATACAAATCTTTGGGAATGGCCAGTATATTGTTTATATATCTCAGCCAATCCAGATGTTGTCATAGAGAGAAAACCAAATGACAGCATCAACTATGTCACCTTGGCTATACTGATAAAGTCAACAACAATGGTGTGAAATATCATCTGGATACTGACAACACTGATAACCACTCATGAAATGGCCTTAACCAGAAAAAAAGAGGTCTGTGATTTTAGTGAAGAGACCTAAGCCACCCAGATATTGACCTGTACTAATTCAGACCACTAATTTCTGTTGGATGTAGACAGTGGTGTAAGAACTGAAGCATACAGCTGGACTATATCCCATCTCCTTCAGGTCTAGCCCCCTAAAAATTATACCTAGCAAACTTGGCCTTTTACCACTGTGTACAGGGCCTCTGATCCTCCTGGACTGAGCCTGTGCTTCCCAGGGGACTCCAAGATGTTCCTGTGTAGCTCTCATCCTTTCCAAGCCTGACTCCCAAGGCTGTCTCTCGCCTGATCTCTATAGTAGGTAGCGCTTCAGTCCTGGAGTGAGACACTCATTCTGGATGTTGATCTCATCTTTAGTCAGGTCAGTCTCTTGGTTGTCACTTCTGCCTCCATGTGCTGTGGAGAACCCAGGAACAGAGCTGGCTAGGATTTGGTAGTTTGACTGCTCTCCTCTTGCATCCTGTGTCAATCACATGCAGCCTAGGCTGATGGCAGTGACGGCAGGGGATGGGTTCCTTGGGACTTTTATGTTCCTGCCTCCCACAGTGGTTGCTTGGGGCTCAGGACAACGGCAGCATTGGGGGCGGGGGCAGAGTATTCAGGTTTTCTCTGGTCCTGCTTCCCACATGGGTTGTGCAAGGCCTGCAGCCAGTGGTGGTAACAGTGGGGGCCAGGAGTGAGGTTTTTATTTTTAAAAGTCATGGATGTTACAGTTTATTGTACTGTTATAAGAATAATGTAGCAAAGAGGGCAAATTAAGTCATATAAAGAAGGGAAAAACATCTTGAAGTTATGTCCTTGAGTCAGTGAGGTAAAATATAGTCTATTATGATTCTATTATTTGACATTGGATAAGGGCATTCAGTAATTGGACAGGAATATATAGTTCAAATGGTTGTTTGCTTCAACCACATACATTGGTAGTAGGATTAGACTTATCAGATACTGAAATTAAACTATCAAGAGTAAAAGGACATGAGTTATTTAATTTAAGACTACATGAAAGCAATGATTAGCCATGGGACTTATGCTAGGTAAGGATGGAATTGAGGAATGAAGTGATGAGTGTTAGTGGGTTAGTGTTGATGGATTTTAGATCCTAGAAAGGAAGAACACATCTTAGAGCCTGAGAATTAATGAAGGAGCTTGTAAGGCAGGATTTAATGTGAGAAGAGTAGAAACCTTGAAATGGAGAAAACATGATAATTAGTTAACAAAAGCCATTGGGAACCATAGTGTACTGGTGGTAAAGAATAAGAGCTTAATATGAGGAGGTCAAGAAAAAGAATAAAGAATTCGAAATTATTGCCTATGTGACTATTAAAGTCAGTTGAAGAACTGAGACGGGGTACTATTGGGGAGAGTAACTGTACAGCAGGAATAAAAATCTTCATGAAAAGAGCAAAGATTTTATGCCAATTTGTAAAGACAGCCAATTGTGTCCTATCAATTTGTTTTATAAAGCTTCAGTTTTATATGTAGAATGTCATACTTTAGTGTTAATACTTTCAAAAATAAAAATCATGTAATGCTCACAAAATTACCAATTGATTTAAATCCAAATGGGCTTTATTCTCTGTTAAATTTTTTAAAAATTTTAAAATACAAAACAGCTCTTTGAGTTTATAAACTTGCATGAAAGATAATAGTGCTTTTATTGCTACTCTACCTTCCATCTTACATTTCTTCATCACTACATTTCTTTCCTCAGTTAATCTTTTGGGACAATATTTTAGTGTTAGAATAAGATAGATAGATAGACGGATGGATGGATAGATAGATAGATAGATTCTTTTTTTCCAAAAACTTTTATTGAAGCTGATTTCTTATCCAAATTGTCCTTACCCAGTGGTGTGAGAGTTGATATGAGATTGCTCTAAAGATATAGCTAAGTAAATGTCATAGATTTAATGATTTTCTTTTGACCTGCTCTATCTGCTGTAATAGGAAAAGAAATATTCTAACATAAATTATGACTTTTTTCCATTTTGAAAAGGATATATGGTAGGGACTTTTATTTTCAAACCCATATCTGCTAAACCTAAGTATCTGAAGTAAATAAATTATTATTATTTCAATTATAGACATAGGCTTAAATACTTTTGAACTACCCCAAAATACTCATGCTGACATTCAGATTTAATATACATGGGCTACTATTTTAATCAACCCTTGGGTTACATAATGTCAGTCTTCCTGTCATCAACCTGAGAAATGCTTACTGCTTGCACAAACCCAAATTCTGCCATAGAATATAATGCAGGAAAGGATGGCTAATAATTAAACAACTCATTTGTGGAACAATCCACTTAGAAATATCTAGAACTAATTAATGAGAGTATTAGATTGAAACATTTTCACTTTCTAATCAAAACTATCTTGTTCAAAAATATATCTTATAATATATTTTGTGTCTTAATAGGGAACGCAAGTAGACAAAATTTGGTCTACACTAAGAAAATAAAGTACAGAATAGTTTCAAAATTCTAATGTAAAGAGGAAACATAATTATACAATTACATAATAAAAAGGTCTACATTTTGAGAAACCACTTGTTCAGAATGCAAGTATTAGTTATGTTATATATAATTGTTGAATACACAGCTGGTGGACACACATGCCCAAATTTATAATCTATCACAAATCAGCCCCAAGCATTTCAGGCATCAGGGAGAAGATATCCACAGAGACTACGTTTCATTTCTGCTTCAAAGCATTTACTCTTTGTACTATACGTTTAGCAATTTAACTTCGTTTATTTTTGTTCCAAGTTTTCACTAAATTATAGGGCTAGGAAATATTCTTAGATATTCTACTCCCAACACAGAGAAGTGGAGTGCCGTGTACTTTGACACCCTTAATGATTGTTATACATACCTAAGAAGGCACACCATTACTTACTGGGACAAGAAGAACTCAGGAAAAATAACACACCACAAATTACATAATGATCACTATTCTAGGATATATTTGTAATAAGACTTTCATTCTCCCATTAAATTATTTTTTAAAAGATAAAGGTTTCTGACATTGCATATCAGTGAGCTTGAATGTAAATTCTCTTATAACCCTACAGTGTGATTCTTAGTATTTAGTGGAGAAAATATAGAACCAAGAACTATAAGACAATACAGAGCCAAGAACAAAGACTTGTACTGGAGCTTAATTTTTGCACTAAAATTCAAAAAATCCTAATGGCTTTGTCATTTCACTGCATAAATGAAATATAATAAATATGCGCTATGGAATGCTTCAGATTCAATTAAAACAATGTGTCTCCATATCCTTATGCAGACACAAGTATATAAGTATAGAAGAGATCTCAAGACATATGGCCAAGTGATGAAAGCAAGTTCCGAAAACTGTGTATTCTTGAAAAATATTATGTATGTGTATAAATAATAGCAAATAGCAAAATCCAAAACACATTAAAGTATATTTTTATCTTTATAAGTATGTGTTTTTTAAATTGCTTTAAAATTAGAGTTGCGAAATCAACACTATACCCACACCTAAAATCAAACAAAAAATTATTTTTTCCAAACTTCCAAATTTTAGTAAAATATGTTTAGTTTATATTCTGTGTCTACATGATGCAAAATAGCATATGTAATTTTACCTATTATATATTTATAATTTTAATAGGTGCCTATTCGTTGAGTTGGTGAATCTTAAAAATTGTCTCTTTTTAATATTTAGATTTCTACTTTAACAAACTGTGAAATGCTACAATAAATATTTAAATGTAACCAATTTGATCTTCAAATATTTTTACAAGAAATCTTAAGTATGAGGAATACTTCTAGCAGCAATTTATGAGTACATGGATTATGCCTTCAGACCATCTTAGCCATATTGGTTATATTTATTAATTTGCTTTCTTTTATGGCTTGGAAAATATAAACTAAAATGTTTTCACCTCCAGAAGTAAAAAAAAGTTTCCAATGCTCTGTATTTCCAAATATATATTTACTTCAAGAATTTGTAGATATATTTTCACTGTTTAAGGGGGAATGTGTCTCATGAGAATTTTCAAGTTATGTGAATCAAGTGATAGAAATGTAATCCAGATGTTACTGACTTTATTGTTGTGTTATTTTTATTTTCCTTAAATTTACTTTTAGAATATCTCTACTGTTCTCACTATTAGTATTTTCATTGAAATAGTGTTATTATTATTATTATCAGAAATTTTAACTTATTTTGAGCAAAACATCCAGGTACAAATTATTATAACAATATAGCTTAATATCTTATTATAAAGTCACTTGTGAAATATACCTCCACAGAATGAACCAAAATATTACTCAAATTTGAAACCCTGATTTTCCAGTGTTCAGTCAGTTCCTGTTACCTGTTACACTGTAATTGTTTCATGTAGGTAATTGTTTCTGATGCAACTGTGTGTTTACTTGATGATGCCATTGATGTTCATTATCTGTGAATTATGTTTTCTCATTTCAAATTTTAGAAAAGTTTAATGCTCTCTAATATAAGATAAATAAATTAATTTACTTTCTACTAGAATTTTTACTGTTCGATATTAGGGGTTAGTCAACTTACAACTCCAACATACAAACTCCCAAGAATGCACCTAAAGTAGTGCAATTTCTTCCTAAAATATTAATTTATTAACCACATATGTGCTTAAATAACATTATCAAATAAATCTCTTGGTTGGAAAATGGTAGTTTGTTTTTTTATTCCCTCGTTTCAACTAATGGTTCTAAAATCTTGTCTGTTTTCGCTATCACTGTCTTTTATCATCGCTAAGACCCTTTTTTTGTGATCTATGTATTTTTCTGAGCACCTTATTTTCACTGCTGTCCAAGTTCTCTGAGATATTCTTTTTAATTCATACATTCTGTTGCTCCTAGTTTTATGAGCATAAATATCCATTTGGTAAATATATACATTGGTGTGAGTTCTTCCCTTCTTTGCTTACTTACTTTTTGCCCTATACATTTATTTTCACATTGATTGGTTGGTTATGTGTAGCCAGATAACACGTTACACAATGATACATGTAGCCCCTGCTTTGTGATAATAACATGTAGCTTTGGCAGTTGTGGGATCGCTTCCTTAGGGAAAAAAAAAAATGACTGAATCTGCATTAAATACATTTGGTTCTTTTTCTTAAGCTAACTCTATCTGATAACATCTAACTATATCAGACATTTTCAATTTAGACTAATGTGTTTTCTGGACACTGTATCCTGAGCACTATTTTCTTGTGCAAAATATACTAATTAAGATTATATCCAGGTGTGGTAGTGCACGCCTGTGATCCCAGCACTTGGGAGGCTGAAGCAGGAGGATTACCACAAGTTCAAGGCCAGCCTGAACTACATAGTGAGGCCCTGTTTCAAAAAGCAAAAAACAAACAAAAAGAGATTATATACTGTAATCTGACAGTTTGAAGAAAATTGAATAGAGGATAGCTTCATTTATTCCAGGAATAGATTTGATAATGTACATTTCTCTTTACATCTTGGAATATTTGATAAGTTTTTTGTATTTTACCTCTAAATTGCTTGAGAAGGCACCCAGATAAAGTTCAGGTGGATCCTTAAAAAAAAAAAAAAAATCATGGTGTAAATGTATTTAAATTACCTTCCCACTAGGATACTTTCACTTTTCCTCTTCACGGAACCACTCTGTTTTTCATACCTAGTAATTATTATAAAAGGTTTACCTTTCTTTTTCATCGTATAGGACTATGTAACTTCTCTCTGTAACACACATCCTTAAAATAGCTCATGCTATCTACCAATAAGAAGCTCACAAATGTGTAGTAGACTTTATCTCAGTGGAAGTCTTCAGTTATGCTACACTTCAGTCCCTAACCCTGCAAGAGATGGTAAGTTAATTTCTGAACTGTTGCCTGAGTTTCCTGGGTCTTTCCAAACATGTTGCAAAAAGACCTCTGATGCTGTGTTTCTACATCATCTTTTAATTTTCTTCTTCATTGAAACTTTTTATGTTTTATTACCTAGTAATTATTATAAAAAAGTTTTAAATATATCTAAAAAGTATGTGTTTACATAAAAGATGTAGGTGTAATTTCCTTGATAAAGTTCTCCAACATCAATTGCATGTAATCTTCTCTCCTCTTAGGTGTATATATCGCTTTTGAATTTTCTCTTAGAGATAAAATTTTGAACTTTTTTTTAATGTGTAACTGGAAATATCAATACTCTTGCTAGTCCTTCATAGCTTAAATTATTGCATGATAAAATTAGTGCCTTTTTAAATTGCTCTTCTATATCAGAAGAATATTTGTTAATCTTGCCTTGTTATTATCCAAGGGGCACGTTTACATTTATTTTTATTACTAGAAGATGTCTTTTTAAGATTGTTAATGGAACACTTCAGCTGTGCACATGAATTTGAGGGACACATTTTGTTTCCTGCACCATGCTCGTATTGTGGCAGGTGGATTAAACTTCATGACTTATTATCCCAATATTTTTCATCACTATATAATTGGCAATTTATAGAAATTTTCATCTTACTAAAAGAAAAAGTGATGAGTAGGTGAATAAGAAGACTTCAGTCATCTAAAATTAGAAAGAAAATCCAAATATATGCATATTTAAAATTCATATTTTTTCCAATGGTAAATAAAATCACTGTTAGTATAAAAATAAACAGCATTTGCAAGTGAAATACATGTTTTCCTTGTGCGAACTTTTCTAATTCAATTATGTATAGGAGTGGCTTTCAAAGGAAGTCATGATCAAAGTAAAAGAATAAGGTAGCGTAAGGTAGGGGAAAGAGATCACTGGTGGAGAGCATTTCAGAACTTAATTTTCTTCCTGGATATATGAATAAGCAGTTTCACAGTAAATTGAAAGTTAACCAAAATACTTTCTGTGCTCAGTCAGTACTTGTTTCAAGTGAGGAGTGGTGGAGGGTGGAGATGGAGATGGATTTGGAGACAAAGGAGCTTTGTTCCTAAGTCTACTCTGTAAAAATGCTAGCTTATTTCTGTTCTTCCTTTTGAGCATGTTTTAAAAAATGGTGATTACAACTGTGACCAATCTGCATTTGAGGCATTAGGCAAATTAACCTGAAAATGAACTCCATCAGTTGAAGTAATAGTGGTGAAATTGTTCATCCTATCACTGTGTTTATACTCCCTCATATGAGTACCTACTTTACTTTCTTTTTTAATCTATGGTGAGGTCCAACCAGCTTAATAAAGTGTTAGGTCTTAGGAAAATAGTCCATACAGCTACAAATGGTGTGAATCATGGAATATAAGTACAGGTATTCGGATCTTCTGAGAGGCATGTTGTTGAAATTTTTTAAAAATCCCTTTCAAGACTCCAAGCAGTGCTACCAAGCAGTAGTCACATTGTCCATGGCCAAATGTATAGTTTGAGGGGAAAAAAGAAGAAAATTTTCCCCAAGACCTTTCCCTCCCTGTTCAATTTAAGTTTGACTTTAAAGTTTCTTGTTCAATGTGCCCATACAGAAGCCTCGAGTGAAGAAGAAAAGGGCAGAAAAGTTAGCTTGTATAGTTGGTAATATATTAGCAAATTTTTATGAAGCATTTTGAAGCAGAGGCTATTAAATCACCTTTTCCTGTTCAGCTAGCTTTTCAGCCTGATAAGCATTAGAGCCCAGATGGAAAATTGACATCCAAAGAGATTGACATAAAAACAGACAGTTTAAAAATGCAGCAAAAAAGTAGTGTTACTCCTAAGATCTTTCTCATTTTCATTCTGAGACTGTACCTACTCTTTATGATGTTGTACTAAATAGTGAAAATTTTAAAAAAGAGAGGCACCGGGATGAAATCAAGTTTGGTGAAGTGTCTTAAGTGGCCTTTTTGAGAGTTTTAAAGCATCTGCAAAAATATTCTTTTTGTCTATTAGTGCCAACAGTAAACTGCAGGCTTATTGCCATGCCACTGTACAAGCACTGTCAGTAATGGGGTTACACCCATGCCTTATTTTCAAATAGATGATCTTTGTGATTTCCAAAGGTTTTCTGTAGCCAATGAAAGAGGATTTAAAAGGATCCCTGCCTTGATTTCATAATGACTATTGAGCCAATAGCTCATGACTGGATATTGGCTGAGCTACTGACCTTACAGTTAATGCATCTTTCAAAAATGCTTAACTTAGTACCAGAGAGTAGCTTACCCCCTGGTGAAATCAGAATCAATACTTATTAAATACTTCATGAACTCCATTCATTTCTAAAACAGCCACTTGTCTGCCCTTCCTGTCATGTTTTGAATTAATTTGATATGTGATACAATTCTTACATTTTATATTAGATTACTCATACGCCAAGAAGGGAAAAAGCAAACTATTGATAATAGGAAGATGGTATGTTTATTTTTGTTTTATCATTAACTATCTCTTCTCTCTTTTCTGGGATTTATTATAACACCCTCTTAGACAATTTTTATTACTTTCACTCTTCCCTCTTTAAATAATTTTTAGACCTAAATCCTCAAGCAAAACATTAAACATTTGTTACATACTTTCTCAGTTCTTCAGGGGAAAAAAATGAATTGGTTTCTGTAAACAGAAATTAATCATTTCCTGAAGTACTCTGTAGATAGTCTCAGATGAATGTAGTAAAAGATAGGGTGTCATAATAATTACAAGTGTATTTGTTAATATTGTTTTGGGGTGATTTTCTCTAATCCTTATTTTTTCCTCATTAGAAAGGAGTCAGCAATATAAAATATATAATCAGAAAATAAGACCACGATACTGTCATCTTTGAGATTAGTATTTAATACTAGTTTTCTTGCGAATTTTCTCACTTTTTAAATTTCATAAATATTACTCCACTGCTGAAATAAGTATTTTCACCCTGGAAATATTTGCCTAGCTTATTGAAACAATTCATTACTCTTTCTTTGTAAGAAGCACAGAATAAGTCAATATTTCTCAAATGATAATTCAAGGTTTCTTTAAGGCTATGATTTCTATTGACCTAACAATCCATTTCAAAAATATTTTTTCATATTTAGTAAGAAATGTAGACTCTTTCTTACTGTAATTTAAAGGATGTGAAATATTAACTCTTATCTTTACGACCACTTGTAGATAAAGCAGGGATCATTTAAAAATGAAAATTTTTCTAACATTATGAAAGTTGAGACACCTAGAGAATAAATGAACACCTAAAGCACCAAAATCAATAAATTCCTGGCACTAAGCCAGAGTTTCCTGGGAAGTTAAAGCTAAGCGCATACCGACAAGTGTAGTGCAAGGAAGACTTTTGAAATGCTTAGAACAGCCACATTTCAATTAAGAGAAAGGAATAAAGGTCCCTCGCCAATTTAGCATTGAGGTTTTACATAAAGTCATCTCTTTCTGTTTAATATATTTCCTATGATTACCACTTTCTGAGTAATTCTTTTATTCATTCATAGTTTCATAAATATCGTTCAGTAGTTCCTATTTCTCCAGAGCCAAAAAGCCTTCTTTCTCCTTCAATTAGTAAATCAAATCTTTTTAAAACTCTGAATGCAAAGAAAAAAATCACTTCTATTCTTCATAGCTCTTTTGTAAATGTCATCCCAGAATTATCCCAGCTCCTACTAAGTATCATAGAAAAGTGATAACAAATTCCTGAGTGTTTATTATGTTCTCAGACCCTTGTCAAGTATGTTGATTATTGCTTGTCTTTCCATTCCTGGAAAAACCCTGAAAGGCGGGTCATCTTTTGGCTTTCATCATAAGAATGACTAAACAGAATGCAGACTTAAAATGCATCCCTTTCTTTCTTTCTTTCTTTCTTTCTTTTCTCTTTTCTTTTCTTTTCTTTTCTTTCTTTCTTTCCTTCTTGTTGGTGTTACTGTGGATCAAATGAATGCAGTGAAGGCATACTGAACTATATCCCCATCACTTTATTATTATTACTATTATTATCATTATTATTTTTAAATCACAGCTTTATTGAACTAAAATTTGCATACCACACAATTTATAAACTTAAAGTGTAAAATTCAGTAGATTTTAGCAAATTGACAAGGTGGTGGTACAACCATCACCACAATCAGATTTAGATCATTTCTGTTATCCCAAAACAAATCACCATTCCTACTAGCTATAATCTATCAGTTCCTCCCCACCTCCAGATCTAGGCAACCACTGGGCCACTCTCTATCTTCATAGATTTTCCTATTCTGGGGATTTTTAAGATTTTAAATATACTATGCTCAGGGCAACAATAAAGACCTTAACATATCCAAATAAATAGAAATCTTGCAAAGTGATTTCTCACATCATACTGGCTTGAAACTGGAAACTGACAGCAGAAACATACTTAGAATACAGTAACATTTTTTCTCTTTTCTTTTTTTTCTATTAACTTTTTTCATATAAGGAAACCACATAATGTTCAAGCTTGTGTATCTGATTTACTTCACTTAACATTATACTCTCAAAGGTCATCCATTTTTCTATAAATGCCCTAGGTTTATCTTTATGGCAAAGTAGTACTCCATTGTGTATAAATATTGAATTTTCTTAATCCATTCATCCATTGATGGTCATAAACTAGGCTGTTTCTAAGATATAGCTATTATGAATTTTGCTGCTCTAAACAAGGATATACATACATTACTATGGTATGATGTTGGGAAGATATCTAAAAAGGGAATAGCTGGATCAAATAGAATTTCTATTTTTAGTTGTTTTGAGGAATCTCAATAATGATGTCCACAGTGGTTATATCAGTTTACACTCCCACCAACAATGAGCAAGTATTCCTCTTTCCCCACAGCCTTGCCAGCATTTGTAATTTGTTGTTTTCTTGACGGTAGCCATTCTTTCTTGGGTGATATTAACATTGTTATTATTGAAACAGTGTCTTGCTAAATCATTGAGTTGCCCAGGCTGGGCTCAAACTCCCACTCCTCCTGCCTCTGCTTCCAGAAATGCTTGGAATATAGGTTCTTGCCACAACTCTGGGCTTATAGTACATGTCTGAAGACTGCACATGTAGCAATAAATTAAAAAGTGCATCAGTTGGCTCATAATCAGTTTTTATTGTTGTCCCTTTTCATTTTTATCTACACTTAATGAACATTTGTTCCTTCTCCAAAAGGCATGCATTCCTTAAGGCCACCCACGTACCCTGACTATAGTTATGTTGGATGTGATAATTAGCAGATCTCTGGTACACAGTAGGAACTTCACAAAATTTCTTACCAAACAATAAATATATTTTCATTGTGTCAAGGTTCATTGAATGGTAGAAAGAGAAAACACAAGCCCATAGTGATATGGAACACTTGATCAAGTTTAATTATGGTCTTTATGTAAAGGAGTTAAAATGCATATGACAGCTGTGTTATCTACAAAAACTTTTGTTTAATATTTTCATTTTTTAATGTCTCAATTTCTCTAGTCTTAATCTTTTTGTTTTCATGATTTTCTTAAATTCCCAAAAAGCTATTTTTACCCAAGTTAGTTCCATTGATATAGTTTTAGTGGCTCCTATCTGAAATCATCAGGAAACACTGTGTTTTTCTTTTTGGCTATTTCAAAAAAGAAAAAAAACCTTAATATCAGTATGAATAACACATGTGCTCATTGCAGCATAATGTTGGTGCAATCTGTGCTTGATACAGTTATAAATAAGTCTTTGAAATCATTTTTCTGTATTTTAAATAAAGGCTATAGAAAGCCACAAGAAGGATCTAGTCTTGTTAATATCACAAGCTGTTTCCCCACCTGCACTCTGGGCAGCTTTAGTACTGCAGCTGCCTGGGTTCGTGTTGGCACATCACTATCTGTACAGGAGCCCCACGCTTTACACAGAAAATGAATAGGCCACAGTTCCAATGGGGGTCTTTAATAATCCTTCCTCTAATGCTACCATGTGTGAGCATCGGGCTTTGAAGGGGTGTCAAGTGTGAAGTTTCAGGAGGATTATTTAAAGCCACTCAATTTTGAAAGGTAGAAAAGAGCATTACAAAAACTGGAGAATGCCTTTGCATTTCTCCTGCATGTTGATCAAGTGTGGTTTGTATTGATATTAGAGCTTCATGTCCAGCATAGGATAGCAAGTGAAGGGATGGGTATAATTACATGATTCACTCCATGTGGCCTCCTTTAACATGAGCAAACAAAACCTCAGTGTTTCATTGATTTTATTTACCAAATATTAGGTGTAAAACCATTAACCTAATGGGAACAAGTATCTGTCCAGCAGTACCTATAAAGATTAAATCCAGAAAGGAAGAAATTTTTGCAATGTTCTTGCCTGAGTATAATTGGGCAGCCACTGGACTTTCAGGAATAAAACAATCTTTTCCTGTTTGCTTTTTTCTACCTAAACTATTAAAAGTATTATCCATTGTAGTCAATCAATCATGGCCTTTTAAACCATGTGAATATTAAACACAAAAATAGTTTCTTTAAACTAAGAGATGTACTTCAATATCTCTTACTTCTTTTATGGCACTTTAAGAGTGCAAGAACTCTGTTTTGTGATTATAATACACATTTTTGTGGGTCTATAATACAGTGAGGAAGAGGTGAGAGAATTTATCATTTGGACACATACTATGTGCAGTTGTGGAATGAAAATGGTGGTATTTCATCAGGCATTTACTGCCCTGAATTTGGATTTAAGTTCAAATGATCTATAAGCATTGGGGACTTCAGTATTGAGTTCAGAAATTTTGTCTGTAGAAAGATATACAAAAGTATGTATTCTCAGTCCATACCCATTTCATCTGTAGATCAGCACTATGTTACACACTGCAGAACTGAAGACAATGATATGGGACCTAGACCTAAGGAGTCTTATTTTAGTAGGGATAAGAGAAGTCTAAACAGATAAGTGCATCAACAGAAGTATAGAAGCATCTTCGAGGAGAAAGCAGTTAACTCTCTGGAGGTAAACCAGAAAGCCCTTCTGAGAAAGTAACATCTCAGAGCAGGGCAGAAAATAACATTTGGAACTTTTCTAAGTGAATTAAAAGTCAGACACAGTACTGTATGCAAAACATGATTTTAGACTATATACAAAATTACCAGAACACAATGTCAATTGGGAAAGGATGGAGGACTCAACAGATGAGTCTGCAAAAAACACAAGAATCCCATCGTGAAAGATATCCTACCTTAAGAGTCTTAGATTGAGGAATCAACCAAAGGTTGATATGTTTATGTTTGTGTTTTTGGAAGTGCTTCTGGCACTGGGCAGTGTGGTCAGCAGAGGCCTGAGGAAAGAAAACCAGTTTGAAGGATTTTGCTAGTGCCAACCAAGATAATGGGGTAAATGGTACAATGTGCGCGATGGGAAAAGGAAACAAGGCAGGCAGGAGGTAGATTCATCAGGGGTCACTGGAGTGAAGCAAATGTGGATAACATTTAGGTCTCTGTATTGCAATGACTATCTGAAGTTCTTTTTCATAAGGTTCACAGAACTCCACTCCCTCTTAAGTTATGAGAGAAAATGGTGACTTTTCTGACCACTGTTCTGAATATTTCTAAACCCTAAAAATTGTCCTGATTTTATTCAACAGAGCATATACAGTCTATAGTCTTGTAGGACCGAATAACCAATGGCTGGTGCCAGCAGAGCTTGACAGGTATCTTGTGCCTGTCACTGCTTTACGACAGAGTTTTAAGCCACAGACTAAAGATGATGGTAGCTACCACTGCCCTCCTTAAAGTTGAAACAGCTTGCTTGTACTTTGCCCTAATATTGTCAGGAAGCACGATTCCTTCCCCCAGAAAACTGCTCTAATTGGATTCGGTGAACCTTGACTGACTTGTCACAGCTACTCTGAGGGAAAAAGTAAAAACTGTGAGGAGTTTGTTCATGAATATAAGAGCAAATATCTCTGATGAAGACATTTTAAGAATATATATTTTATGTACTTATTTCTTATTACTTTTCTATATCCCGTTTTATATTATATTTGACAAATAACTAGGGGAAAGAAAAGATGGGGGAATGATTTACGCCATAATGCAGTACATATTCATTTTTTTAGGTTTATTGATAGCATGTGAAAATTGTGATAGTTGAGCTTAATTATCATCTTGTCTGAATTAAGTGACATCTAGAGAGAGGATTGGATCATGGGACACTGTACTCATCAGTGGACTAGTTCACTGATGTTCATAGCTGAATGTACTGTTAGGAGATGGAACCCAATCGGATGTAGGCCACTGTGCATGTAGGCATGCCTTTGGAGGTATAAGATTTGCTGGTACCCTTCCCCATGTTCTGTTTCTTAGCTACCATGAAGTCAACAGCTTCCTTCTGCTATGCTTCTCCACCATGATATTCCTGCCTTGAAACCAGCTAACCATGGACTCAATCCTCTGAAACCATAAGCTTTAAAAGAAAGATTTCGCCTTTAAGTTGTATATTTTGTCTGAGAGGTTAAAAATTAACTGATGTAGATATACAATTTAACATTATTTAAGTTTTATTCTGTTGGATTAAAAATTTTACTTTCAAATTTTATAACAGGTGGGAAGTTCTGTGGAAGCCATACTACTTGAGAAGTTGAACAGACATCCTCAATAATCAGGTGATCAGGAGGGGAATCACAACACATTTGTAAGGTGAGTTTTTTCCCCATTTGGTACTTGGTCTACTTCCCAGGAAGCCACAATGATGTTGTGATAAATAATGGAATATCATTTATTGCTTTGCTCTAAAATTTGAGCATTAAGAAAAGACATTATCTAAAATAATTGTTGTTGCATTTTTCTTGAAAAATAGGGAAAATGTTAATTCAAACTTCTTATCCAAATTTTCTTAATTCATATTTGGTGGTAGGACTACTATCATTTTCTGAGGTTTTGTACAATACTCATCTGCAAACACATATATACATATGTAATGAATAGAAACAAGTGTTTACTACTAAATACTGAAAAGCTTCATCAAAAGTCTTTATCTGCCTAGATTACCAAATAGAAAGTGTGACTATATTCTAAAAACATGCATATGTTAAATTATTTAAATGGCTTTATGTCCCAGGTAGCAGAACCAGGATGCTCAGAACATGCAACAAGGTTGTGAAGACTGTTGGTTCTAAGTCTCAGTTAAGGAAGTGGCTATTTCAGTCTTGTCCATTTCATAGGAACCACAACGATGCTTTAATAAATAATGGTACAGTTTATTTCTTTGTTCTTTTGTTGGGAAGAAAAAAATATGGCCTGGAGAAAGTTGGAAGTGAGATTTAAAGACTGATAGGTGCATAGCAAGACACTTATCTCCTTTAAAGAGAAAGCAAACAGTCCAGGAGGGAACCTTGTTGAAAGGTGAGCCAATCAGAGTTGGTTCTACTAAATGAAGAGGCTGAAAGTAAAGATACCCTTGACTTCTCAGCTTCATATTAAAACATTCTACTGTTCACCTCTCATCACCCTGGTTCTCTAACAAGCAAGTTGACATTAAGTCTTCATTTTTTAGAAATTTTAATATTGGAGAAGTATATGAAGTGTGTCACCCAGAAACGTAAGAAGCAATTCTCAGCATATTACACTCTGTTCCATTTTCATCTGGCTATATTTCTACTTTCTTTTAATGAGTTGTTTGATTATCACTCCGCAACTGAGAATACTTGAATTCTGAGGTATTAAAGAGCAATGTGACTGGAAAAGCAAGCAAGCTGCAAGTAGATCAACTTCTGAAAGTTTATCATCACTGACATTAAATTTGTCTGTTTGTTCAGAAAGATGAGGGACTAGGGTTTTATAAGACTAACACACCTACAAGTAAGGATATGTTTATGACATTTTCCTATGTTTTTGTCTCCTATCTGGAAAATTCTGGCTCAGGAGTGAATTATGATAATAACCCCCTGAAGGGCCTCAGTGTGTGATTTGACTAAGTACCATTTTTTTGACAGGCTAGATTTCTGAGAAAGTATTAAAATTCTGCATTGACAAAAACTTTTGACTTACTAAATTGAAACTCATAAGGAATCTCTTTCAACTAATCTCATTCCAGTTCCATCACAGGGGTAGTAAGGGAAAGGAAACTGTTCTATTTCCCTCAAACCCTAAAATTCTTCCAATTTTTTTCTATAATTTCTGATTAATGGCAAACTTGATTTTGATTTATATGATCCTATTATTCATTACAAGGGGAAAAAGAAGTCACTTTTTTCAATTTAATTTTAAAAATTAGGGCTGGCAGTGATGGAATTTAAAATCAAATTATCCTGTCAGAGTGACAGATAAATCTCAAGAGTTTCTAATGAGATTTTCCACTCTCAGGATGCTGAAATTTTCCCTTTCCCAGACTCCTCCAGTCCAAGTTTTGACAGTGAGTGACAGTGAACATCTGTGTTTTGAAATATGGTGTTATTTGAGGTGTTTTGGTTCTTATTTAGAAAGTTTGGGGTGGCTTGCTTCCCTGTTTCTTCTATGTTAAAGGGAAAAATGTGTTTCCATGAGTGTCATGTGGGTCTTTAACTATGAAGAGTTGTAGGTAATTATCATGTACCTCTATTTGGTTAAGTATGGGAGGTTCATCAGTTCTCCTCTTAGCTGTATATGGTACTATTCATAAAATGATTTACTATTCTTAAAATGAGCTGTTGTAAATATGACACAGTAATCTTGCTATGCTTCTGTTTTACTTTTTTCCTATTATCATAAATAGATTTTGAAATGTGATGTGCTTTAATGGTACTGAGTAGACCTCTATCGTTCCGTATCCAGTTAACAATTTTAATTTACATAATCATGGATTGGCAATTCTCTATTTCTCATAGCTAAAAAGAAATAATTCTTTGCTTGTCTCCAAAATGTGTACCTGATGCCAATCCTTAAATAAAATAATGGATGTGCATTTCATTCCTCTGCAAAAGAAATGTCTAAGATAAATGAGCCCTGCATTCAATGACACAACCTAAGAAACAAAATTGCCAATGGATAGTTGAAAATGCCTTCCAGAAACAAAAGGAATGCAGTAAGAATTTATTACTTATAAAAAATTGGGTTGGAGTGGAAAGCATTGCAATGTGAGGTGGATTCCAAACTCTGTTAGGAGTCAGGAAATATCTTGAAGCTTCAGTTTCCTCACATGCATAAGAAGGATTTTAATCTTTTTACTTTGTTTTTTGTTCCTTCTTAAAATTATTAGCCTAAAGCTAATCAAAAGCTACAGCTGTAACACAAAACTTTGCTTCTTATTATAGTTCTACTTTTGCATGTTGCTGCATCCCTAAACAGAAGATATTAACCAGTAAGTGCCCCCTGAGAAGTATGCTTTGGTTACTCAATTATTATTCCAAAATGAGAAGTGGTGAGAATATTATGTAATAATTCAAAGAGCAGACGATACTCAGAAGAAAATGTGGCAAGGCACCTAAGTGTAGGCCCTGAAGAGCTGCACACACTGTACATTAGTTAAGAGTCTTAATAAAAGAACAGAAAGAAGGGAAAATAACACAAAATGAAGAATGAATTACTTAAGATTAAATAGTTTCTATTACAGAAATAGGCTACACGTAGAGCTAATGGCAGGCATTTTCTACAGACAGATGGAATGCTCTCCTCTCCCAATAGTATTGATGTGAAGTCTGTGTTAAGATTCATTTTTCCTGAAACATTTGCATATAAATATAAACATCATTACTAGGGGCTAATTGCCCTGTAGGAACTAAAATGTGGGAATTAGCATCTTCGGTCGTTTTTATTATTATTTTTTAAAGTATCTCTAACACGCATCATATTTGGTACTGCATGACTGCAACAGATAATTACCACCATTAAGAATCTCAAACGCAAAATCAAAACCATTTGGAATGGCTTCCAGGGCAACCCAGCACAGTGAGTAGCCACCAAAATGAATATAGCAGGTTTATGTTCATGCATATTCATAAGGGTACTTAATTCGACAGTCATAGTAGGAGGCTTTTGAAAGCTTGTCAAAAGAGCAGCCCCTAAACAAGACCAAACATCAAAGGTAAGAAGATGCAGTACATCTCGCTCCCACGCACATACAAATACCGCTTGCAGGAGGCAATGAATAAGACTAAAGGAATTATTTATTTTAACTACTCAGAAAAGATGGCAATTTCTACGAAGATGTAAACCACAGTCCTTTACCTTTATCATTCATCTTATTGATCAGAAAGGTCAGTGGTATAAGTTATTCAAGGGATGGATCATAGGCAGCAATTCTGAAGAAATGGGCATGTAGATTGGCGTGATTAATTCCCCTTGCTTGTACAGAATGTAAGCAAGAGTTTGAAGGCTTGTCTTAAGCAAAGGAAAAAAAGCAAAGTGTGTGAAAAACAGAATCATGGCTGAGTTGCTGAGGATCTGAAACCCTCCCCATTTTGTGGGTGGGTCTGTGTGTTCCGCATACAGGTGCTGACTTGATCCAGTGTTGTGTTCCCAGGCGATCTTGCTGACACTTAGACTTTTCAAAACCATTTCCATGGCATTCAGCAAATGTTTGTTCTGGTGGAACAAATCTGTTAAATTATAGATTAGAAATAGTACAAAGAAACCTTTACAAATGTTTCCGTTTCAGTTTTGCACAAAGCAAATAGCATTATATTTAAATGCAGCACTCCTTGTTAGAATAAAAAATCTACATAGCCGTACTCTGTGCTCCATTTTCTAATTCTTTTCTCCTCCCGCTTTTGAGGCACGGATGCTTGAAGTTTGGGCAAACACAGATTGTATTTAACATGACATCTTACCCCTTGCTTTCTGATGCCCACCTCTGCAAGTTCTCCTGGTTTCCTTCTGTTCCCTCCTTCTGACTTTCTCTCCTTTTCATTTCCCATGCCCTTGGGTCTCCCTTATTCCTAGCAGTAGTCTATTGATGGTCTCCTGTGAGTAAGCATTTAGTTCTGTTCCTTCTCCCCTTATACCTTCATATCATCATTGCCTTAAGAAAATATTAGAGAGTGACATATTTGTAGTTTTAAACAGTTCTGGAGCTGTCAAGATACTACTAGACTTAGTGCATACTCCAAATTACCTCGTTATGAGTAACCTTATGTGGATAAATCAAACATTATATAAAGAATTCAAGGTAAAAAACAGAAACTTTAGTGATCCTTTTATTGATGAAACTTTTATTTTTAGGGCCACATATTATTTTGCAATGACAATAATCATTGCTTTAAAAATTTACAAAAGGTTTTTTTTAACTGCTTATAGTCAGTGGTGATAATAGTTAAATCAATAAATGATTTACTTGAGAATACCTAAAAAGACCAAATTATTTAAATTGTGTTTTCTCCAAACCACTCTTTCAAAACATACTAACTCAAGATAACGTACTAACTCAGTGGCAAGCACATTCTAAAATTTATTTTAAAATATATTTTAAATATACTGAGATATAAATATTGAAACATCATAAGCATGTAATGTATACACAGTGGTATTTACAAGAATATTTGAACAGGTAGAATAATTAGAAAACAGTCATGTATATGTGTGCCTACCTGTAAAATAAATATGTATAGAACAAAATGTAAAACTTTCACGAAAGAAGAATTAATAAACAGGGTTGAAAATACTGGCTTTCTTTAGAAAGGGCAATAATTTAGATCATCATTCACAACATGTAACAAAACAAAATCAAGAGAAAAACTAAAACTAAAATTGTAAATTACTGGGAAGTTATATAGAGAAAATGTAAAGCTAAAATTTTTAACAATGAAATGATAATTTAGATAATCTAATCTAAAAATATTGTTCGCAATATTAATTGACAAATAATGACCTAGGGAAGTACTTCTCCATTATACAAATTTTTAAAATTAAATGAGGAGGGCCAGGGATTTAGCTCAGTGGTTCCGCTGCCTACACCGCAAGCGCAAGGATCTGAGTTTGATCCTCTGTACCAAAAAATATATATATATTGAATAAGGAATTTTAAGGCCTCTATGGTATTTTCTCTTTTTTTAAGATGGTCACAAGTAATAGATTTCAAATTTTAACCACTTCAGAGTATGAGTAGTTTCTGAAAATAGTTTAGCCTCAGTTACAATAAAACGAAAAACATAAAAGACCACATTTTTGTTTGTGGTTTTGTTTTGTTTTATTTTGCCTTGCAACATAGCCAACACTTTAAAAGGCAAAAATCCTCAATGTGTGGAAAAGAAACATAGGCAGTCTCATAAACGACAAGTGTGTTTGTAATTGAGCATTGGCTTTCCAAAAAAAGCAGTGTTTCTATTACTGAGCAAGATCTTGATATCTTACAAGAAGCAAGTGATTTGTTCAACATATAAGAATATTTTCTGTATGAAAGATCACATCACTTATTCTAAAACAGTAATTATAGGACAAACTAAAATTATTCTACCTTAAGCATCTTAAAGTAAATCCTGTTAAATAAAAGAGATGATCACTATGAAGTATTCTCACGTGTTTATACTGTCTAAAATTTGCTGATCCCAATGTTTCAGGCAGTAAACTGCATCACTGAGAAAATGAGAATCTACTCCATACATAATACAGGAATTCTTTTTTATTTATGTCAGAAACTATGATTTATAATTTGATTTTTAATTATCAAGGTCCATGTTAGGTAGCACAGGTATTCCATTAGACACATGTCCATTTACTACAAATCAGTCAATAGACAAGAAGAAAGGTCAATTTGGCTTTTTTACCTAAAGAGAATGAATAGAAGTCTACTTGAGCCAACTTGAAGCACCACAGTCTTAGCAATACAGAGGAAAAATACTCACCACTGATTACCACACATATTCACTCACCTAGTATTTTTTATGTTCACTAGTGGCATAGTATGGAAGTTGATTATGATCTGGAAGATAAAATAATGAATCAAATATAGACTCTTCTGTATGGAAGCTTACATACTTGAAAAACTATTTGTGTGTTTATACATGTATTAATATTAGGAATTCAGTATCTTCAGGGAGGAAATGCTCTGAGGTACCCTTCTCATGACCCATAGTGTTTAATGAAGGGTACTATCTACTTTCATGATTTTCTCACCAAGAGCTGGTTCATTCATATGTTTTCTGCCCTCACAACAATCTGAATCTACTTGTCTATCTACATACCAACCATTTATTTTATTTTATTTTTGCTTAAATTCCTTTATTGGTACATTTTAGGTATACAATACATTTACATTTACATCTTTGGGTGCTTGTACCTGTACATGATGTATCTTGGTTCTTATTTTTTCCCCATTACCTATGCACCCTTCACCCCTCCAACCTTCCCTATTTACATACTTTGTATCCATTTTTTTTCTTTTCTCATAAATTTTCCTTTCCCCATCTCCTCCCACCACCCCTACCCC
>NW_004624733.1:24049753-24063010 GCF_000247695.1 Heterocephalus glaber | reverse complement strand
GGTTGGCTCCTTTGTCAAAGATGAGGTGGCTGAGTATGTCTGAAGTTGTTTCTGCATATTCTAATCTATTCCACTGATCCTTTGCCAGTACCATCCTGTTTTTATCACAGTAGCTTTGTAGTATTGCTTCAAATTGGGTATTGTGATACCCTCATCCATGTCTCTGTTGCCCAGAATTGCTTTTGCTGGTTCCAAATGAATTTTTGGATTGTTTTCTCTAGTTCTGTGAAGTATATTGTTGGAATTTCAATTGGTATTGCATTAAATCTATACAGCAGTTTTGGAAGTATGGCCATTTTCTCTATATTGATTCTTCCTACCCAGGAACAAGAGATGTCTTTCCATTTTTTTATATCCTCCTTGATCTCCTTTTTCAGGGTGCTGTAGTTTTCAGTGTAGAGGTCTTTTGCTTGCTTTGTTAGATTGATTCCTAGATATTTCAGTTTTTTGGTTGCTATTGTAAAAGGAATTGTTTCCCTAATTTCTCTCTCAATGAGTCTGCTATTTGTGTATAAGAAGGGTATTGTTTTTCGAGTGTTGACCTTATATCCAGCTACTCTATTGAATCTGTCAATTAAGTCTAGAAGTCTATTGGTAGAGTGTTTTGGGTCTTCTATGTAAAGTATCATATCATCAGCAAATAATGAGAGTTTAACTTCTTCCTTTCCTGTCTTTATTCCTTTTATTTCTTTCTCTTTTCTAATTGCTGTGGTAATGTTTGCAGAATTATATTGAAGAGGAGTGGTGACAGTGGGCATCCTTGTCTTGTTCCTTGATTTTAGTGTGAAAGTTTTCAGTTTTTGACCTTGTAGTATGATGTTGGCTGTTGGTTTTTCATAGATAGTCTTAATCAGGTTGAGATAAAGACCTTCTGTTTCCAATTTTCTGTAGGGTTTTTATCATAAATGGGTGTTGGATTTTGTCAAATGCCTTTTCTGAATCTATTGAGATGATCATATGGTTATTGTCCTTGACTCTGTTAATATAGTGTATTACATTTGTTGATTTATGAATGTTGAACCATCCTTGCATCCCTGGGATAAATCCGACTTGGTCAGTGTGTATGACCTTCTTGATGACACTCTGTATTCTATTTGCCAGTATCTTGTCGAGGATTTTTGCCTCTATGTTCATTAGGGAGATTGGCCTGTATTTCTCTTTTTGTGTTCGGTCTTTCTCTGGTTTTGGAATCAAAGTCACACTTGCTTCCAGGAAGGAGTTTGGAAGCCTTGCTTCCTTTTCAATTTCCTTGATGAGTTTAAAGAGTAATGCTGTTAGTTCTTCTTTAAATGTCTTGTAGAATTCAGCAGTGAAACCATCAGGACCTGGGCTTTTCTTTGTTGGTAAGTTTTTTATTACATTTTCAATTTCACTTATTGTAATTGGGGTGTTTAGAATTTCCATATCTTCTTCATTTAACTTTGGCAATTCATATGTATCTAGGAATCTGTCCAGATCTTCTGTGTTTTCCATTTCATTAGAGTACAGGTTCTCGAAGTAGGTATTGATGATCCTCTGGATTTCTGCTGGTTCTGTTGTGACTTTCCCTTTTTCGTCCTTAATTGCATGGATTTGAGTCTTTCCTTTTTTGGATAAGGTTGTCTAAAGGTTTATCAATTTTATTTATTTTAAAAAACTAACTCTTTGATTCATTAATTTTTTGTATCAGTCTCTTAGTCTCCATTGCATTGATTTCTGCTCTGATCTTTGTAATTTCCTCTCTTGTGCAGGCTTTGGGTTTGTTATTCTCTTACATTTAGTTAATTTTAGAAACAAGAAGCAAAGGGTTGAGAGGCAAGTTTATCTAATTCACTGTTGTGCACTAAATACTCAATAATTCTTTGTTCAAAGAGGAAATGGTTGCTTTTATATAAAGAAAGAAGGAAAAGAAGGGAAAATAAAAGCAATAAGGGCTAAGGAAAATGAGCACAAGCAAAGCATTTGCACTTTCAATTTTTTTTTTACCCAAAGCACTGTTTTTTCATTCAGTTTATTGGTACATTTGAGGTTTACAATACAGTTGCATTCATCATTGGAATCTTGTACCTTTACATGATGTATCTTGGTTCTTATTTTTTCCCCATTCCCCTGCCCTCCCTTCAACCCCTCCATCCTTCCCTATTTACAAAGACTTTGTTTCCATGTTTTTCCTTTTCTCTTATTTTTTCTTTTCCCTTCTTTCCCTTCCCCTACCCCTCTCACTTCTCCTACTCCTTTAGACCTTTTCTTCCTATTTCACAATATCAATTATACATTTTTATCCTTATTTACAGTTTTTGAAGAAGTGGTCACACTAGGAAAGTAAGGTTCATAGCAAGCCCAGTATAAACATTTCAGAGAGGAGATTGTTGAGTGTTTCAGTCTGTCTTTAGCTTTTTGAAATAATGTCTTATTATTTTTCAAAGTGCAAGCATTTTTTTTATCTCTTCTGCAGTAGGTACATATCAGTTACATTGACACAGAACCTGGTCGGTATTGGGTCTTCTTTTTTTTTTTTTTGGTACCAGGAATCGAACTCAGGACCTTGTGCTTCCGAGGCAGACAGCAGAACCACTGAGCTAAATCCCTGACCCCTAGTATTGGGTCTTCTTATAGTTCTCCATTTTTATCAATCTATTGGTAAAAGCAGTGTACATTGTTTTGATATTAATTTGCATAACCTTTATTACAATTGTGAAATATTTGTTTGCCATTCAGCTAGTCTTGTTCATAAGATATTTCCTTGTCATTTACTTTCCTAAAAATATAGGCTTGCTGGCATTATGTTTCTTACTGAGCTTGAGTTCATTTGTTGCTTTGTTTTGTTACCTTTTTATTTTTCATTACTGATTGTGTTTTGATTACCTATAATTTCCATATAGATTTTCAAATATAGCACAAAATTTGGTGGTTTTTATTTTTTTCTTTAAGGAACTCTTGAATATGAGATAGTGTTACTGAATTTACTTTTTGCTATAGTATTAACCTCGTTGAAATATTTTTATTTTTGTGACACTTTTATGAGATTTGACATTGCTTTTCTTCTCTGACGTACAAAGATATTCTGTATTTTTGTAAAGTTTTGTGGTTTTGATTTTCATTATTTCATTTTCATTATTTTAGAATACTTATTAAAATTGGGGGTTTTTTTCTGCATAATGAGAAGTTTGGATCATTCATTTTTTTCTGAAATAGGTAAACAAGAATTCCTGTATTTTTTATGGAGTAGATTCTCCTTTCCTCAGTGCCTGAAATGTGAAGCATATCCAAAATTTCAGTGGGTCAGTTTCTAGAGCTCATCTTAGTTTCTTTTAGTAGCATGGTCACATTCTCTATCCTGTTATCTCAAATTGAGTCATTCCTTTAATTTTTGATACTTTGAGAGAGAATTTGCAATAATATTCTATGTACATTCTGTGAAGACTTACTACCTATATAACTTTATGTCCTAGACTGACCTTTTACAAACATTTAAGCTCCCTCCTTCAATTCAAATCTCTTTTTAAAAAAAAGTTTATATCTCTTTCTTTTCCATGAGATAATTTAAAGTCAAGTCTAACTCAAAATACAACTTTAACAAAGATTTTCTAAGCTCCAAAAAAAGCGTTGTAAAGTTTATTTCCATCAATGCCAACATTCTTTCAACACAGCAGAGAAGAAAGAAGGTCAGACTAGGAGATATTTAGTAAAATTGGAAATGGAATGAACAGAGTTGGAATGTGGGCTGGCCTCATAAAATATGAGATACTCAGTTAAATGTGACTTCAGAGGAACAGCAATTCTTATTCTATTATTGATATTACTATGATTTATAAATCTCAAACAAATAGTGAATGGAACATACTTATATAAAGAATTTGTATTTACTGTTTACATAAAATTAAAGTTCAGCGGAGCATTTTTATAGTTTAATTTGCTAAATCTATCTGGCCGATGAGGTTAAAGATTGAATCTCTCATTTCTTCATGGGCAAGACAGAGGGAGTTCCTGGATTTCACGTTCAGAGAGTTCAGATCAATCATATTCTTCATTTTCGAGGAGACAATGATCAGTGATCTATGAAAGGCCCACCTCTTGTTTTATTCATTTGTTCATTCATTTAATTTCTACTGATTCCTCAATTCCATATCCATCTCTATAACCTATAGGTATACATTTGAAGTTATTTGAAATATATTTGTATTTATCCTCAGTGTTTACTTTTAAAATAAAATGTGACCTGTTTCAGTGCTTAGATATTTTTATTCAAGGCACCTTCTCAGTAAGACTTAGTCTAATAATACTATTTAATTGAAAGTTGTCTCTTCCTAGTATTTCTGCCCTGTCCCTACATTTTCTAAAGCTTCTTTTGTAATAACCATTTATTTTCTATTTCACTAATTTTTACAATTTGTTTCCCTTTATACATTATTAATAAGATCAGAGATGTTTACTTCACTTGATTTCATCTTTTTTTCTACTCTCAGCCACCTAGAACCTGGCACGTAGTAGGTGGTCAACAAAATATAAACTGTAATGAATAAATACACTGCAGCTTTTTCTTCACATACTCATATTTCATAGAAATGATTTATTTTAAAACTATTAATATTCTTATTGGCAGCATATTTGGTTCTTGTAGACTGATGCCAATTTACCACGCATCTGTCTGTGTGTCTGTCTTCTGCAAAGTGTTGTATCATGTCATTAATCATACTTTACTTTCCTCAACTTCCCATCATAGACATTGAGATTGCTTTCTTACCTATCCCCATGTATCACATAATTCTCTTTTTATGGGCTTAAAACTATGACACTACCTTTTCAAGAAAATGTGCTCAGCAGGAGGAACTTATTACTCTACAGCTTCTTTTTGCTCTCCAACTTGGTTTCTGTTTTGATGACACCATCTACTTCTAAATCCTTGAGAAATTCTTTGCTAAATAACCTGTCTTCCAATGCTCAATTAAATAAGACAAAATAAAATAAAAAATATCTTGCCCTGAAATGAATTAGAGGTAATAGGTACACATATGTAACTTTTCCTCATGTACAGCCTTGCTTGCCTACTGGGTGCAGACAATAGAGGAGATACTCTGTCACCACAGGATCAGAAGAATGGTTGTGTGGTAGAGGCATACAGAGTCTCTTAACGAGTAGGACAGCTACAGTTTAAATAGCACATGATCATCACTCAGTTTTAAATTTCATCATATATCATGTTATTTTAAAATAATTGTATTATAATTAAAGAGCAGTAGCTAAGACCTGATACTTCTTTCTACTGACAATCACTCCCATCACAGTTATGAGCACTTAGTACGGAATTAAAATCATTATTTAATTTTCATACATGACTATCTCAAATAATATGTATTAAGACCTATCTTAGTTACTATTCTCATTGCTGAGACAAAATACCCAACACCAAAAGTTAAAGGAGGAAACATTTATTTCAGCTCACAGTTGATAGATTTTGTAGTCCATAATCAGCTGGCTCCATGGCAGGGTGGCACATGGCACAAGGGCATTAGTTCATGGCAGGCAGAAAACAGAAGGCAGTAAGCAGCAAAGTAGCCAAGAAGCAAGGGCTGTCAGCAGCCTTCTTTCTGTTTCTTATATTCTATCCAGGCTACATGCCCACAGGGCAGGTAGCACCCACATCTTGTACGGGCTTTCCCATCATACACACTCAGAACTCTGCCAGACCAATCATTAGACCAATTCAGTAATCATACATCCTTAATCTCAGCTTCACACACTCTAGATCTAGGTACCTCTGAAAAGCCCCACCTATGACTGCATGAGGCTTTGTGGGGACATCTAGACACAAGCCATAACAAGACCATCGCGTTTGAGGTTACATCAAAATTTGATCACAACCTTTTGATTAAAATTGATGTGACCTTAGACAAGGTGCCTAATCTAAACAAAAGTTATTCTTCTAATTGGGGGATGGCTTTTGGGATTTTTGTAAAGATTATAAGTTATTTTGCTTGCAAAGGTATTAGGAAAAGCCTAACCATATAATAAGCCCTAAGTGTATAGTAGTTTTAGGTACTATTGTTAATACTAATATATATTCTTTTCTTTTTAACTCGTTGACAATAGACAAAGCAGGACTAAACTCTTTGAAGTATCTCACAGCCTTCATTGTTTTTACCCTTCTGAAGGACATTTTTTTCTGAATAAAAATATCTTAGTGAATCAGAAGTATCATCAGTATGTTAATCATATTTTATAAAACATTACATTGTATTGACTTTCATCTGCAAGACTGTACATGATCATGTTAGGTAAACAGCAAGGAGCATGACTTTCCTTACTTTGTGCTACTTAACAATATTTGAGTCTATAGTGTTGATTGATACCCAACAAATGGATTACTGTGTAGCTTTATAGCATTTACATTAAAAAAAAACTAAGCCAAGTATTAAAAAGAAATGAGCTCATGTTTGCCACATGCATGTTTTAGCAGAGAAATTCATAGGACAGTTAAAGAAAATGCATGACTGTGAAATTACTTAAAATAAAATATGTGAATGTTTAAATTCGGCTTTTCTAAAATCTCTGGTCATGAACCATTTGTTACAAATAACCAAATTTGGCATTCTTTATCAAAGAATATGTATAGTTGAAATGCTTCCTGAAACTATGAATACAAGGACTATTTGGAGTCATTTTATTTCTAGAGTGAAAAATCTCAATACATAGTAATGTTCTACTTTTCCATGAAATGAAAATTCCCTTGTGTACTTGTTCTGGTTCATTCTCGTAGGATAGTGAATATGTTAGTGCTTACATTTGTAAAGTAAATTGTATGCTTAGAGATATAATAGCCCTTGCTTATATGCAATTGTTTTTTCTCTAAGGAATTCAATACATTTCACATGGATTTGGAATAAAATGGAAAACTAGTACTCATACTTGACCTATCATACAATTCCAGGATTTTGCTTATTTTCATTCTTTTATAACCTCAAATCCTTACAATGGATTGTAAGAGATCTGAGAGAGAGACACAGACAGAAAGAGAAGCAAAAGGATATCTAACAGAAAGTTAATTTAATAGGTGGAAATTTTTCAGATCCCAAAATACCAAATCTCAAGAAGTGTTGAAATGTAGTCTTGTGGTCACTGCTACTTCTCATAAAGTGAGATATCAATGAGATGCTGAGTATGTTTAAGGGAATTAAATTCTCATAAGATCAGCAATTTCTCATGAAATAAATGAAAATTAGATTTTGAAAGGCTATTTTATAACTTACTTCTTAATTTTTTTCTGTACTGTTCTCATTAAGGTGGACATTCCTAGCTGGTTTACTGGCTGGGATAAATTTTATCAGCAAGTCTTTCTGTACTCTGGCTCCAAGCTTGCTACTCTACCTGGTCACCGAACATATGATATTTGTACCCACTAAAATGTCAGCCTGAAATATTAAAATAAATGAAATTAGTATTATCCCTCTGTTAATGAGGAACCAAAATCAAAATGTGTAATCATTTTTAAAAATACACTGGTTAGGAATATCTACGGGTGTTACATTTCCAGTTTTAAACCTGAGCTCTAGCACTTATTTCCTGTGTAAAAATGGGCAACATCACTATACTTTTTGAAGCACCAGATTACTTAATATAATATAACAATAATTAATAGGGCTTGATAGCTTAACTTATACTAAAGAGTATAGTAGGACTGAAGGGAGATGCCATGCTAGGGAATTTTGTTAGCAAGTCGAACACTGAAAGGTTTTCATAAATGTCTGTTTCCCCATTTGGAATCACTCTGTCTTCTTAGCTCCTTATTATTCCTTTTCTCTCTTCTCTAAGAAAAATACAATAAATGCTATAATATTTATACAATCAGAAACTGGACCAAACTGTTGAGAATTTAATTTCTGATTAACTGTGCAGCCTTGGATAGCCTTTTGACATCTCTATGAATCAGATTTTTTATCTGGAAAATGAGTGTAAACATGACAACATCTTAGATTTAAGTGAATTAATATATATAAAGAAGTAATAACTGTGGCAGACATGCAGTATTAATATGAGCATTAGGGCTTTGTTATCCAAATACTAAAACAGTAAGAATGGTTTCATTCAGATTTTCTAATATCTACACCTGACATTTCTGTACTATGTGAAATAAATAATCCAATCATTCATTCCAAAACCAAAAAAACAATTTATAAACTATGACTTCCTTTTCTGTTTAACGAATATGTATCACTTTTAATTTTGGAGTAATATATAAAAATGGCAGTTTCCCTTACTTTTTTGTCTAACTCATTTTATTTCATTTTAGACTTCTTTGTCTAAATCATTTTAGTTATTTAATGAAATAATTTCTAATCAGGTTTTACTAAAATTTTCCAATTCTTCAAGATAGGAAACTAGTTTCCCCTGGAGTTCTTGAATGCATCCCTGAAACCCTAGATAGGACTGAACCAACATACATAAAAATGATAAAGTTTTATTTACAAATTAGGCAGGGTAAAATTTTATCAATAATAACAATAAAGTAAAACAATTATAAGCATTTTAGTCAAAGGTATATGAGTGTGCTGCCTCGTGTGTTCAGAGATGAGGCTTTGGGAGGTGATGGGATCACAGATCACTGTTAGGATGTGGGCTCCATGGGTGATGGGTCACCCGCGCTATTCTGGAAGGGGGCATCTCCCTCCCTGGTGCCTCTCTTCTCTCCCTGTTTTCTGACTGCCATGGCATGCGCAGGGAGCTTCTGCCCTCCACACAGTCCTTCCACCAGACCTTTTCTGCCCAGGAGCCAGTCAGACAAAATAAACCTCCTCTAAGTTGTGGGTGTTAGGTATTCAATTCCAATGAATAGGAAAGTGTCTAAAACATATGGTCTCTCTCTGTATCTCTCTCTGTCTCTGTCTCTTTCTCTTTCTCTTTCTCCCTCTCCATCAAACTGCAGTATAATCTTCAAAATGAGTATGTCTTCCATGTTTATGCCCTCCTGCCTTTGCAGTTTTATGGATGTGGGGTGTGAAGGGATTGAACCCAAAGCTGTTGCCCTGACACACCAAGGTTCATGCCCTGTCCTTTTTATTTACATTTTATCTTGAGGCAGGGCATCCTTAAGCTACCCAGTTTCCCAGGATGGGCTTAATCTTGTGATTCTCCTGCCTCAGCCTCCCAGAGTGATGGGCTTACTAGCATGTACCATGCCCATCTTGAATTTGGGTTCTATTGGATATTTTCTTCCAATAGCATGGTTTCATAGCAGTTTAAGTATTTGGTATGGATGACAAGTTTTCTTCTTCAACTCTTCCTGCCTACGGATGCAGTTTCCTCGTTGGCAGACTCAGCTTCTTCATAATTTTTATATTTTTCAGTCAAAAACTATTCCCCAATCTGTCTAACCACTTTGTATTTGTAATAAATGACTTAGTGTTGCTCATTGCAAAGGAACTTTTTCTGATATTTTCGTACAGGTTCAATGTTTTATGCATGTTGTCCTTAATAGGAGCATGTTTTCTGTCAAAAAATCAAGTGGATTTTCCATCTTTACCAAGTAGTTATCATGCAGTGTGCCTGTAACTTTTCCTGTTTTAGGTGCAACAGCACAACTAGCATGATTTGTCTCTTTTTTTCACTTTTTTCCAATTTCATGGAGAGAAAATATGTTTGTGTTGTAGATTTCAGCAATCTCAGCATGGGTTTTTTTCTTGTTAATTCTAGAATTTTTACCTTTTCACTTAAAGGAAGCGGCTTACTCATTCTCTTTGACTTCTCCACATTGCCACGGTGATTACTTTTATACTTCCAGGCCATGAGTGAGTAGAATAAGGTTACCTGAACACAAGTGCTGTGATAGCCAAGATGGCTAAGAGCTTACTGACTGTGGGTGTGGAGTTGCTAGGCGAAAGAATGGGTCATATTCCATTCCTGCAGCACAGCAGGAGATTTCAACACACTGCTCACAAAAGAGTACAACTGAAATGTTCCCTGAATCTTCTATTTAGTACTTTGGAATTGTTGCTAACCCAAGGTAAATGAAATGGTAGAAACCAAAGCCACAGACGAGAGGAATATTGCTCGCACAGTGGCTGCTGCTATTCCCTCAAGAATGAAAAAGGACCAGCAAATACATAATAACTCTTATACAGCAATTGGTAGACATTGTCAGAAACACCAGGATCCTTAAAGGGAAGCTTGTGAGGAGAATAAATATATTCATTTTCATCAAAGTGTGTAATGAAATCCAGTGTGCTAGGTGTAGTCTGTTTTGGTCATTACATTGGTCACTTCCCCATCACAGGGACCAAATACCTCATACCTCCAACTTAAAGGAGGAGAGGTTGATTTTGGTTCAGTCTCAGAAGCTTTAGTCCATGCATAGTCAGCTGACTTGGCATAGTAGAAAGGCATGACAGAGAAAAAATGCTTAGCCCACGGAGACAGACAGAAAGGAAGAGCTGGGGATGAGAACATACCATTCCAGATCACAGCCCCTTCCCCAGTGGCCTACCTCTTCCAATCAGGCCCCACATCCTAATAGCACATTCAAATCTAAACTCATCTTAGTTCCTTTTCTCATTGCTGAGATAAAATTCCAGACACCCAAAGTTAAAGGAGGAAAGATTTATTTCAGCTCACAGTTTGTAGAGGTCTCAGTTCAAAGTTGGCTGGCTCCAAGGTAGGGTGGCACACGGCAGAGTGGCATCGCAGAGCAGACAGGTGAAAGGCAGAAAGCAGGAAGCAACAAGCAACAGCCACAGCAGCCCTCTTTCTGTCTCATATGTTATCCAAGATGCACACCTAAAGGGTGCATAGTATGAACACCCTTAAGCCTAAGATAACGCAGTGAATCAATCCCATCATCACATCCTTGGTCTCAGCAGCACACATCTAGATCCAACCCCCTCTGAAAAGCCCCACTTATGACCAGGTGAGGCTTTGGGGGCACATCTAGATACAAGCCATCACATCATCAATGGATGGATCTGCTGTTGGATATAGCACACCTTGATCTAATCACCTTCCAACTTCTGCACTTCTGAATGCATAAGATTTGGGGGGAATATTTTAGATCTAAAGTATAATTGGTATTTCTGAAGTAAATAATATATTTCTGTATATTTTCATTCAAATTCTGTATATTAACCTCACACAGATAGAAATTCTACCCACATATTTCCTCACCAAGTGTTTGTGTTCATTTCTGCATGGCCAGGAAGAAAATAAGATTTTTGTGTTGTGTCATGGTAAGTGAATAAATAGTTTTTCTATTCATTAGAGTGGACATAATAGAATAATTATGTATTCATGGTGGTCAGTTTTCTATAAATATTGGAATCCAGTAATTGCTATAAAACAGCCTGTTATTTACTCATTTGGAAGACTTAAAGGAATATGAATGTGCAGGAATTATTTCTATATGTCAAAAATACATTTTTGTTTTATTTGTTTTGATCATCGGGTTATTGTGAGCATCATTTTTGGGTTTTTTCATTTGCTTAATACAAGCTAACTTAATCATCGAGCTGGAAAGTGTGTCGAGCACTTTTTTATGCAGGGACAATTCATTTATGGCAGATCTTTTCCCAAGTAGTATGGCTCCAGAGTTTTCCTTCCTTCCTTCTTCCTTCTCTTGAGGATATGGAAGTGACATGTATTTGGAGAAACAAATTAAAATTATTTGTTCTTTGCCTCCTACTTTTGTAATTTTGTTCTCTTTTTTCCTGGATGACCACTAGCCACTCGAAGAATTTAAAAATGTAGATAGATATTAAGGAAATAATCTTTACCTGCTTGTACGGGGTCCAGGTCACATTATGCTAAATAGGTTTTTTGAGAGAAATCTCAGTTGTCTTCCATCTGCAGTTGGTCTTCCACTCATTTTCATCAAGAGAATCATATATTCAAAATGGAGAGTTCAGCACTTAGAATTTTTTGAGGAAAAACTGGAGCCATTTGTAAGCTTTCAGATTTACCCAGGTTGCTGTCTTCTCCCTTGGTTTGCTTAAAAGACTGGCATTGATTTCAGAGTTGAGTTTTCATTTTAGAAATGAAAGAGAAAAATCATGTTTTCTGAACTGGCATCTGTACCATCACATTAAACTTACAAAGCATTTCTAGAGATAAATTACTATGGAACTCAGACATGCAGAAGGGTAATATTATAATCATAGAATTCTCAAGATAAAGTTAACTCAGTAATTTACAGAACACAGTAATACCTCGGTTCATGAATGTTTCTGTGTGCAAACAGTTCAGTTCACAAACAAAAGCTTTGGCCAAAATTTTACTTCCATTCACAAACTCCACAGCAGGTGACAAACATGACCATGGTCAACTTTTCACACAAACAAAAATGCAGCCATCTTTTCCCAAACAATAAAACAAATTAAATTCATAAACTGAGGCCCCACTCTATAAGGGTGTAACTGCACACAGTTAAAAAACAGTAATACTTGGCTTATTCAGTGAGTCTTATTTATATATGCATCAACACTGAGTTCATCTTAAATTCTAGATCTCCATTAGATTATTTGTTCTTGTCATTCTATTTGGATGTAGGACTCAGGATCACTACCATCAGTATTTGCCACAAACTCTCTGATGATTAACTATACAAGTACAAATTACTAACAGAGAAATCTAGGTTGTCCTTCTACAATTAGGATTTCCAACAATTTTGTGGGGAGAGGGGTTAAGATAGGACATGTCCAGTATAGCTCAGAAATGAACATATAGTAGAAAAATCTGACTACAGTGATCCCTGACATGGTAAACTTTTATTTGATTTTCAGATGAGCATTTTAAAAACAAATAAGAGTATAGTAATCATGAATGCAACAGTGTCATATATTTTGCCTTGCCTTTTTAAAATAAAAATTTTGTTGACCACTCCTCCATGAGCACTGTCTGACTTTGGTGCACATTTTTCATTTGTGTGGTAAGAAAACTAACACTTTAGACATGCCCATATTCTTAATGGTCCTAGAAAATAATATGTCCATTTTTAGAATGAAATTTTTGATGGAAAACACATCTAATTCTCATTTAGTATTTTGTAGATACAAATAATAATAATAATCATAGAGAAGACTCCTGATTATGCTCTTCTAGAAAAGACCTAGTACTTAACTTAGTAAATGTCATTCATATGCAATTTTTGTAGATTACTTCTTCTTCTATAGTTCTAATTAATACAAATGGTCCTCACAAAGTAGATAACTGAGATTTCATTAACTTTGATGTGATTACCAATACAGTGCTCTCACAAACACACATTTTAGTCTTTTAAAAATAATCTATATGCAAATA
>NW_004624733.1:24012790-24048433 GCF_000247695.1 Heterocephalus glaber | reverse complement strand
AAATCTAATTTTTTGGTTTTGCTAGAATTTTTTTTCTTCTACCTAGGATGATTGATTTTTTTTTTCTTGTTGAATTTGGAAAATTCTATTTCATTGTAACAACATATTATTGGCAATGTGACATAAGTATTTAGGTTACACTCAAATAGAGAAATCTGTCATATTTAAGATCCAAGAAGTGGAAAAAATTTCTACAGACTGGTGTTTTCTTCTTCCAACTTTGTTCTTTACCAGTATGTTATACCAGAGGTGCTAGATTATAAAGGGCATATTCATGTTGAAATGTAATATCTAGCTCCGTATTTTTTAATTACAACAACATAACAATTTAGAATGGTGTTATGAGAAGCTATTCCTTCCCAGGGATAGTTAAGAATTACTTAATTGTTATAGAATTGACAGAAAACTATATAAATCAATTCTACTAAACAAAGCCTAAATGTATCCCTAGCAAGGTTTCCTCTCACCCAGACTGCTGGATGTCTTTGGTTACTTCAGTGATGTACTGTATATGAATGGGAGATGCAAGTCAGAGTAAAAATATAGAAGTCTTAGCTGATTTTGGTTAAAATATTTACTCGTTTAATTTTTCTAAGAACACATGACCACATAAGCACTCTGCTATGGTTTTCCCCAGAAGTTACTGATACAAATGAGCCTTGAAGATTGACTTTTAGCAGCTCACAATAAATTTTCCTTTGCTCACAATGTTTTGCTTTCTTGGAGCTTCCATCCCCGCAGAATATATAATGAATCACCATTATTTATCATTTTTATAAGTGCTATGGAGAAGTGCAGGATGACATGAGATTATATGATAAAAGGACTCCAATCTGGTCCTCTAAGTCAGAGACAATTTCCCTATGTGGTACTTGAAGCTGAAACCTCAGTGAGATCTTCATCTTCCAGACCAAGTGGTAGTGATGAGAGAAGAGGAGACAATTCTAGGCCTCAAGAAGAACATGCACAAAGTCTTTGAAATTTGAAAATAATATGCTGAGTGGAGATATGGAAAGGACATTGGTAATGACAGAGGTGTCAGCTGGAATTGAGGTTTTGGAGAAAATGAAAAAGCAGATCTTGCTGAGTACATGGAGACAACATTAGAGATTTATGTCTTTACTGCTAAGAAAATTGGAACATATTAACAGTTACATTTTCACAGAAACTCTAACACTCTGAATACAGTGTGGAAAATGAATTGGGGAGGTACCAACTAATGTAAGGTTTCCACTAGGAAACTGTTGCTCTCTCCTAGAAAGCAGAACAGTAAAAATCTTGTTTCTGTTCATTCATCCTCAACAGGTATACTGAACGTTAAAGAACTGGGCATCTATTATTTTACAAATTTGATAGATAATTATTTTGTAATTGGAATAACTTAATAAAAGTTAATGAAATCTTTGGTTTTTATCTGAAAATATTAAAATATTATAAAATACCTGTCTGAAATTTGGAAGCAAGCTATCCATTGCACAGTTTTATGAAAAAAAAGACAACCCTAGGATTTCATAGATAAGTAAAAAATCAAGAACCATGGACTCTTCCAGTTATATTCTGAGAGGATAACATGTAAATTCTTGGATTTTTCCTGATGTAGATCAGAATGACTTGGGCCTTTGTAAAGAGCCAAAACTTATGCAGCATATGAATGCCAAATGCAATGTGAACTTACACTGTTACAATACATTGTTACATTGTTACAATAATGTTGTGTCTATAAATATTAAAATTAAACATGGTAGAATGTAACTAAATACATTTCCTCATGCTAAATTTATGTATTTCTCTTGTTTCACCTACTTATTGTAGTGTTATTTTTATGAAGGTTTAGTTTTATGTATTGGCCTTAAAAGAGAAGTAATTTCAACTCAGGCTACAAAGAAGACTACATTTCCTGAAACTAATTCAAACTACATTTGAAAAAAAAAAACTTTGGGGGACTTGCAATGTCATTTTTTCACTTGTTTTTATTTTTTCTGCACAAAGTTCTAAAATGCAAATTTATAAGTGTTATTAAAGAATATACATTTTCCTGGGATTCTTACAATTTCCAATCAGTAACAATGCCCAAAATAAGAGAGATATCCAAGAGTCCTTGTTCATATGTGACCCTACAGATGTTGACAAAATGTTCCTTTCAAAGAGGTCCTAATAAGCATTCAACCTTGTGGATAATTAGAGCATCCTGGGATGGAGTAGTGCTGGGGCACTGGGCAGTGTCCACGGGGTTTAATTTTGTTTACCTCAGGTAAATTTTCGCTATTTCTATATCCTTGCATTTTATTCTCCTCTGAAAATGACTACGCAGAAAATTCTGTGAAATTCAAGTATTGGTTTGACACTCTGAATTATAAAATCATACAGTCAATATAAAGATACTTTAGTGAGATTATGATATATGTCCTTTATTTGAGCTAAAATATACACTGTGATATTAAAATGATAGCACTAATACGTGCTTCTAAAGTAATAATTATAGTAATGCCTGTGAAGAATTTCACATACATTTTCTCATCAGAATCTCTGAAACAAGTACAACTATTGTCCCTATTTCAAGGTAGAAGCTAAAGTTTTTAAAAAAGAAAGTTAGATATCTTAGGTAACTTTAAAGGTTCTAAAGGAAATTGCAGTATACGACAAGCAATAGCATTGCAATGAATGTCCTCTTGCTTCTACCTCGCTGAAGGCCCATTCATCACATTCATTGTAAGAATATTTCTTCTTCTCACTCATCCTCTATTCTTTTTAATATGATTCTATAATATGCAGCTCTCAAGTAACTTTCTTTTATAAAATTATCTTTAGAAACGTACTGAGAATGGAATCATACTGGTATCACACTTGCCTAACAAATATAAGCACCTGGGTTCAATCCCCAGCACTGGAAAAATAAATAAAATTAATATCCCCTTTTAAATATATATTGTCAAGTCCCCAAAGCCAATTAGCAGATGGAATTGGGATTTTGACACTTTTTGGCTATTACTAATAGTGCTGATATGAACAATCATGTATAAGTTTTTGTGTGCATACATATTTTCAGTTATTTTGAGGATAAGGAACAGATCATTTAGAAATACTGTCATTAACCTTTTGAACAACTGACAAACTCTGCTTTATATAAAATACAGTATTTTATGTTGTGACTAGCAATATTTGAAGGCCAGTGTGTGCATACCCTGGCTAACGGTTGTTATTATTTTTTCTTTTTTATTGTGCTATTTAACTCACAAATAGATAAACTATAGTACAGTGTATACCCATATGTATAAAACTGTTCATCCATAAGAATGTGAAATGCTGAAACATGCTACAATATGGATAATCCACAAGATATATGCCAAGTGAAAGAAGCTAAACACAGGAGGTCACATATTTTAATATTATGTTTTCAAAAAATTTCCAGAATATGTATATCAATAGAGGGAGAAAGTAGATCAGTGGTTGCTAGGGAGAGAGGGAGGGGGAAATGAAATGCTAATAGATGAATAAACTGCTAATAGATACAGGGCTTTTTAGGGGGTAATGCAAATATTCTGCATCAGGATGATGGGTCTCCTGTTTGATAAACATACTAAATCACTGACTGTTATACTTTAAAAGGTGTATTTTATTTAATCAGAAATACCAGTTTTTAAGAGACACCTTTGCTTCTAATTTAAAAGGTAATTATAATAATTACAACAATAATAACTGTAGTGAACACGTAGCAAAGAGAGAAAAGGGAAGTTTAAGAAACATTAATGTTTTACTACTTTCCTAATATTTGTGTTTTATGTTCTGGTTACCAAGTTAGTCAAATCAGAAATCTCAAAAGGACCCAGTGAACTCTCACAGTTTGTTGCAATCTTCCTGCCTAGGTTTATTTTAACACTTCTTGGCCCTTTTTCTCTATTCCCATATACATTACCTGCACAGTCTATTCTTTTGATACTACTTTACTGTGACTGTTATTCTTTCCCTATTTGTATAAATCAGTACACTTAAAGCTACGTGGAAGAACACACCTTTCCAAATACTTTAAGCAAAACATGTATTTATTGAGAAGGCTAAATGTAGAGTTGATTTTGCCATAGTTGAATGCAGGCACTTAGAATGCCTTCAGTGCATTCTTATCTTTTGTCTTTGTTTTCACCTGAAGATATATATACAGACAAACAGATGGATTCATCTTTACAATTCTACAAGATTAAGAACTTGCAGGACACTGAGGAGGAGGTGAGATGACATTTGGCTTTTTGAGCCATGTGCTCCTCAGTGAACTGATCCCTTTGACAGTGAGGATGGTGGGTAACTGAAGGAATTGCTAAGGTCATATGCTTTAGTCTTCTTCATGGTATCATGGAGAACAAACTGGCAAGGCTATGGATACAAAGTGCAAAGGGAGACAAGATTTTCCAACAGAGTACAGGATTAAGTCTATATCTTCCTTTTTAAGCTTTTATAATTGGGCTTATTACCACATGTAAATTATTTCTTACAGAGAGCATGAGGATTTTCTCACATGAATAGTCAGTTGTTTCAGCACCTTGTGTTGAAAATAATTTCCATTCTTCATTAGAGTTTTCTTTACTCTGATAAAAATCAAGTGAAAAAATACACAGGGTTGAGGGGATTCTACATACTGCTTTACTGGTCTTTTTTCTTTTTTGGTCATTAAAGGTTTATAGTGAGGTTTGCAAACAGAATTCTGCTCTAGGTTCTTCTACTTTGTTCTTACTTTTTTTTCGAAATTTCTGTTGTGGTAAAATTCACATAAAAATATATTCTTAAATTTTCTCATATGATTGTGTGACTAACCACTATCCACTTGCAGAGCATTTTCACTTTCACCAACAGCTACTCAGTACTTGGCAGACAGTAACTCCCCAATCCCTCCCTCCATCCTGTCCCTGGTGAAACGGTTCTACTTTTTACCTCTTTGATTTTTTTGGCTACACTAAGCACCAATCATTTAAGTAGAATACTACAGTGTGTGTTTTGTCACTGGATTATTTCACTTAGCATGTGTCCACAAGGTTCACTCTTGTTGGAGCCTATGTCAGAATTTCCTTCCTTTCTAAGGCTGACTAATACCTCATGATAGATACATAGATAGATAGATAGATAGATAGATAGATAGATAGATAGAAGCATACATAGATACATAGATACAAAGAGAGATGGACAGACAGAAAAACAAAGAGGAAAAAAACAGAGAGGGGGTGAACAGGGAGAGAGGACACCTTTCATTTATCCACTGATGTTTCAATGGAAACTTCGGTTTTGTCTATTGTGAATAACACTGCAATTGTGAATAATGTCGCACATAATAAAATACCTCTTTGAGACCCTAATTTTAATTCTTTCAAGTGCTTGGAATTGGAATTTCTATGTCATATGGTAATTCTGTTTTAATTATCTTAGAAAATGGTATACTATTATTTCAGAGTAGCTGTATCATCTAATACTCATACCTAAAAAGACAAGAGTTCAGATTTTATGTATCATCACCAAAACTTTATTTTCAGCATTCCTCATATTAGGTATTCTAATGGGTTGAAGCTAATAGTTCCCTGTTATGAGTTACATTTTCCTAATTGATTCCTCATCTCCTAACTGGTAGTGATTTCTATTCCTTTTTTGGAGAAATTTCTATTTAAGGGTTTTTAAAATCTATTTTGTAATTGAGTTATCTGCTGTTTGTTGTTGAGTTTTATGAGTTCTCTGTGTATAAAGAACTTTTCCTCACTGAATATTGATATTCTTGTTAAAAAGCATTTTGACTATACATATGAGGCCATTTCTCTGTATTTCATATTCCACTCCAATGATGTGCATCTTGGCAGCACCACATCGTATTGATTACTATAGCTTTGTAGCATATTTTGAAATCAGGAGAGGTGAGTTTTCTAGCTTTGTTCTCCCCTTTTCAGGAACATTTTAGCTATTTAGAGTAACTTGAAATACCACAAGAATTTTGTGATGGATTTTTCTTCTGCAAAGGCATCATTGGATCTGATAGGAAATGCATTGCTTCTGTAAATTGGATTGGTTAGTGGTGATGTTATAACAACATTAACTCTTCTGATCTATGAGCATTGAATGAATATCTTTCTATATATTTATGTCTTTAATTTCAGAAATATTTTATAGTTTAGAAAAATCATTTGCTACCTTAAATTTATTTTTGAATATTTTTTTTCATACTATTATGGATACATTTTCTTAATCCTTTGGGACTATCTCACTATATAGGAATGCAATATAGTTTTGTGTGTTTAGTATATATTTTATTATTTGGCTGAATTTGCTTAACTCCTTTAATGGAATCTTCAGGATTTCATAATCATCCATGAACAGAGGTCATTTTACTGCTTGCTTTTCAGCTTGGAAGCTTTTTGTAATTTTTTCTGGCCTAACTGTTGTAGTTATACTTATAATATTTTCTTGAATAGAATGATAAATGCAAGCACTCTTGTCTTATTCTTGATCTTAGGAGATAAGGTTTAACTTTCACAAAGAATATATTGTTCAATGTGGATTTTTCATATAAGTGTTTTTAAATGTAGGAGTAGTTTCTTTGTAATACTAGTTTGAGGTTTTTTTAAAAAGATGTTAAATTTTGTCAAGCACATTTTCTGCATTTCTGAAAATGTGTTTTCTACCTTACCTTCTTTTTAAAAATTAATTTAATTACATATCTCAGATTTTATATGTTGAAACATTTCAGTATTTTAAATTCATTAATTTTATCAGTACATTTTCGGTATACATAATGATCACATTCGTCATAGGGAATTTGTACCTGTTCATGATATATTTTGGTTCTTATTTTTTCCCATACCTCTTCCCTCCCTTCAACCCTTCTACTCCTCCTTATTTAAAAAAGCTTTGTTCCCATTTTTTCCCTCTTCTTAATTTTCCCTTTCCCTTCCTTTCTTTCTCCCACCCCTCCCCCTAGTTCCTCTACCCATTTGAACATTTTCTTCCTATTTCACAATATCTAATATACATTTTGATTGTCATTTACACTTTCATTTTATCATACCAGAGAAACAATGCAATATTTACATGTATGTCCAATTTATTTTACTCAAGAATATGGTCTTAAGGTGCACCTACTGAGCTAGAAATGCCTCAAGTTTATCTCTCTTTATGGCTGAATAGTACTCCATTATGTAAAAAAATCCCACGTTGTCTTTATCCATTCATTGGTTGATGGGCATTTGGGCTGTTTGCAAAATTTAGCTATTACTAACTGTGCTGCCATAAATATGGGTAAATATATATTGCTGTGGAATGATACTTTTAATTTTGAGGGGGAAGATACCAAGAAGGGGAGTAGCTGGGTCAAATGGGACCTCTAGTTTTTGATTTTTTGAGGAATCTCCACACTGATTTCCACAGTGGTTGCACCAGTCTACACTCCCACCAGCAGAGAAGAAGGGTCCCCCCGCCCCCGCAGCCCCGCCAGCATTTGTTATTGTCTTCTTAACACCTATTCTTTCTGGAGTGAGATAGTATCTCTACATTGTTTTAATTTGCATCTCTCGAATGACCGATGACGTTGAGAATGTTTTCTTACATTTATTTGCTGTTTCTACTTCATCTGATTCAAACTAAACCCGTGTCTTTCACCATGCACTAAACGAAAATTGAAATGGACTGAAGATCTACATATTAGGGCAGAAATACTAAGTCTGGTGGAAGATATATTAGGTAGAACACTTGAAGACATTGGTATGGGCAAAGACTTTATGAACAAAACCCAAATCACACAGGAACTAGCTCAAAAAATCAACAACTGGGATCTCATTTTATTACAAAGCTCAAGAGAAATCACCAACAGAATGAAGAAATAACCCATAGTGTGGGAAAAGTTTTTACCAGCTTTTCCTCAGACAAAAGACTACTATCTAGAATATATAAAGAACTCAAAACAGGCTCCCTAAATTTAAAGACCCATTTTAGTATTTTAGAAATAAATCCTACTTTGTCACAGAGTAAACTCGTTTAATATACTTCCAAGTTTGTTTGCTAATATTTTGTTGAGGATCTTTGGATCAGTGTTCCTAGGAAATATTTTCTTTGGTTTAATATTTTGGATACTTTTTGCTTGGTTTTTATATCAGGGGGATTCTAGCTTCATAGAGTAAGAGAGTGTTTCACTGTCTTAATTTTGTTGTTAAAGTTTGAAGAGTAATGGTGGGTTGGTTGGGTTGGTTTTTTTTAGTATTTGTTTTCATTCATTAATGAATCCATCAGGTCTAGTGATTTTCTTGAAATTCTTTCTCCATTCTTGTTACAAGTCTATTTTAACTTTCTATTTTGAAATTCAGTCATGGTATGTTGTGTTCCTATGAATTTCTCCATTTCATCTGGACTGTTTCAATTTTGACATATAATTTATTATAATACTGTTTTATAATCCTTTGTATTTCTGTAGATATGATAGCAGTATTTATTTTTATTTCTGATTTTATTAATGAGTATTGTCTCTTTTTTAACATCTAGCTGAATTTTCCCTCATATAACACCTTTATGTAAGATAGAAAAAGGAAATCTTGTCCTTAAGACATTTTATAATCATCTGTCAAACAACTCTTTTTTAAAATTTTTCTTTTTAACATCTAGGTTTATGAATTTTTTTTTCAAATAGATTTTTCTTTTGTGGATTTTCTGCAGTATTTCTCCATTCTCTATTTTGTTAACTTCTAGTCATTTTTTATTTGTTCTGCTGCTTTTGTGTATTATATCTTCTTCTTTTCCTAGTTCCTTTAAACATACAGATTGTTTACCTGGGAATGCCTGAATTTCTCCTTCACTTTTGAAGGATATTTTTGTCATACATTATGCTTTGGTGGCATTATTTGTGGTCTCATTGTTTTGGGTGTATCATCCACTGTCTTTGGGCCTCTAAATTCTTTTTTCCTTAAATTCTTTTATTGGTACATTTTAGGTATACAATATGTTTACATTTATCATTGAGTACTTGTATCTGTACATGATGTATCTTGGTTTGTATTTTTTCCCTTTTCCCTGTCCTACCTTAACCCCCTGCACCCTTCCCTATTTACGAAGACTTTGTTTCCATTTTTTCCTTTTCTCATAATTTTTCCTTTCGCTTTTTAAATTCTTGATAAATTTGTTTTTATCTTTTCAAACATCCATTATATTTAATAAGATATATCTCTCTTGCTGTTTCCACAATTCTCTCTATCTTGACTTTTACTGTAAGTCTTTCACTTTTTTCAGTGTGTCTTGGTTTGCATCTCTGTATGTGCCCTATTTCTAGTTTATTGGAATCCTTAGGTATGCATTTTGGACACATTATATCTGAAAAATTTGAATTATTGTTTATTTAAAATTTCTCTCTTTCCTTTCTCCACATTTTTTCTTTCTGAAGAGATCACAATTTGTATCTTGGTCAAGTTGATCTTTTCCCATGTTTCTTAGCCTTTTTTCCTTTTTTTCTCCTGTCTGTCTGTCTTTCTTTCTTTCTTTCTTTCTTTCTTTCTTTCTTTCTTTCTTTCTTTCTTTCCTGTTCCTAAGACTCTCCTGCTTCATTAAATATGCCTTTGAATCTCTCTCACAATCTTCTTCATTTTAGTTAAGGCAATTTCAACCTCCAAAATCTATTTTTTGCTTCTTTTGGGGATTTAAATTTTTTTCCATTAAGTTTATTAGTACATTTTAGGTATACAATGCAGTTACATTCATCATTGGGATCTTGTACCTTTACATGGTGTATCTTGGTTCTTATTTTTTCCCCTTTCCCCTGCCCTCCCTTCACCCCCCTCCACCCCTCCCTATTTACAAAAACTTTGTTTCCATTTTCTTCCTTTTCTGATATTTTTTATTTTTCCTTTATTCCTTTTCCCTACCCCTCCCACTAATTTTTAATTGATATTTAAATTTTATTCTTCTTTTTAAAACTTTCTCCATGTCTTCCTATGGTTCTCTTAACATTTTAAAACAGATTTTTTAAAAAGTCTTTCTAGCCCATCTGCCATCAGGTTGTTTTGAGGGGAGGGATAGTTTTTGTTACTTTTTCCTTTTATTTGATTGGCCTTACTTTTTGTCTGTATGCTTTGTAATTTCCTTTTGAAATCTGGGCATTTGAACTTAATAATGCAGTAACTGAAAATCTGGTTTTCTCTCTTCTCCAGTTGTCTTTTTAAATTTCTTCTCTAAATGTGGTTACTTTTCATTATTCTAGTCTTCAATACCTGACAACTAAAAGAGAAGAAAAAGAGAGATAAGAATGAAGAGGCAGAGGAGATGCATTGCCTTTATATCTTGTGGAAACCATTTCATCAGAATGTAGGGATTGCAACAATAATGGCAGTTGTGTCTTTGATCACTGGTCTCAGATATTGGGGTATATTTTTTCTGCTCTGACACATATCTGCCATCAGAATGAGGGTTGGGTCTTGGGTAATTATTCTTATGGGGACATCATGGTCTGAAATGAACTCCAAGTTATAGTCCAGGTCTTTCTCTAGAAATTATAAGCTTTCAGTAGATTCCAACATTCCAAAATACTTATCTAAGACCAATTCTGTGAATGTGATTTTTTGTACATAGTGTGATAGATTGCTGATGGATCATATTGTGTATACTTACATTTTGGAAAAAACACCTTTTTCTCTGAAAAAGTTTTCTGTTATTAAGATTGAACTTATTTGAAACCATGAAATAATTCAGGAGAATGTGAAATCTTAAGCCTTTTACTCCATAAATATGGTAGATCTCTTCTTTAATGAAATCTTCTAAAATTTTTCTCACCTGTGGTATAGCATTTACTGGCATGTTTTCATTAAATTTATTTCTAAGCATTTTGTTTTTTTTGTTGTTACCATAAATAGAATAGTTTTTTATGTTTTCTAACAGTATACTTTTCAAATATAAATGTATAGTTTATTTTTTAATATTAAATTTACATACTGTAACTGCTAAATTTTCTTATTAGTTCTATGAAGTTGACTCTTAAAACTCTATATAAATATTTCATGTGCATATAGAAGCATTTTTACTTATTTCTTCATGAATTTGTCTTAATGTATTTGATAAACCTTTTAGTATAAATTTGAATGCAAGTGTGAGAATGGGAATCCTAGATTATTTACAGTCTTAGTGTAAAAGTGTATTGAAATTATTCAGATTTAACCATTGAGTACAGAGACTCTAGAATATCTAAATACTGAAAGAGAATATGGAAGTTTACTTATTTTTCATACCCATATACTTTTACATAGTGAATTTAGTTGAATATTTCTAGTGATTTTCTGCATGTATTGAAATGTTGCTACAGTTTTTCTCATTTATTGTATCAATATGCTTAATTATCCTGATTAATTTTTAAATATTAATCATAAACTTGTGTGATAAATCCCAACTGGAAATGATGCATCTCATATATTATATAGTACTGGATCTCTTTTGGTCATATTTTATTTATGAAACATTTTAGTCTTTAATGTTCCTTCCCTTAAAACCCTGTCAAGTTTGTATCTAGGTTGGATTGTCCTCAAATAATAAGTTGAAATATATTTTCTGTTTTATTTCCTGAAAGAGCTTGTATTAGCCTGGTAAGTTAGCTGTTTCTATTACATTTTTGGCACATTTCAGCAGTAAAATATCTAGACTGGGTCTTGCCTTTCTAGAAAACTTTCAGTAAAAGTGAATTTATTTAATAGATTTACAGAATGCAAGTTTTTTACATCTTGCTTTAGTAAGACTGATTGATTTGGTACTAGGGATTGAATAAGGCCCACGCACATGCCAAGAAATGCTCTACTGTAGGGCTACATCCTCAGTCCACTAAGTTGTATTTTTAAGAAATTTGTTCCCTATATGTAAGTAGTTGAATATGTTAACATAAATTGTTTGTAATAGTTTTTCTTATGCTGTTCATGCTATATAATCTATGATAAGAATTGTTATTTTTAATCCTAATTCATTTTCTCTTCTTTGTTCTCATTGTTGCTCAGTACTTACCCAAGTCATTTAAATTTTTGATGAATCGAATTTTGGCCTATGAAATCATCATTACAAATGGTATTTAATTATCATTATAACCAGTATATGTTAGCACATATTTGTATCATATGGTTAGGAAGTAGAAAGCCACCCCACATCTCTAACCAATAGGATACTGTCACAGTGATTTGATTAACAATTTAAATGTGAATTTTAAGTTACACATTGAGATGATACATGATCAGTCATCAATCCATTGTAACAGTTTGTAAGGGAGTTGAATTTTATTGGGACCAAGTAACAGAAACGGAAAGTTCTAAAATGAGTATAAATGTAGAAGATAATCTACATAAATAAGTTGATTTAACAACTGAACATCTTGGTGTTAAAATACAGATAACATTTGCAAATGCCAAATGAAGTCTGGAGATAAGAACCAAGAGAGACTATGTAAAGGTGCAAATCTCCAATGATGAATGTCATTATATTGTATACCTAAAATGTACCATTGATTAGAATCAATAATAGATAATGCAAAATAGGAAGAAAAGGTCCAAAGGGGTAGGGGTAGTGGGAGGGGCAGGGGAAAGGAAAGAAGGGAAAGGAAAAATGCTGAGAAATGGAAAAAATGGAAATAAAGTCTTTGTAAATAGGGAAGGGTGGAGGGCGTGAAGGGAGGGCTAGGAATGGGGAAAAAATAAGAACCAAGATGCATTATGTAAAGGTACAATTCCCAATGAGAAATGTAATTGTGTTGTATACCTACAATGTACCAATAAATAATTTAATTTAAAAAAATGAATCCAAGTAAAGCAATCGTTCTTTAAGTAGCTAGGTAATTGAGGTCCCTCTGTTTTCTTCTTGCTTACCTTGTCTGGAGATTGTGTTCAGCTAAGTTTCTATCTTTCATTTGCTTTTTTGTCAGAACAGTTTATGTTTAGTTGTAAATAATCACACCCTTTTATTCATAAAAATAGCATTGAGAGAAGTCTTTGGCATGCAGATGATTGAAACTCAAGAGAAAGTTATATAAATTGCCCACAAGTTTTATAAATTACAAATTTAAGTGCAGGAGTTAAATATCAATGAGCAGATTGTTTAAATAAATTTGATACATTGAATAAATTATATAAAAGTTATCAATTATAAAATTACAAGGGTCAGTAACAATGGGACTTCTGTTTTACACCTGTATATGCTTAACAGACTATTAATGGTCTCTTCAATAATGCTTAACCTATAGTGGTTCTACAGAAAAAGCCTTGAATGACTTACATATGTTCCTCTCAGATAGTAATGTATATTATTTCGGTAATGAAATGTTATAAAATGTGCTTTATATTCTTTTTGATTAAAAGGAACTAATTTTAAATGTACTATTATTTCAGAGAATACAAATTGAATCCCATTGAAAGTTTTAAACTGAAGATTTTCTCATCTTTAACTTTTGCTATTTAATTTTCACAAGAACTACCTTTATTTTTGTTACAGATGGAGTTGCACTACTGACTGAAAAAATCTGTCTAGATATTTCTCTTTTTATAATATGTCTACTTCCATTTCCATATTGAAATTAAATCTTTGGGGTTTCTTTCTTTTTTTATTTGGTATATGATTGAACTGAAAGTTCAAACAAGTGATTCACTGTCAAGGAATAGGTTACGGGTTTATTAATATTTTAACATATTCCTTAGGCAAACATTAAAGGTATTGCCATTAAACAAAGGATTGAGGAATAAACTGCCACTGATACAAGAAATATCATTGTAATCTGGGCAATAGCATTATTTTCAGGATTTTCAGCAAAATTATTTATTAGTTATCTCACTAGATCTTCTAATCTAACATTACTCATTAAACTCTTTAAAATAAACATATTTTATTTGAAACTTAAATATCTTGGAAATTCCTATTAAAAAGATATTACTATTATAAAGAATATTCATTGTGGTCATATTATGAGCAGAAAGTTGTATTTTTGAAACATTAAATGACAATTAAAATAATAAGATCTTTTTGAAATGAGGCACTTTCGTGAATGTTTTTCTTATAGTTGACTTGATTATTTAACATACTTATCTAAGTGTTGAAAATTATGCATGCATTTCTGATATTAACTATATAAGCTGTGCACACAGATCCTTTCTCTAGTATAGAAATCATAAATCGGTAAAATGCATGTATTGTGTTAAAGCATGTTTGTCATGTCTCAGATAATTTTATTTTTTAAGGAGTATGCATGAAAATAATTTTTTCTTGGGAAAAATGAAAGATTTTACTCCATATACATCTACAGAATGCTACTTGGATAGAGAAAGGTAGAGAGCAGAGAAGTGATGGAAGACAGGTTACTACCTATCAATAGAGAATGGAAGGAGCACCCCTCAAATGCTGCTTAGAAAAGCTCTTTATTTTGTCCCCTTTAACTTCCAGCTTTGTCAGCATATTATTTGTTTGAGTTTGGCCAGGTGAATTACACTCTTTATGTTTCTGTTTTTTTATGTGTGATATGAGATTATTAGTACTATCTATGAATTAGGATATTTATGAGAATTCATGAAATGATACTTATAAATCACTTAAGCCTTAAGACTGTAGATTTAGTACCACAATACAAAAATCTGAAGTCAAAAATTCTTCAAAATGTGTAACTTTTTGAGTGCTGACATGGTAGTACAAGTGGAAAATAAAATTTTGCTCTATCTACAAAATTATTTAAAAATTTACATAAAATTGCACTTAGGCCATATATATATATATATATATATATATATATATATATATTGCATATAAAACCTAAATGAATTTTTGTGTTTGGACTTAGGTCTCATCCCAAAGATATATTATTATATATATGCAAATATTTCTTACTCTGAAAATAATTATAAATGCAAAATACATCTAGTCCCTGGCATCTTGAGTAAGTGATGCTCCATATGTAATACATTGTCACTGAAGAGAGATTGGCTAAGACAAGTACTTATTCCATATACTTCAGTATGAGAATTTTTTACAAAAAATGCTTAGAGAATTCTCAAGGTAAAAATATAGAAAATCTTAAGGTAAAATTTTTAAATTATTTCCAAAATATATTATGCTTTATTCTCTCCACTTATAACACATGATATATTTTATAGGTCAATCTACGATATTTTTTGAGACAAGTCAATTAAATTAATTTTTTCTTTCTTCTTTACTTGTTAATGTTTAGTTGAACTGATTATACTTACACAGAATAATTCTAATTCCTACAGTAAAATCCTTCTAGTTTAATAAACACATAACATTTGAACACATATATGTTGGACATCTAGTTCACGTTCAGTAGAATCCTATTCATAAGAGGCATACAGGTGGTACAAAATAAGAGGAAAGAATAAAATTTCCAACAAAATCCTACAGATAATTGCTCCAGCCTGACCCCCCAGGAAACTCTGGCGTTCATACCAAGCCTAACACCAATCTTAGTTAAAGTTTCTAAGATTCTCTCTTCCCTAGGCCACCGGTAAGTAAGGATTACCTTGAAGAAAAGAAAGTACCAAGAATATCTAACAGAAGACTGGGTTGCCAAGTAGTTCCAACAGCTTGACAACTGGTAATGAGCAATCAGAGTGGAAGTAAAAAAAAAGTTAAAAATAAATAAATAAAGTATGTAAGTAAGTAAGTGAAGTTAAATGAAGCTCACATATACAGGAACTAAAATAGTATACAAGATTATTTGAATGAAACACCAAACATTTCCCCTATACTTTTTAGCATACATTTTATGATAATTACATAAAACCATTCCCACAGAACATTTGACAGCATATTTAGCATATTCAGAATTGATTGTTATCCAAATATTATATCATGTAGTATAAGCAAAGGGTCTTCTGGACATACAAGGGTGTGCAAGGTAGTTTGGGTGGGGTGCAGGATTGTGATTGTTTCAGAATTGACTTCCTACAAGAGTCAGCATCAGTGCTATGTGCAAATGCATGTTTACTCCAATGAGGAGAACTCCAGAACCTGGAGAATCCTAGAAGGAGATGGACAGTGAGAAAATGGCAATCAGAGAGCAGCAGGTGTAAAAGGCAAAGACAAAAAAGACAGGCACGATAGCAATAAAATATGTTTGTATGATAAGAGGAGAGCACTGGATGAAATAATTCTGGGGGGTTAAAGAACCATGCTAAGGATGCATCACTTTACGTTTCTTTCATTTATTCATTGTTATGGTTTATATCTAGATATCCCTGCAAAGCCTCACACACTGCTCCTCAGTGGGGCTTTTGAGGGAAGTGTGGCTGACTTGCTGTTAGGAGGTAGGATTTAGCTGCAAGAGATAGAGCAATGGAGTCATGACCTGGACAGGTACATTTCTGTTTCCAGCTCCTCCTCTCATTCTCTCTGCTTCCTGCCCACCATGCCCTTGGAGGCTCTGCTGCCATGCCTTCCAGCCTTGGTGCCAGCTGACTATGGACTGAAATGTGCGCCAAAATAAACCTCACCTTCCTTAAATTGGGGATGTAAGGTTTGTTGTGCCAGCAATGAGGGAAGGAAAGAAGACATTCATTTAACTAGCGTTGGGCCGGGGATTTAGCTCAATGGTTCCAGCACCTGCCTTGCAAGCGCAAGGTCCTGAGTTCGATCCCCGGTACCAAAAAATATAAAATAAAATAACTAGTGTTTCCTGAGCACTTCTTCTATAATACCTACTTTTACAGAAAGTGACAAAACATAGATGACTCGAGAAAACAAACATCCCTGTCTTTGTCACTTAAAATAAAGAAAAAAATAGATGAGTGAAAAACAAAATACATAAATATATAATAGTTTAGATGATGTTAAATGATTAAAAATATTTAAAACATCCCTGAGAAAAAGAAAGCTGGAGAGATCAACTAAGATTCACACGTCCTGTTGAAGATTCAAGCAGTAATGTCAAGTCATGGTATATATATCTTGAGTTTTGGAAAAAAATTTTAAGTTGAATATATAAATGATATTTAAGGTAGCAAGACTGAATAAAAGTGGGGATAGAGTCAGCCTAGTTCGATAAGATAGAGAAGGCAAGAAAGGATTTATGCAGTGATGGAACAAACTGGATAGTTACTTTACAGTGTTCTCTGTAGTAGTACAGAAAGAATGATTAGACTTTTCTTTAGTCTTGATTTCATATCTTTAACAGGTAAATCAGAAAATAGACATTGGTAAAGTTTTTCCTGAGACCATTTGATAAGTATTTTGAATTACATTCTGACCAAATTCTGTATTGATTATTTCTTGCTACATTACTCCAAACTTTAGTGGTTTTAAAAAAGAGACATTTGTTACTTCACGTCTTCTGGAGGTCAAACTTAGCTTAGTCCTGTGATTCAAGGGTGCAGTGCCAGTGAAGGTTATGTTTTCACATGAAGGTTCAACTGAGCAAGTATCTTCCAGTTTCCTACAAGTGATTGTCTAAGGATTCATTTCATTGATGGTGGCTGAACTGAGGGCCAGATTTTTTCTCTGCTTTTTTGGCAGAGGTGGTCATCCTCAGTTTCCTGCCATGTAAGCTTTGCCTGATTCTTCCATCAGAGTAAGCATTTGGGAAGGGGATAGAAAGATTTGTGTGTTATAGGTTTCTATAGTCTAATCCAGGACATGTTATTCCACACCTCTACTATTCTGCTCATTAGAGGCCAGTAAGTAGTCCCAGCTGACGTTCAAGGGAGGAGATTGAGCAGGGAATGAATACTAGGAAACAGGATCATTGAGGGGCCCAAACTTGACTTGCCTACCACACAACCTATATTACTAAGTGGAACATAAATGTTATTAAATATTCTTGCTAACAAGTTTAAATTCACTTCCTGAACTGCCTAATATACACCTAGAAAGATTATCTTTATTTTTCCTAGACCATTTACTTGATAGTTGATACTGCAGTTAAAAGTCATAATTATTTAAAAAAGAGTCATAATTTTTTTGTAATTTAGCTGCTATTAGGTGTTGGTCAAAGCAGGTTTTCCAAGGTCTTACTTATGAACAAGAACTTATGGTTCATAATTTTTTTCTTGTAAGTTTTATGAAGAGCTTTACTGTGTATTTGTTAGAAACTGTGATTTATCATTGAGGGATTTGGCCACTTTTGAAATAAATGGATATATGTATATGAATTCACACAAAAGAAAGTAAAAAATTATTTGAAGTTGTTGGTGAAACATAAGGTAATCAGTTGCAGTCATTTAGCAAAAACCTTCTCACTATTTCTCAGGCCATAAAAACAATATACATTCACACGTCTCTATCTCACAAGAAGATTTTTTAAATCTCCAAAGAACATTACTCTAAACAATGGATTTTGCCAATAAAAGCTCTGTTTTTCAATGCAGAGGCCTGAAAATCAATTTAGTTTTATAGCATTGCTTTTGCTTTTTCTCTTGATCTCAAAGTTGTCTTCTCTGCACATTTCCATTTGTCATTTCCCTGCTGCCCCCTTGTTTCAAGTTTCCACTGCCAACAGCTAGGATAATCTCCTCCCACCCCAACATCTGGTTCCTGACACCAAACTTTACTTCTATGCAATAGCCAGATACAGATGCAAGTCTAATGATCTCTAATTACCAGGTCTGCTATGCATTTGCATCTCAGTTGGTGACAGATTGGGAGAAAATTTGAATAAAATACCTACATTTATATAATGATTTTCATCATGTCTGTTTTACTTAGAGGCTTTTTGAACTCTGCTATAAAGATGGTTACCATAGTTTCACCACAGTATTTGCTAAACACTGCATAGCGGTGGGACTAATAACATTGTTCCATAGGAACATAAGGTAAGCAATTTTAAAATCGCCAATAAATTGTAAATTAAATGTATAACTTAATTGTAAAAATTATACAGGGAGGTAATTGTGGAATTATAAAGCTTAAATGTCCATTACTTTGACAATACAGTTGGGAGAATTTACATTGTTATGCATTTATCTGAAGTGAGAGTGTTCCTAACAGAATGAACATTGTAGACAATAATATATTTCTAAACATATGAATTACATATGCTTTAACAATATCTAAAAAGGTCATTTTATTTTCTCTATGTTTCTTAAAAATATACTTTGAGGAATAGTATACTGTATTTTATTCCCAAACACAGATGGTTGTAGATCTAAAATTGTGGTATGATTAGAGGATAGCATTCATCCTTGAGGAACAGATCAAGACAAATGAGATTTTTAAAGTTTTATAAATAATGTATCCATGTTTATTATAATAAAACAATGTGGTATATTAAAGAAAGTATAAGTTATGTAATAGATATTTTAAATATATTGTAATTGGCACTAAGAAAAAGTAGCGATGTTTATTGATATACAATCCCTGTTTCTTTTAAAACGAGGATCTTTCAATTTGTAAAAGATGCTTGAAAACCCAATTGCTTAATTGGAAGATTATATTAATTTTATAAGAAATTTTTCCAAATGGCATCTGAGTTTAGATTTCTACCTCCTTGATTTCCTCGTTGTCTCACAAATGAAACAGTTCTCCAATAGCTTGCTTCTAAGCAATAGCTGTTGCTCTTCTTACACATATCCAAGCACACTGGAATATGTGAGGATTTAGAATATTCTGTGCTAACTTTTTAATACTTCACTGTAAAGACTTTCATTCCTTCTTTTCTGTGTACGCTACACATCATTTACACTGACAAATTGTTTTTCTAACTTCACTTTTTTTCTTTTTTTAAATATAGCTTAATACTTAAGACCAGAAATTTTTAAACCAGGTAAAATGTATATGTATTTTGGCTCTAAAAATAATGATTTATATTTTATTTTAATTTGGGCAAGTTACTTGAATTCACTGAGCCTCAAACTTTTAATCATGAAAGTGTTGTGAAAATATATTAGATGTAGTACTACCATTTAGCAATAAATGAAATGTTGAAAATAGCACAGAGGTTGATATGTGGTGTCTTAGTTACTTTTTTCATTAATGAGATAAAATACCCAACACCCAAAGTTAGAGGAGGAAAGACTCATTGTAGCTCACTGTTTGTATAGGTTTCAGTTCATAGTTGGCTGGCTCCAAGGCGGGTGGCATGGCAAAGGAGCATCACAGAGGAGAAATAGTTCATGGCAAGTAGAAGGCAGCAAGCAGTGAAGTAGAGACGCAGCAAGGGATAACATCAAACCTCTTTCTAACATCAGTCCCTCATATTCTATCTAGGCTACCCACCCTTGTAGTACTCACATCCAGGGTGGGCACCCTTAATCCTAGTATCATACCATGAATCAATCTTACATCACATCCTTAATCCCAGTATCACCCACTGTAGATCCAGCCACCTCTGAAAAGCTGTACCTATGACTCATAAGGCTTTGGGGGGACATCTAGATAAAAGCCATAACATTCCACCCATGGCCCCCAAAAGACTCATGAGAATCCCTTTATGGAAAAAGCATTTAGTTCAGCTCCAAGAGTTCCCAAAGTCCTAACAGTTTCAGCAATGCTGAAAAATCCCAGTCTAAAGTCTCCTCTGAGAGTTAAGTCAAACTCTTAACTGTGAGCCCCTGAACAAATGAAAAGAAAGTTACACACTTCCAACATACAGTGGCACAAGATAAACATTCCCATTCCAAATAGGGGAATAGAAAGAAGTGGGACCGAAGCAAATTCAAAATCCAGCAAGGGAACCATTAAGTCCTACAATTCTATGCCCAGCATACAGCGTAGTCTGTGGTAAGATGTGGACTCCATAGGGCTTGGGTGGCTTTGCCCCCAGGACACTGCTTGTGGTTACAGCTCTCGTGGCTCCTCTCCTGGGCCAGCTTTCCTCACTCCTTGCGGCTTGCCTTAGATGATCCAAATACATATAGACATTATAGACTATTAGTCAACAGCATGAAATGCAGATTCACATAACTATAATAAAAATACCAAAATTTTGTATAGTGCTTACCGTGTGCAAAACACCAGTTTAGTATTTAACCCAAATTGAAGTATGGTGGGGAAGAGCGGATTTGGCAACTCAGTATAGAGACCAGTAATTTAATTTAACATCATCATAATAATCAACAGCAACTAAACCAATGCATTATTATACATGAGCCAAGTTTAGAGGGATCCATTTTGTATTAAAGAACAACAACAACAACAACCAAAAAAAAACAGTTTTATCACCAGGGCCAATAGCTCCATGGTACACAAAGAATGAACTCAGCATATGTTTTATAAATCCTCAATAATTTCAAAGTACTGTAAAAATGACAAATATTTGGTAGTATTTATTATTAGTAGCTAACTCTCATAATTTGTGTCTTATACTATTTTAACATTTTAAATATGTAATCTTAACTATTGTCATGTCCTTCTCAAATTCTTTCTTGCTAAGAAGAAACATGACTGAATTATCTAGGGACACCATGTATCAAGGGTGATATTAAAGGTGAATTATTTCACAAATCTGGAGTTCTAGATATATCTGAGGCAGAAAACAACTTTACTCTTGAAGATTCCTACATTAGAAATAAATAAGCTATTGTATTATTTTAGTCACTGAATACTAGCAGCTTAATATTATTGATTGACCTTCTTCTAATACCCTTTGCCAGTAGGTGGTAAAACTAAGATGAAAACTTGGGTTTATTTATACAAAAACCCCTGATATTCATAAACATATGCCATACTTTTTCTCCAGCTTTTGCAAGCTACATAGAAAAGTTTTTTGGATGAGAGTCCCCTTCCTCTTAGACTCATGACTGATAGGAATAAAGAAGAAAGAGGGAGGATATTTTAAGGAGAAGCAAAGACAGCTGAAAATTCTAGATGACCCATTTTGATCCTTTCCACAGGTAAGGCATTTAAGTGGAGCTGCCAGTGCTCTGTTTAACTTCTTAAAGTAAGAATAGGAAATGGAAATGGGATTGAGATACTGAGAGTCTTGAGCTCACTGCATCTTTTCATTTAGGCATGTATGCAGTGTTTTCTATTATTCCACAGTGAGAATCTCCACAATGTGAATGTACTCCCTGTGTAATATGTGAGACACAGGAAGATGCATTAGCATTTCTGGCTTCACAAGGGGACTGTCACTATTGGGGGGGCTCTAGAGGCAACATTGCCAGGAAGTGACATCAGCACAGAGCAACTAGGACCCTTTGTTTACACACACAGCAGTCAGACTCTCAACAGAGTAGGACTCATCATTTTTGTCTCTGACTTGTAACTACTGATTTTTTAATTTCTTATATGAAAGAAAACTGAAATATTAGATAAGGGTGGGAAATGGTAACTTTAGAAATCTATGTAGAGGGAACATGGCAAACAGATATAAAGGTGTAGTCAGACAGATCTTGATAAATGCATAAGGAAAGGATATGAGGACTTTACATTTATGTTTTACTTGGAAATTATTTCAAATAAGATTTCCAACACATCTTTTTCTGTTCCTTTCCATATGTTTTAAGGATGCTTGATAATATGTATGTTCTGCTTCTTACACACACTATATTAGCTGAATTATTTAACTTGCAGTGGGTTTTGGTTTCCTCTTAATTTAACCTTCATTTCCTTATTTCATTATTTGTATTCAAGTTCTAATTTTTTCTGTATTAAAATTAAAAACGAGGGGAAGTCTGTTGCAGCATACTTGATATATTAAGAACTTTTTTGTATTTTGTATAAATTTGCAGCTTCATTTGTGCTTTTGAACTGGATGTGGTGGTACACACCTATAATCCTAACACCCTAGGAGACCAACAAAGGAGGATTGAGTTCAAGCCCAGCCTGGGCAACTTAGTGACTGAGAAAGACCACATCTCAAATTTAAAAATTGACAAAAGAAGAGCTGGATATGTAGTTCAGTGTGAAGTCCCTGGATTCAACCCACCATAGTGTCAGGGAAGAAAAGCGTTTTTAAAGGAAAAAAAGTGAAATTTCTAGATCCTATAACATGTCAATTCCAATCACTAGTCAGTTGCTGTGACAACTTTTTCTTCACATTGTATCAGTTATAAATATTTACTATTTGATATTGATTAATGTATAAAATCATTTTGTCAGTGTTTCACTCTTAAAAATTGAAATATTTAAGGGAAATAGATTTTCTTATTTAGACTTTTGAAACAGCAAACTGTCCATTGTTATTCAGAGATCCACTTTATTATTCACAAAACCATTTCCAGGATGGGATATCTTTCTTGCTAATATGTCTATGCTTCTTAACCCAGACATACACTCTTGTTACCATAGTCTGTATCTCTTTCAGGTGTACATATATGTATTGTTTATTTCCAAGACTGGTTACTGAACACTAATAATTAGTAATGGAAATGATAATACTGGACACATCCATTACCTGTTACAGAAAGAATCTTATGCCAGTATCATTTATTTAATAGAAACCAAATTTATTTTTACTATTTAGTTTATATTGAAAACATTGTCCTGTGGTATAAATTGAGCTTAGAGCTTACTGCTAATGAAAAAATAGATAAGTTATTGTATGATACAATAAAGAATGTTCATAGAAATACAGTATTTGTATGGTTATCTTTAGTAAGATTATGGAGATGGATGATTCTTTATTTTATGAAAGTATTCCATCATGAATATTGAGCTATTATGCTCATAGTACTATAGTATTACTCATATACTATAGTAATACTCATATACTATGAGTGTTATACTCATATACTATGAGTGTTATGCTCATAGTACTATATCATAGGCCCTAATACTGAAATAAAAGCCTCAATTTAGACTTATGTAAAAACTGTGAAATTTTCCATAAATCAATTTTCAATTATTTTATAACATATCAACAAATTATATTCTCTTAAATATTTGTTTCAGTAAACAGTGAGTCTGTGCACTTCCAGATGCTCCAGAACAAGACAAAATCATAGGCCTTTATGTGGCCTATGCCACTCCTTTATTGCCCTAATCACAGTTATAATTTTATATCTATTTTGATGGTTACTTGATGGTAGCATCCCTGATTAGATTTTAAGTTCTGTATGATAAAGACTGGTGCCTTTTTGGCTCATTGTTTAATGTGACATTTCTAACACAGCGTGGATCATGTAGCAGGAATAAATAGTTAACTAATGCACTATCCCAATACTTTATCCTATAGTTTTACTTTTTGACATTTTCTGTCCTCTTCTGAGAAGCATAACATGATTAATCCAGACTACATTGTATTGCAAACCAACACCTATGAAAGTATTTAAGAAAAAACATTGTTCTTCTATATGGTGAATAAAAGCACCTCGCCCTGGTGTGATTAAGAAGATCTACATTCTGTAATTTCCATCTAGCTCTCTAACTGGGCTTTATTCCCTTTGGCAAGTAACTGAGATATATTGGATATCTGTTTTTGCAATTAAAAGTACGAGGGTGGAATGGTTTGTTAATTCTCACACTGAGCACCAGGATGTTTTTTATCAGTGATTCCTTCAAAGAAAGATGCCTGAGTGGGGAGACTTTGACCCTTTCCCTTAAACTAGAGTAATTCCCTCTTTTCCTGATTTATCTTTGAAATACTCTGATGGTGTGTAGAAATATTTCTGGAATGACATTTTCTAGGCTCTGAAAATGAGTGGACATGGACTAAAGCCCATTTTCATCACCTCAAGTGATGATTATGATAAACCTGACACAGTAGGATTTTATACTTTTCTGTAACTTCTTGTTCTAACAACAAAAACAACATTTGCAATGGAAACATACACATAAAATGTATAGGAGTATTAAGTGAACTACACTAAAATGTAAAACAATTATGGAAAGAATATTGGAGCCATACTTTTTAAATGGGAAGGGAGGAGGTAGAACTGTAAAACCTCAAGGGAAGAAAGGGCAAAAGACATCATATTCCTCCTAACCTTATTCATTTGACACTTATTCTGAAAGGGATATAAAGGTTAACAAGTGATTATATATCATTTATACATAATCTGGGCATACATATTCATGCTTTGGTCTTACTGTTCAGCATTTCTTGGTAGTATCTCTTAAATTCATCACAGATTCAACATTTGAAGCCATTTTGATCTCTAAATTATGCAGCTTGTGCCTCATTAATGTATAGAAGAAGCCGTTTTCCAATGCAGAGGCAAAAGAAGAGGCAGCACCCAGGGTCTGACCTGCTAAAGGGAATGCACATGGTCATCTCATGAAGATGAAAGTTTCTGTTGGGTGCAGGATCAGCACCTTACAGGTCCCACGTGTCCAAAGTCAGGGGATTCTAATTGAGCTATTGTAGCATGAGAAGGGTCATGAATCAAACATATGTGAGGAAAACCAAACAACAAAACAAAGTGTATATTCCTCTTCTTTCTCATTACTAAGACTCTTAACATGTTCAACTTTAGTAAATATGATAGCCTATTTACTTGAGTAGAAGGAAGAAGCATTTATTGAAACTTATCTTCTAGGTGGCCCTGATGCCATTTGGCACTAGTGCAATCAAGAAGGTTTCTAAGGATAGTGGAAGGACTCCCTTATCTTAAGTGTAGATTTTGACAGTCCCAAAGCTTGTAAACTTTGTAAGTGGGAAAGAAGAGAAGCCTACAATGTCACGTTCAATACTGGATGATAGGACATAGGTATTCTACTTCCCTCTAGTCTGCTGGAGGTCAAAGAAATATAGTAGAGAAAGTCACTGAAGAAAGTCTTGCCAGGTGATAGTAACAAGTAATGCCCAGGGTTAGGAATACAGTCCAGTGGTATAAAATATATTTAGCATGCGGGAGGCCTTGATTCAATCTCCAGCACCAAAATTTAAGAAGTTTACTTGGGTATTCATGGAATCAAAGTTGAGGACCCTGCAGGATAAAAAACAGCATGATGTTGAGAATAGAACTTTGGATTTCTAAATATGAAAGATAAGCTTTAATCACATTTCTGCTCCCTGGCAAAAGTATATTCTTGAGAATTTGACCTCTGTTCTTGTCATCTATTGTAAATAGGGATGTGACCCTAACCTCCTGTTTGAAGGAAGATCACATGTGTTGAAACGTTATCTATTGGCACACAAAACATTTATGTCACTCAATTCTGCACGAGTTGTTGAGATCTAATAATAAGATCACATACAATCCTAGTTTTAACACTTTGAATTCTGACAAATAGATTTTACATAATAATTTAAAAAATCAACATACTGCAGCAATCACAATTTATGTAGGGTATTCAAAGAAAATTTCAGGGAAAGGTGATGGATAACACTTGATATTTTATTGGTTCAAAGAGAAACAAGATATTCAAAATGAGGGCTTTTGAATGACTAGGAAAGCAGCAGGGCAAGTGCGGCAATGAAGCAAGATTCTCTAGGGTAGTTTTGAGTTTAAATCTGACAAATGTGTAAGTTAACTCATGAGGTTTAGACAAGTGGAGAATCAGCCAGTACGCAAATGAAGGAGGATGAGCCCAGAGGCCAAGTTAAGGCCTGCTCCCTAGAGGAGGAAAATACTAGTGCCTTCTCCAAACTCAGAGTAAGTCCATGTAATGAGGGTACTGTGTTAGTGAACTTTCTATAATACCTGGATAAATCCCCTTCCAAGAGAAAAAGGTTATTTTAGCTCAAGGTTTTAAAGGTTCCAATACATGATGAATTAATTGCCCTCACTGCATTGACCTGTGGTGAAGCAGCATATACTGGCATGGGGCTTTTGGTGGAACAAGACCATTTACTTCATGACTAGAGGGAAAGAGATGAAGAAGGAGGAGCTGGGGTCCCAGGATCACCTTCCAGGGCACTCCCAGTAACCAGAACACCTCGTAAAGATTCAGCCTTCTTCCCATAATGTCAAGTTTTGGGGACCAAACCTTTAACAGACAAATATCCAAATCATAGCAGCTGTGCTGAGAGCAAGTAGAAGATGAAGAGTAGATTAAGCCTCGGTTTACTATTAAGCCTCGGTAACAGTGGGGATCATAATAGGCCTCTGTCCGAGGAGTTGCATTGTCAACTATACATTTGAATAAACCATTCTGAGAATGCTTGGCAGGTGATAAGAATAGTTGCACAAGACCTGATAGAATCTTATTGCAGACGTTCCTTCTGAGACATGATAGTAGAGCACTCTGAACTAGTGGAAAAAGAGGAGAGGAGGTGCTAAGGAGAGAAGTTGTGGTAAGTGAAAAAATCATGCTTTTCCTGGCAACTTCACTCTCCCAAATCCTACAGGACACAAATTCTGGTTTTTGTAATTTGCAATACATCTCCATACCAAATCTATTGCAGTGTGACTTGATTTTGCCAGTTATGTCATTTACTTAAAAGCTTAGGGTTCACCAGTGTCAAAGTGGTACCAAAAATTCGAGGATGAGGTATTAAATTTAAGAAAATGAGAAAAAACCTAATTTGGCAATATTGCCCATTGAACTCAGGCGCTTCCCACTGAACTACATCTCCATTTTAGTTCTAGAGAATCTCACTCAGTTGCCCATGCTGGCCTCCAAGTTGCAGTCCTCCTGCCTGAGGTTCCCCAGTTACTGAGATCACAGGCACTTACTACCATGTCCAGCAGAAGTCAACTTTACGTTGGAGTTTATGTGTAGGTAATTATTTCAAGAGGGCTATGATAAAGCAGTTTTCTGTTTACGTACTTAATATTAAAATAATATCATGTTAGACTAAATATAAAGTGAAATAATTTATTTTAAAAGATTAATCAGAGAAACTGATAACATAAATCTCTTTAAACATTTTGTCAGCCTCAAGTAAGTAACACTTTAGACTGGTTGTTATGCTCCAGGTCGGTCCTTAATAAATGTGTAACACTATTATTTCATGAGATCTGCCAAAAACTCAGTGAATTACATTTTACAAATAGGTAAAGAGGATTTCAAGGCTAATGATTGGCCTGGAACATCACTGATACCTAATGAAAACAGAACCTGAATCCATATAGACCAAATCCAGTTAACTTCTGTGAAACATGACTGCTTGTTTCAGTCTCAATGTACTTTTATTAAACCTATTTTTTATATATCATAGGTGACCAGATATGGTGCCTGAGTCTGGCTTTCTGTTTCCTCTCTGTACTCTAACTTTAAAGCTTCCTCTCTTTTCTGTCTCCCTTGCTCTTCTTAATCCCCTCCTATTTTTCCCTTGCTCATTGAGGCTGATAAATGTAAAGCCTTCATTTCTTTATAGCATGTCTTTTTTTATACCTTTTTTTGTCTCCCCTGATTGATCTCTCCTCTGATTACACTCCTATCATCTCTGGCTTGACTTTCTAAGCTTGATGCTTCAATCATAGGACTTCTCACTGATGATCACCTTCAGGAATCTCCCTTGGCCAGCAACAGTTACAGACCTCAGAAACCTTGTAGCTTAGACCTACATAGTATTGTTAATCTAGTCACCTTTTTGGATATCTTTGACAATGAGAGTCAGGAATGCAAACTAAGCCCCCTATTTCAAAGCTAGATGTAAAGTATAGAGTTAAATAAAATGGAAAATATCTTTTTATACCTACTTGTTCAGATTATTCTCAGTGAGATGAATTTACTACAGTTATTCCTTTTCAAGACAAAAACTAAATAAAATAGTATTTTCTTAATTGTAAAAAAAGAAATATTTGAAGTAAGAAAGCACTACACTATGAAATTGGTAGAGAATCATAAATGGTCAGTAGTGAGGTGTTTTACCTTTTCTTTTTCCTTGAAATATGCGGTATGAAATAATATTAACAAAGTTGTTTCAAAGCACTAGGATAATTTATTCTGAGAAGCAAAATCATCTTTCAGTAGTCTCCTTGTCAAAGTACGAAAATTATGGGCTCTGTCTGTTTCCCACTTTAGATAGAGGCAGGTGATTCCAAGAAAGAAACTACAATGTGCAAATAAAGCAAACATGTTAAGAATAATTAAATAAATATCCCCCACCCCAGACATTGAATTTGATGTCACTTCATTTGACAACTTCATAATTTTCAGTGTAAAAACAATTCTTGCAAAAAGGAATTTGAAATGAACCACAAACACTGCAGCTCAAGTATGAATAGCAATGCATGCATAATAAATATTTATCAGACCCTCAAGGATTTGTAAATGTGTATGTAGGATAAGAAGGCCATTATCTTCTATATCATTAGCAAAATTCCTGCTAGAATTATTTGTTTGTTGGTATTGTTCTTTGTTGCTAATTTTCTTTACAGAACTAAAAAGATTTGAAAATAATTCTTAAATTTGACCCTGTATTTGAGATTCATGGTAAAGGAAAATATAAGAAAAAGAGTAGGGCATGGTAGGGAGAAAAGAAAAACCTAGATTGTTAGAAAGACATACTGTTTAAAAAAGAAGCGATTTTAACAGGACTAGTATCAACTAGTTCTGCTAGAGATACATTAAAGTATAAATTGTTAGTGATACAGTGTAACTTAGACCTACATAGTATTGTTAATCTAGTCACCTTTTTGGATATCTTTGACAATGAGAGTCAGGAATTAGCTCTGCTAAATAGAATCTTTGACCTCCTATGCCACACCGGCGTCTTCTTCAATACGAATATGGCAGCCTTACTCCCTGTTAGGGCTGTGCATGATGGTTTCATCCTGGAATTCTCTTGTCTTTGAATGTTCATTTGGTTTATTTCTTACCTATCTTTATATGTTAAATGTCATCCTCTCCTTATGGTCCCTATGATTTAAAACTATAAACTATATCTCTTCACACCTTCACCCTGACACTGTCAAATTTCTAATATATTTTCTCTATGCTGTTTTTTCATACTGCCTTTTGCTTATTATATCATTTATCAATATATTATCTGAGAATCCTTACTCTTCTACCTTGCCATTTCTCCCATGGAGCCAATCAACCATAACACCATAAGCCAAAATAAACCTCTCTTCTTTTAAGTTGTAGATATCATGTATTTTGTTCCAGTGAAAGGGAAGATGACTAATACAGTAATAAATCAGAGAACATAAATGGACAAACAGTAACTGTGAGAGAGAAATGCTTTGTTTAGCCTCTGAAAAATATTAAGAAGACCAGTTTCTATTTCCCGCACTCACCATATTTAACTCACACAAATTAAATGTAGTGCTGATGGTCTGAATAAATAGAAAAGACTGCAATTTTAAATTGATAAAATGTGGACATCTAGCTGACCTGTCATCTCTGTACTCATTAGCAAGTGCCCTGTCTGGCTCCGGAGCTCCTGTTGGGCTGGTCACCTGCTGAAAATGCCTGCATTAGAATCTGTTCACTCAATCCCTGGAATTTCCACAGAACATTTTTGTCCTTGTTTAGGATCAGAACAACTAAAAAGGATGTCAAGTCTCCAAATATTGGATAAATCCCTATATTCTATTTAATCAGATAACTTGAGAAGATGATTGGCTACCATTAATTATTGGATCTGTAAGAGTCCAGGAAAAATTCTGCAGCTTAAAACAGAATGCATACGCTCATAAGATTAAGGTCATCCCTTGAATAAGTTAAAAACAGTAGTGTGCTAAGCCCCTTCTTTGAACTGTTATGTGATCATTTTGTGACTTTTCTAATAGAATCTTTAAGGCTTTAGAAGTTTAAGATTTAATGAAAATTCTACTCCTCTGTAAGAAAAGGGCTATCTGGAGGAATAAAGGTATTGGAGGAAAACTACCATATTCTGTTTTCCCAAATTGTACAGTTATGATTTGATTTTTCTTTTAATATTGTAGCACATATATTATGATTATTCTTTTATGATCTGTCATAGATGGCCATGCTGTGTATTTTTCCTTTTTAAATATGCATGATATACTTATTTTCCCCTTTCTGATCCTCTACAACCTTTGTTGTGCCTGTATTTAAGGCCTGGTGTTACTAAACACAGCAATGAACTGGTTTATTCTATTCAAGGGCAGGTTTTAAGCTATTCCTGCTGTCCACTGATATTTTATAACTGTTTTAAAATAAGCTTTCTCTTCCACTTACAACTTAAAGTTATCATATCTACTTTGAACTATAACCACAAATGAACCATAACCAATGTCAAAAAAAAAAACCCCTTCCATCCTTTTCTTTTGTAAAAACAACGTAGCCTTTATAGTTAAAAATAAATTAATTTCTAAGAAAGAATTAGGTCATGATTAGGGAACTTAAGTAATAATAATAAAAGTAGATAAAATACCTAAGAGAAAGCTAAAAGTTTTCATTTTGACAGAAGTTTTAATTAGTCATTTTAAATGTCATAGTATAGAATGTCATTGAGAACAAGTAAACAAGTTAATTAGTTTGGTTTTCTTAATTTTTTTTTTCTTTTGCTAAATCCAGGCAAACAAAATGTGATTCCAAAAGCAGAAACAAAGGAAAGTGTATATATGCCTTGATCTCAAATTTCCTGATTTGGGGTCTTTCTATATTTCTGTCCTTCTGATAACATGTATATTCAAACATAAATGCAATCAGCATCAAAGGTTTAACATTCAGATTAACTACTTTTTGGCATCTTACCTCTTTTTAGTTTGAACTTGGAATCTCCTCCACGTACAGACCACTAATGAGAAAATCCTTGCTTATGAATTCAGTTCAGAATGGGAGCAGTTTTCCCCCTCTCTCCTTTTGCATAATGTCTGCTTTGAAGTCAGGCAGTCCAAGAAAGTGATTGATCTCATCCAAGTTCATAACTTTTTCAAAGTACTGCCGATATCATTAAATTTTAATTAACCCTTTGAGCTCCGTCTACGATGTAAAGATGAGGGAACATCAAAGGACTGTGTGTTGGAGCAGCAGTAGCATCTTTTGTGCCCACATCGGTTTTTAGAAAACATCTAAGATGCAAATATTTCAATAGGGTCCTGAGTGTATTATTTTTTTGTATGACATTGTTATACTGTTACAGGGGTACAGCTAAAATCTATTGTTAGTCTTTCAAAGCTGGTTTTTTAAGTATTTCTGTGTTAAAGGCTTAGAAGTGGTGCATTCTTCCACCTCTTCTACATAAAGCATTGTAATTGAGAATATTTAAAATGTCACTCAGTTTGTAGCTTCATGTGTTGTTGTCCTTCATCGCTTCTCATTCATAATTAATCTCACTCCTGTGTTATGACTTAATGTGTAGTATCTGGCATGTGGTCTTAGAAAGTGACACAGTTAAATCTAAATGTTCTAGATGAAGAAATAAGGGTAGAAAGAGGAATGTGAAGTGGCACAGGCGATGTGATTAGAGGCTGCAAGTGTAATGTCGGAAAGGAGCTTTCCTGGATGCATTAGCAAATACTCATTGAGTCCCGGTGTGTGCCAGGCTTTATGTCAAGTGTTGTCTTTGTCCTCTCTAAAAAATCTATTCTAATCTGGCAGAATTTAAAAACTTATAAGTTTTGGTATTCTCAATATAGCCAAAATTATGGTCACATATTATGTATACTGTAGCACAACTGAAAAAGGATTTTTGTTCATTTTTTGAAGGCTTGCTTGGCCACAACTGCATGTTAACCCATAAGTTGATATTAGTAAAAGAGAGAACTCAGGATCCTAACACCATGACACTAACATTTGATGACAGCATCTTCTCATGTCATAACCAGGAGCTGAGAGATCTGTGTAGTGGAACAAAGTTAGCCATGCATTTGGGCTGGGTTGTCCAATATTCCTACATGTTTCTACCTTCTTAATAAACGTTAAATGGGGTAATATGAATAACTGTCTTTTGAAGTAGTAATTATTTATGGTAACTAAGCCTGATGTTTTTAAGCTTGCTATAAGTGCAAAAAAAAATTGACTAGAAAATATTTGCTTTCTTCTGGTGGCCTTTTTCTCCAGGTATTTTTCTTTCAATCTGAATATTCACTCCCACAATATTCCCTCTAAAGAACTATGGGAGGGAGAAAAAGTGATAAAAGTGTTGATTGCTTCACTTCTTCAGAAGTAATGATAATCTTATTTCCAAAGCCCAAATGCACATTTGCCCCGTGCAGGTCACTTTAATCAAGGCATTATCGCAGATGATGCATGTCTACCAAAATGAGATTTTGTGACCTATTGAAATGAACATGATCTGGGCTTGCATTTGGGGTGTCTGACTGTGGGAGCTTCATGTTTATGAGATTTAAATTAAACCTGCGTACATTATTAGGGAAAGATTCAACAATTTTACCAATAATTAAAAAAAGTTGACCTTCTTCCTCTTAAAAGGAGTTTGAAGTAATTGTAGTGAAGATAATTTTCATACTATCTTGTTGAAAGCCAAACAATTCTAGGATTCCTGAGAAAGAGAAATCTCATACTATAAAGTAGAATTCTAAACAATGCAATTTTTGTTTGGTCCTCAGGATGCGGACTAATAGATGTGACAGATGTCACTATTTAAAGCAATGTAGTAACATGGACTACAGTACAGTACGGTATGGAATAGTACCGTATTAATAGAGTATAGGAGAAAACAGTTGATAAATTATTTTGACAATTACATATATTCTACAGATTAAATAAAATAAATGAACATTTAAAAAATAATTTGGTGTAGGGAACAGAGGAGAATTCTATAAAGGCTTTAAGGCTTTTTCTTAGTGACAGTGTTGAAAACAACTCCTGCAGTACAACACTGTCCAGTTTTTCATATACTTTTACTTACATTTTAAAATTTTTTTATTATATGCACATGCTTATGCATTTAGTCACTCTGTTGTAGCAAAGAATGGGCATCATGGACAATTTGTCCAGATTTCTTGAAAAACTTTCAAAAGCTGTCACTAAAAAAAATTATGAAAGATAAATATAAAATAAACAAATTAGCAATAAAATTTTAAATTTCTCACCCTAAAAAGTATTCAATCAGTCTATATAATATATATCTATATACATATATATACACACATATAGCATCCTGTCGTATAATTTTTACTAATGCTGGTATATATTACATTTCAAGAAATGGCACCAGAAGTTTTACATATGTTGTCTGATTTACCATCAGAATGATTCTATGGTACACACGAAATAATCCCCATTTATAGATAAAGAAACTGTGGTTCTAAGAGGTTGCATTTCTTGGCCTAGAACTAAAAGTCAATAAATGCTGAAGTTGGGATTTTTAACTAAATTTTACCTGTGTACAAGTTTTTATTTTTATTTCATTACACTGAATTTGGCATTTATTTAGGCAGATTTCCTAATATTTTCATAAATAGTTCGTGTCTGTTTTCCTCTCTTTCTGTGTCATAATATTTGTTGTTCTTCCCGGCTAAAACATTTGATTCTCATTACTTCCTACTCTTTAAGATGTGACATAGGTGCTAAATAATCAAAACCCCAGTTTGTCTTCTCATCTTTCGTCTTGCTCTTTTCTAAACATTCTCTTCCAATCATGTGATCCAAGTGGCTGTACTTGTTATAACCCCCATATCAGGCTGAAAGCTGCAGGTTGCTTTTTCATTCTGACCATTATAGTTATTTTAGAGATGTACATGCAACTTTAATGGAATCAATCAGGGTTCCCTCCAGGATGGTGACATTTTAAGAAATATCTTTTCTTTCTAATGAGGTAGCTTACCTTGTACCTATCTTTCTTACCATCTAAAGCATTCTCTTGACTATACATCCTCTCAAAGGCAATCATAGACATGGCAGAAAATAAATATCTACAATAAGATTACCAGGTATGCCTGAAATAACCTTAATTTTCCACTTAAATCGGGCAAATGAAACTTCCACCTCATGTATTTTACATGAAGTTCTATTGTCTGAAATTTATTTTTCTTCTCACAAATAGTTCTATTATTTTTTAAGCCTTTTATGAATAATTTTGTCTTTTTTATTATGGGGGGACACTTCTGGGAATTAAACTCGGGACCAAACCCAAGCTATACCCCAGGCCTGTCATTATTATTATTATTATTTTGTCTGTCATTATTATTATGCTACTTCCCTTTCCCTTTCAACAATGTTCCTTGACCCCATTTTCTTAAACTGGTCACTTTAGTTTCAATCAACAAATCCTATGGAACAATAAGTTCTAAGATCATATTAGCCCACCTTTACACTAGCTCATACTTACACTTCTAAACATAATATATGTCATCCAATATATTTAATTCAATAATGTAAAACACCAGTTTAAGCACTGTAGTGAATACTGAGACTAATAAGACCCAGGGTGCAGTTTGAAGGCATTTTCAGTTATCTGTTGGGGGGTAGAGAGGTAAGTAGTAAGAATTGCATGAAGCAAATGACTGACACAAGCTAGTTAAAGAGCAGGGGAAGCTTGTTGTGTGAAAGGCGCATGAGCTAAGACTTTGGCATGTGTTGTCTCGTGGAATCCTCAAAATTACTCTACAGGGAATTTTAGACATTTTATTACTGAGGAAACTGAGACTCAACAAAAATCATTATTTTGATCAAGCTTCCATTTCAGATGGTGCATATTGGACAAGTGCTGCTTCTAGGAGGAAAATCTGAGTAAGACTGAGAAAATTATTATCCTAGTCCCTTACCGTTTTTTGTGGGTTTTTTGCTTAAATTCTTTACTGGTACATTTTAGGTATACAGTACATTTTACATTTATCTTTGGGTGCTTGTACCTGTACAAGATGTATCTTGGTTCTTATTTTTTCCCCATTACCTGTGTGCCCTTCACCCCTCCAACCTTCCCTATTTACATACTTCGTTTCCATTTTTTTTTCTTTTCTCATAATTTTTCCTTTCCATTCTTTCCTTTCCCCATCTCCTCCCACCACCCCTACCCCTTTGGACCTTTTCCTA
>NW_004624733.1:23996831-24012360 GCF_000247695.1 Heterocephalus glaber | reverse complement strand
TTTTCTTTTTTTTTTTTTGGTACCAGAGATCGAACTCGGGTCCTTGCGCTTGTGCAGCAGGCAGCGAAACCGCTGAGCTAAATCCCCGGCCCCGATATATATATATTTATGATCAAATTAAGTGTATAAATTAGATACACTGAGATTAACAAAAATAATAAGTAGAATAATTATAAGAATATAATTTAATGAAGTTATATGAATGTGATTTTTTTCTACTTTTTCTCAAAATTGTTCATTGTACTTTTCGGCTTTTCACTTAAAAAAAGTAGTACTTCATGGCTTCTCTTTCGGATATCCCATTTCACCAGCATCAGTATTCTTACATACGGGGGCCATTAATTAAAATAAGTGTTGTTTGAACACAAATGCTTCAATACTGGTGATAATAGAGGAGAGTCAAGATAAACAGTAAGTGGCTAATGGGCAGGAGCCATATATTGTGATAGTATGATGGACAAAGGGGTGATTCATGTCCCAGGATTGGACACATGGTGAACATGTGAAATTTCATCACACTACTTGAATGGCATATTAGTTAAAACCCAACAATCTTCACAGTCCATAATAACTCTTATGTCATAATTCACATGGGTTGCAAAGCAACCCGTATGTCCATCAATAGATGAATTGATAAAGAAAATGTATTTTTGTACAATGGAGTACTACTCACCCATAAAGAAGAATAAATTTCTGTCATCTGTAGAAAAATTGATGCACTTTGAGACCTTGATGTTGAGTGAAAAAAAAAATCATACACACATGCTTAAATAACCCATGGTTGGGCAGGGGATTTAGCTCAGTTGTTCCACTGTCTGCCTGCCTCACAAGCATAAAGTCCTGAGTTTGATCCTGAGTACCAAAATAAATAAATAAATAACCCATGGTTTCTCATACATGAAAATCCCCAAATATGAATAAACAAAAAAATAAAAGATAATAGGAAGTAGGGAAATACATCTTTTTCAAATGGGAAGAGAATCGAGAAGATAGGAGGGTAGGGCAGAGTAAGAAAGAACAATTAAGATGTGTTATGTATATGTATCAACTCCCTACCAGAATGTAATTATTATATAATGCAAGCATATTAATAAAAAAGAAAAAATGAAAAACAAAAGAAGAAAAGAATTTACAAATGGGAAACAAAGTGGCAGAATCCAATTATATCAGTAATAATATTAATTGTGAATATAATCAAAAGTCAAAATAAAAAACTTACCAATTATGTGCTTTTAAGATTTTTCATTTAATATTTTCAGATGATGGTTGACCTTGGGTAGCTGAAACCAAGTGAGTCTCAAACACCAGGCTGGGTAGCTGAGTTCTACTTCCAGTCCAGGAGGGAATACAGCATACATGAAATGGTGCCCAATGAGATGATGGCTAAGGAAAATCATGAAGCCAAAACTAGAAGAGCCATAGATTCAGAAACAAGTGGGGCAATTCATGAGAAAAATGTCAGCACAATTCAGACCTAAGGTTATGAATGAGTTACAGGTGTCAAGTAAATTGATAATTGGAATGAAGGACTTAGTGATAGTCTCCAGGCTTCAAAAAATCTTGAAGGACTGAACACCCTAATACATAGTTAATAAGAGAGAGAAGAAGAAATTGGCCACACTAGTCTTTCAAATTCTCATTCTTTTTCAACTAACTAGGTGCCTTTAATGTCAAAGGGAAGTTCCAAATGCTATAGGAACTCAAAATTAAGTGAGATATATTTAGAAAGAGGCAGCTTTAAATATGAATATCAAAGAATACCTCAAATTTTAGTAGAAAGAGACACATAGAAAGGAGACCATCTGTGACCAAAAAATTAGCAGGAACATCAATGTGAAAAATGCCCAACTTGAGTTGATCAATGACAAAATAATTTGAGTTAGATTAAGGAAACTTTTCAAAAAGGAAGGATGGATTTAAAAAAAGAAACTGTGATCTCATGGGTTACTCCTATCTGTACACTACACCTCTGTCTCTAAATTATTAAGATTGTTATGAAAATTTATTCTAAATTTTTATTTTTTGTCAAATCATACACATGTTGAACTAGATCATAGTAAAGGCATTAAATACTCTAATTTTTAAATTACCTAAATTTCTAATCTTTAGATTTTTTTAATTTACACATCTATAATAATGAGGATATAAGGATAGAAAAATGATTTAAAGTTTAAATTAATAGTTGGTCTTTGATGTAATATAAGCCAGAAGTCACACTAAATCTGTAGACATTGGGAAACTATTTTCTTTTTCTTGTTTTTTTAGTTCTTTATTTTCTTTATTTTTATAATGTTGAGAAAACCAAATGTAAGAAATTATTCTTAGTTGTTTAGCAGAATACTGATCATGAAAAGTTAATAATATGTTATTCCTGTTCTTATTAATTGTAATTTAGATTAAGTACTTTATATGCTTTTAATTAGAAAAAGTTAAGAATTTAAGTACTGAAAAAGTATAGCTCTACTGTAAATATTTTTTAAAAGACTGTATAACACAAATACTAGAGTAGAGGTATTTTGCTACAGATGAGAACACTGAAACTAGAATATTGATTAATCATTTACCTATATGAGTCAATTTTCTATACTTCTACCATTATAAAATATGAATCATTATTTTTTCAAACCCTGAATTTTATTGAGTTTTCTTACTACCTACTTCTGTTTGTAAAGTCAATGATAAATGTTTATTTATACATTTATTAGTACAGAAGTATTTCTATTTCAGATACAAATTTCTATATCTATAGCCTTTTTAAGTAAGGTTATAGCTGGATAGAATCTCCAAATTATCATACTGTAATAACTACAATGCTTGATTTCTTGCCGTAAAATACTCCGGTGGCTCTTCTCTATGTGCCTTAGTAATTCCAAGGCCCATTCTTGGAATACATTCATCCAAGTCATGCCACCAGTAGCTCACTTACAACCGGGCCCCACCCTCTGACAGCATTTGCAGGTACTAAACTCCTATTTGAATAAATCCACTGGTGATTATAGCACCTTAATATCCAATCACCTTCCCAAAATATGGGACTTTTAAGAGACATTTTAGGTGTAAACTATAATATCCTGCCTCTGCCCTCCAAAAGGCTTTATCTCTCTCATGATGGGAAATGAATTTAGTGCATCTCTAAGAGTTGTTAATATCACAGTAGTTTCAGTACTGCTAAAAACTCCAACACCAGTCTTCTCTGAGAGTCAAGGCAAACTTTTATCTGTGAGACCCTATGAAAATCAAAAGAAAATTAAATAATTCAAACAAGCAATGGCACAGAGTAAACATTGTCATTCCAAAAGGAGGAATAGGGCGATACAAGAAATGAGACAAATGTAAGACTGAAAACCAGCAGGACAAAGAGTAACTCCTATAGCTCTATGTCCAATACCTGGCAAAGTTTGTGGCAAGATGTGAACTCCAAAGGACTTGGGTAATCCTATCAATATGTCATTGTGTTTTGCACCCCATGTGACCTATTTCTTGGGATTCCTTCACTCGCTGCCTGCTGCTTTTGTCTACAGTTTCCACATTCTTGAGATCTCCAACTTCCCAGGGTCTTTGCCTTCACTGTCACAACTTCACTCACTCCCCTTCCAGAAGATCCTTGACTGGCCTTTTAGGCCTTCCTTTGAAATCTGGGTAAATGCCCCCATGACACCTTAACTACATCTTAACTTTTACATTTTACATGCCTGTAAAACTTGTAATACATGAATGAAGCCAAGGTCTGCCACTATCTCAAACAGTAGCCAGGTCTCCTTGGGATATGGTTCCTGTGACCTCTGATCATCTGGATGATTAAATATGGTGAAAAGAATCCCATGGAACCATTTCCTAGGTACCTTTCTCAAACAGAATAGGTTCTCTTCTCAAATGAAAGATTTACACTTTTACATCTTTAAGCAAGTGATAGATGGAGTCTTGATGACTCCTGAGATGCTGTCAAGCCATCTTTCATATTTTCCTAATGCAAAGTAACTGGTTTCTTTTTAATACTAATCTTTTGAGCAACAGTGCTCTCATGGCCCCAACTTTGCAGGTGTTTCCTTTCTGGCATAATGGGAAAAAAATGTATCTTTTGGGTTTGCATTTTGTTCCTGCTTTTCACTATTGATTTGGCTAATAAGCAACCAGAAATACCCATGCCACAGCTTGAATGGTCAACTGCCTTGAAATTTCCTCTACCAAATAAATTAGTCCAATGCCCTTAAAAATCAGTCTCCTGAAATTCTTAGGATATGGGCAAACTGAACATACATGTTCTGCCTGAATGTAATACACAAGGCTCTACTCTAACTGCCAATGAAATCCCCATTTGCAACTCAAACCTGAGCCTTGTCCTATCTGTCTGCATTCCTATCAGCACTCTGGTCTTCTGAGATCTGATTAGTATCTCAGCTTACCACATTCTAAGATTTCTGTATCTGACATCTTCAAACATTTCTAAATCTCTCACGCAAAGGCTTCTGCTGAACCACATGGTCAAATACAGTCACAGTAATACCCTACTACTGGTCCCAATTTGTAGTCACTTTCCTATCTCTGAAACAAAATATCCAACACTTGGGACTTAAAGGGGGACAAGTTTGTTTTGGCTCCCAGGGTTCAGAGGATTCAATCCAAGACAGAATAGCATAGTTTGAGGGCATGATAGAGGAACTCTGATCATCCCATAGAAGCCAAGAAGGAGAGAGAGAAAAGAGGAGCCAGGGCCAAGAATATACTCTTTCATGTCTCACAGTGATCTACTTCCAATCATGTCTCATCTCTCCATGGGACATTCAGCTACTGATCTCCTGACTATGAGTATAGTGCACACATGATTCAATAACTTTCCAAACACATTAGATTTCTAGGGAGCACTTTAAATCTAAACCACAATACTTGGGTGTTTGGACTTATGACAGAAAGAATGCCAAGATGGCTCCCCAGATTTCTACCCCCATGAGAAGAATCATGAGATTTCTATATACAATGGATTTTATTCCCATTATTAGATAATATGGTGTGAAACAATTAATTTTAAAGAGGAAAGGTCCAAGTTAACCTCATCTAATCATATAAAGCATTAAATCTGAGTATAGATGTGACAGAGGAAGACACAGACTAGAAGCAGAAGGAGAATTTGATGGGCCACCTTCAGTTCTGGCATGAAGATGGAAGGTATGTCATGGCAAGAGACAGTCTTCTCCAGAAGCTGGGAGAATCCATGAATTTACAGCCAGGAAAGAAAAGGGGATTTGCATTCTACAACTTCAGGAAATCTCATTCCTTCCACTACAAGTAATGAATTTGGCCAAACATACTTTGAAGCACATTCTTCCTAGTATTGAGCCTGTAGAAAGGAAGGCAGCCTGCCTAATATCTTTTTTTAGTCCATGACAACAAAAAAACAGAGCTCAATCTTTGTAGCCCCAGATTCTAGACCTCTAGAATAAATATGTGGTTTTAAGCTACTTTATTTATGGTAATTTTTTACATAATAGTAGAAAACTAAAGCCATATTATTCTGCTCCTTGGCAGACCTGTGTTTTTAAGCTAATGCTTTGGCTTCTTCAAGTCTTAGTTTTCTTTGATTTAGAAATAAAATTCTATTCCAGATAGCCTAAATTGTTGTGATAATCAAATGAAGTAGAATATGCAAAACTGATTTTAAATAAAATGCAAAAGCATGTAATGAAATGAGATTGAAAGTATAACATAGTAATTTAACCATTTGAATTTAAAAAGCAATAAAGTATAGAAATCACTTATTTTCCTACAATATCTCACCTGAGTGAGAGAAAATTGTCATAAAAAAGGGGAAAGCAAATAAGCACTAGAATTAGGCAGACAAAAGTTTGATTTTATCTAAGTCTGTGAAAAAGCTTCAAAAATTTCTATAGTATACTTAATCTCAGTGAACCTCAGTTTTTTTAAGCCTAACACTTTTAATATCTGAGGATTATTTTGAAGGCTAAAGATCGTGTTTACATATGATTCCCAATGTAGGCATATACAATGCAAATAATATGAATTATGTAATTTATGATAATAAGTTCATTTACACTTTTATAAAATGTCAAATGTATCCACAGCAGTGGCTCATGCCCATTCTTTCTTCCCTATCCTAGACCAGGTCACAGTGTCTGTGGAGGTACAAGTTCAAAGTGGAATGTACCAGATTTCCAATCTAGACATACTGGCTTCAGGCTTCATCAGAGGGAAGCATTCCCCAATCATCCCATCTTCAGCTTTCAATCAAGGGTTTTACATTAAAGTTCAGTGAGCATCACAGATAATCTCTCTTGATTAAAATCATTAAAGAATTTTTAAAGTTTAGTCTAATGGCATCTTGCTTGCAGATTTATTAGCTTGCTTTTTTGGTACAGTGCCTATTTGGAGAGAAAATAGTCTGCTAACAGATATGGGCAGGATAAAGATTAAGCACAATTGCCACTTGCACATAAGGAGTCTCATGCATCCTGATTACCAGAAGGAATTGGTAGATTCCAATATCTAGGAATAGGAAGAAACTTCTGAAAGCCTTAGGCTCAGCCTTATGAACTAAGGCCAGGTGTTAATATCTGTCTTACGTAAGAGAGCACCAAAAATGTGAGTGCTTTATTGAATAACTTCTAACTCTATTGCTGTCTGAAATTCAGGGTCTACATTCTTCCCTTCCTGCCACGAGAGTTATAATGATCTACTGTAGTGGAGATAACCTCCCATTCACAGTTTCTTGATGGATAAGAAACTTTTTTTCTCTTTATGTAGTGGATAGTTAACCAGTGAGTCAAATGTGAATATTTATTGAATATCCAGAGAAAATGAAAGATGTTGCCAGGCACTAAAAAGAAGCAAATAGAGATGACAATTTGGTTAAGAAATATGCTACTGAAATTATAACTAGCATTATAAGGAATATATATATATATTTACCTATAGATATAGATACAGATATTTCATTGTATTTCACAGACCACTGACATCAAAATGAGCTATTAAGCTAAATCATTTATGTAACAGTTAAAATTCTATACAGACCCAAAATAGAAGAAGTATTTAATGCGAGATTAACAAGTGAGTGAAGAATATATGAAACAAATTTGAAGAAATATCAAAATTAGCAGAGGTGATCAGGGAAAGTAGGGATGGAAATATGAATAAGCAATTAGCTGGATTCATGACTAACAGAGGAAATGACATAGAAATTCAATGACATTAATAATAATATTGTTATAGGTGGCATTTTTCATCTCTTTTTATTGCCAAAATTATGGTCAAAGAAGAAAGCCTGAAAGGATGGAACATTTTTTTAAGCATTCATGGTCACAATCTTTCTTTTTCTGATGATACATTAAAAGGAAATGGTGAAAGCTAAATTTTGACATGCAATCACATTAAAATATATTTCTAAAAACCAAATAAAAAGATGTGTTATATGGTATTTCAATTATATAGTTACTTCCTTGAGATTAAAGACAAATATATTTAATTGCCAACAAGGCAGTTCCTTTAACACTGATATATTAGGAATCCATTTTTAAGAGCAGATATTTGTACAAGCTTATTTTCCTCCAAGATCAGGTTTTTATTTTTTTAAGTTTTAAATTCTCTGAGTAAACACTTCTAAATAAAGCATAGCCAGCTGAATACTGCCCTGAAGAACACAATACAATTAAGAATATGTGAATTTGGTGTTTGCTTTTTGCTTCATTTGTTTATATTCTAGAATCAGAATAGAATGGTATACTCTAAAAAGTGAGTGTATTGGAACTTTTTACGTGCCACTATGCCACAAACTAACACAGTATTTGTGAGCTTGTGGTATCCAAATTTGATTTATATTTGTACATTGCATCTTTATTATGCAAATAGGGCAAACATGTATGTAAAGTAACAAATTCAGGCCAAAATAATGTCTATTTCACCATAATCTCACAACTGAAAAGTAATTACTATTAACCATTATTTTATATATCAACAACTCTCTCTAATGGATTCACATAGACACTCATTAAATAAAAGTGAGAGGCACATATTCAACCACAGGGACATTGTCAATTCTGTTGATATATATTGAATTTTTTCTAGAAGTGTTTTTGTCCTACAGCAAGAATAGAATTGGAAAAAAATATAAAAGTAGAAGACTCTTATTATAAATTACACCTATGCCAAACTGGCTGGTTCATGTCCAATCACCGTTGTATATCCCAGGGATATTTGGGCTGGATTTGGACAGAAATTGGTAATGCTGTGAAAACAGTGTTTGGCCTCTAAATAATCACTTCTAAATCTTGTTAATAGTGCTAATGGTTGCAGTATTGTAATCTTCACTTCATGATTAAAAACAGAAGCGGATCAAGAGATGAATGGATGGGTAAGGGAAGAAAGGAAAAGAGGGTGAAAAAGGGAACTAAGCTGTACTACATACATGCACTAACTCCCCACAAGGAATGTAAACATTTTGTACTATAAATGGGTACTAATAAATAAAAATGGATAGAAATAGACTTATTGTAATAGTTACACTATTAAAATGTCCCAAGGCCACTATGGAAACAGAAAACTACGCATCATCTTATTCTGAAGTTTTTTAGGGAGAACATTATTTTGAGAATTATGTCATCATTGCTTGTCTCTACAAAAAGAATTTTTTCTCACAAACTCAATTTTTCCTCTAGTCAGACACAATATGACAGGGCTATGCTATAATCAGTAAAGGTAAAACTCTTAAAATACTGCTCAAATAACACATTTTGTGTGCTCCAAGCATCATCTATAGATCTATAGTGTTATATAAGGGTGAAAAAGTAATATTAACATCTTTCTTTATAATTTTCAATTATATTTTCTATTTCTTCATCTAATGGAGATAATTTAGAAAAATGTGAGCTAGCTGTCTGCATTCCTCATGGAATGCAGAAAACATTATACTGATTTTTTGTCAGACTTTTACTGAGCACTTATAATGTGGTAGACTATGGACTCCAAGGATTAATCCAGTGCTTCTGAACCTACCTGTACATTATAATTACATGGAGAGGTTTTAAAAATTCTCAAAGCCAAGTCCACAACCCAAACTAATGATATTGAATTCTGCAATTAGTATCCTGGAGTTGATAATTTATTCAACTTTTTTAGTTGGCTCTCTTGTGTAGCCAAAGTTGAGAATCAGTATTTTCCAATACAAAAGTTTAATGTAAAGATAAAGAAAATTTAATCAGTATTTAAATGGTATATTCCAACATAAGTATTTTATATTAAAATAATGAGAACTACCGAGTAAAATATTCTAATTGCATATAGTGTAGAACAATATTTCACTACCATCCACAGAGTACTCCTTGCACTCCTCTTGATATTAAAAAATGGATTAAGTAGATGGATAATTAGTACCACTGCCCACACGCTCTCCTTCGAGACACAGTCTTACCGAGTCTCTGTCCCCGTCCACATCTTTCCCTAAGCAATGCTGCATCTCCCCCATCATCTTCATGAAGTAATCATCCTCACACAGCTATAGAATTCTAGTTCTAGTTGTCTTTAGCATTTTTAAAATTATTAATATTTATCCCTCTGTGATTCTGGGAAATTACACTGTTCATCTTGGATCTGACTGATCACTATGAGGACGGATAGAAGGTAGCTTGATATTGACAACTAGATAGATCTATAGAAACAACTGTGAAGAAAAGGATAAAAGAGTAGAAGGAGAAAGATATCATAGTTTCTCTGTATTCTGAACAAGCAGTTCTTTTGCATTGAATCATAATAAAATCTAGCCCCCTTCCTTGCCCACAGAGGTATAGATATGGCTCTGTCCATGTGTCCTGTGCTGACTCGGTGATGCTTCTACTCCAGTTACCCAGCCTACCTACTGGAACATGCCAAGCTCATTCTTGCCTCCAGGGCATTATATTTATTCTTCCCTTTTTTTGAACCAATGTTCTCTAGCTGGGTGTGATTTTACCCACATTTGGCAATATCTGAAAGAAATTTTATTACATCTAGGAAGTTGTTAATGGCATGTAGTAGGCAGAGGCCAAGAATGCTGCTAACCATGTAGCACATTGCCTAAGACAGCCCCACATGAGGAGTTTTCCATTCCCAAAGGTCAATAAGACTGAGGTTGAGAAATTCTTATCTATCTTCCTGGTTTTTCTCCCCTTGTTCTGCTCTTTATTCAGGGATCTCTTTAAATGTCACCTCTGAAAGGAGATATTTACAGATTAACGTATCTAAAATAATAACCCCTACCACACTAGATTTACTCTTTTATGCTGCTGTATTTCTAGTTTGTGGCAGTTATTGATTTAATACTATTGATGTTAAAATAATGTATGTAAAAATCCAATACTTTGTAAAATAGACCACACTTTCAACAATTTCAAGATATGAGTGGAAAATATTTTAGAATTGAGAAAATACAAAATTGTGCAGGCTACACAAAGAAAACTGAGGCTCTAGGAAATTAAGGAACTTGGCCAACATCACATAACTCTTAAGTGATGTAGTGAGACACCTGATGGTTACATTTCCTCTGAATTCTTTTTGGTAAATTTGATTGTGGCAGGGAATAGGATGATAAGTAAAGCTTCAGGGATAGGGAAGAAGGACAAGGAGGAGGAGGAGGAGGAGGAAGAGAAGGCGGAGGAGGGGGGAGGAAGAAAAAGAATAAGGAAAAATAAAATATACATTCTAAATAAAATTATTCTCAAACAGCTTCCTCTAGGGCATAGCATTTCACACATCTGCAAGAAGCACAAACTACTAGTACTATTTAAAATGTAAAATAGCAAGGTCATCTGACACAACCATGCTAAAGCAATCAAAATACTTAAACTATAAAACACTGTGGTATAAAACAAGCCAACATTGGACCACGAAGCTAAGTATCCTCCCTGGGCTAGTTATTTTTAAAAGTTATACAGGAAACTGTTATAGTTTTAGGTGCCCTTTTCGACATAGAAATGAATAAAAGTAAGTTTCTGCGAAGGATGTGGTTTAAGGATTCTGGCATTGTTTTGCTTTTTATTTTTCCTGGCTTGATAATGCTTTCATCATGCTACCAAGCATTGAGAGTTCAATGTAACAATGTATGGCCATATTAAATGGAATAGGTGAACTGTAATGGATAGTACACAGTGTGCTCTCTTATCAAAGTCCCTCCAAAATTATGACAGAGTTGAAAGTTGTAAAACTGTAGCTGCAAAGTAAAATATAAAATTTTAAACTAGAAACTTCACTTTTTTGCTTATACAACAGTGGATATTCCAAACAATATAAATGGTAGGAATTTTGAAAGAAATCTTAATTTAAGTGCAAAAAGGCCACTGAATAATTTCTGGACTCACCTAAAACATATTAAAATAGGTTTAAAGAGCAAACGCCCAGGCTGGCATTTAGCTCAGTGCCACCTGCTGAGCAAGCGCAAGGACCCGAGTTCGATCCCCGGTACCAAAAAAAAAACCCCAAAAAACAAAAACAAAACGAACACCCAGTGGTAAGAATAATCACATCACTAAGTTTTGCAAGCACAAAACAGAGGATCTTTATGTACTCTTGAGGTTTGCAAGATCCCAGTTAGTTTTTAATTCAGGCTCTCCTACTTACTGATACTGAATTGGGGATAGTTCTCCAATTTCTCTCTGGATTCTTAGCAGAATTGCAGGATAATAGGAATGCTAGTCTTTCAGGTGTTGTGTACGTTAGGGTAGTCCTGGAACTGAGAAAGCATTCACTAAATGAAAGTGAGCTTGCCTTTGCTGTAACCACTTAAGCCCACAGCCTTGTATGCATACTATATAAGCCATGGACTTCTTGCAACCCTGGCACGTGGATTTTCTTTTCCTTCTTTCCTTTTCCAATAAAATAATGGTTTAAAGTATGTATAAGCCACGGTGCATCTAAACAAATACAATTTGCAAAATTAACTAGTATGGCAAATTCCCTTATTTGTCAACAGTACAAAATCATTTTCCTTTAGAGTTTGTTATATATGTATTTGAGTTGTGAACAAACAGCATTCTCTCTTCATAAATTGTTATTTTTTTCCATATTTACTCAGTTCTCCTCCTCTCCAGCCCATACACAAAAGAAAGACCTCAAAAATACACAACGGCTTTTTCTTTTCCTCTGTCAGATGTAAGTTTTGAAGACTTTACAATTTATTGGTGGTCAGGTGGGAAAAGACAGTTTTCTAAAATGCAAACGTTTCTAAAAAGACCAGTGTCTCCTCTGGCAGCTCTAGCTTCAAATGATCTGCCCACCGAGAGCGTCTCAGTTTGATACATTCCATTTCATAAAAGCTGATTCAGGCTTTAGACTCCTACAGGGTCTTCATAAAGTGGATATAAAATAATAAAAAAACATAAAGGTAAAGCTTAAAGATTTAATCTAAAGAACATTTATTTCTGATCCCCCCCTCCGCAGTGTAGAAGAAACATGTTGATTTTTTTTTCTAAAACATATTCTATTTATTTTAGTGAATTTTCTTCAGGTATAATCCAGTGAAAGAACAATTGTGGTTTAGTTTGGCATTTATAATTATACACTTTTTAATCAAATAAAGGAATCAGAAGTGAAGTCTAAGATAAAAATTAAGGTATTTGATTTGATTCAACCCCCAAAATGGTCTTTAGGCTGCTCTCTCACCTCAGATGCATTTTGACAAAAATCACCTTAACAGTAATGCTCCTTTGTAATGATGAAACTGTCTTTTCTCATAAAAAATGCTAATAGTATTTGTTCTATCCCGTGTTCATAAATACAAGTTAAATACGAATTTTTTTGTTTGGTACCGGGGATCAAACTTGGGTCCTTGTGCTTGCGAGGCAAGAAGCAGAACCACTGAGCTAAATCCCCAGCCCCTAAATACAAATTTTTGAAAATGATTATAATCATACAAGGAATATTTTTAAATAGGCAAGTAATTTTGGTAATTTCTTTCTTTTTTTTTAAATTAGTACATATTTGTAGTACATGCAGCTTACAGTCATCTTGGGAACTGAGTACACGTATATAGTACGACCTGGTTCTTTTTTAATCCTCCTCTTTTTCCCTCCCCACTCCCTTCCTCCTCCTCTAATTCCCCTTTCCTCATTTTAATTCTTGCTGACATTGTCAATCTTAGCTCTTATTTATAACATATAATGTTTATATTTATTAAGGTTATTAGGTTCCTGTACACTGCATATCTTTATACTACTTATTTCCCCTTCTTGTCTTCCTCTCCTCTCACTCTTTTTCTCCTGGACTCCTTCTTTTTTTGTAAGAAATTCATCCCTTCATCTCCTTCTATTCATTCTTTATTATACTCTTCACTTATACTTTGCTATCATTTCCAAATTTGAATGCATTGAGAAAGAATGTTGTCTTTCTCCTTTCCTGAAAGGGAAGATGGAAGAATTCACTTAGGAGGTCTGCCAGTTATAGAAATTTGCTTTCAGAGAACATGACCAGAGTCTTTCATATTGGCCTGGGGCTGTCTTTGCCATGCACAAATGTATGTCTTTTACCCAGCCAGGATTTCAGAATAAGAACTGCATAATTTTAAATTAAGGATTCATCTACCTTACCCTCAAATAAAATACCAGTTTATTGCCTACTGGTACAAAAGTATTTATACCTATTAGTTTTTCAGAGTCATTGCTATGATTTTAAACTGTGCACAAGATTCTGATTTTTACATAGTAAACTGTGTCTGCTTTAGCTTTTTTTTTTTCTTCTTTTTCTTTTTGCTCAGGACCTTGTGCTGGCGAGGCAGGCAGCAGCACCACTGAGCTAAATCCCCAGCCCTGTCTGCTTTAGCTTTTATGAGCTCCCCCTACTTCAGTCCATAAATAAGCAGCATACATCTGGGCTTACTTTTTAAATTTTATTAATACATGTTTTCGATATGTAAAGATTATATTTATCTTAGGTAGTAGGTATCTGTACATAACACATCTTAATTTTTCTTTCTTTCCCTGTCCACCTCACTCCCTCATGTCTAGATCCCCTTGCTTCATTTCCATAATTGTTATTTTTTCAGTTCATGTTTACTGCCTATTTTGTTCAGGTGTTTTATAAGTTCTGATTTGTATGCTTCAAATTGATATTCTCAAGATTATTTTTATGTAATAGTTAACTGTGGTAAATAGTTATGTGAAGTTCCAAATGTGTAGCATCTGTAATATTAACAACCATTTTTGAAAAGACAACTTTTTCATCCTTTTTTAACTTTTTGAAATGCTATGCTTACTGTTTGCTAATTACTCATATATATAGTTCCAGTATATTGTGAATTGTTTTTTTTTCTTTTTATAGTTTTATTTTCTCCCCCTCAACTACCTAACTTGTTTAAAATATTATAACTTTTTAATGGACTTTAATCCCAGCATACTTAAATTTTTTATCTGCCATTTACATTACTTTTTTTTCAAATTTAAGATTGACTTCCTTACTTCAGGAAATTAATGTAAATATATTAAAATATTTATTTGTACTGATGTTCATTGCATTCTTTATAAATTTAAAAATAAAATAGGATTTTGGATAGTTGAAGAATTACATTTATTTCTTCATTTTTTCTTAGACTTTAAAAATTTTTTGGATAACACTACTTCCCATTTTTAGCTTAAAGAGCATTCTAATATTTTGTTATGTTCCACAAATTTTAGGTGGTTTCGAACTTAGGATAGATATTCAGTGAATATAAACACTTTTTAGGAAAATGTTAAGTTTGTGTGGTTTTAAGTACCAAAAATGAAGTACTCTTTTTACATTAATTGTTTTCTCATGTCCTTTGGTAGAGTATTAGTAATTCCTTTCTGTGAGTGATATGTTTTCATATACTTTTTGGAAATGTAATCACATGTGAAAATTCTGTATGACTTACTAACCTATAAAAATCTACGTTTCCTTTAATTGTAGTTATACAACTCTGATTCATCTTTCAGAAATATTTTTCAAAGCATGTGAAGTAACTTTTATACTTATTTTGACCAAACCATTATTCATAATGGGAAACAGTTTAACTATCAGGAAAGAATCTAAATATGTGGTCCATCATAATAATAGAATGCTTATATAATAATAGAATGCTTACATCTATGCAAATGATAAAGCTAGATTTCTACTCATTGATACAGAAAGCTTTCCAAACTATATTATTAAAATATGGAGTATGGAACATTGTATTTAGTAGGTTAATATCTCCATACCATTCTTTTAAATTTTAAAAGAATAATTGCACTGCAGTATTTCCAATCATTTTCTAGAAGAATATATAAAGGCTATGTTATTAGATAGTTATTATAATGGTGTATTTCATAAGCTTTGTTTACCTCAAACATTGTTCTAATTGCTTTTCACATCATAATTCTGTGTGATAGGTCATGTTGTTATCCCAGGTTGTGTGTGAGACAATTGGGGCACTGAGAGGATAAGTGCTTTAGACCACATATAGGTAAGACCTGAGACCTAAGACCTAAGACCTAAGACCTAAGACCTAAGACCTGAGACCTAAGACCTGAGACCTGAGACCTGAGACCTAAGACCTGAG
>NW_004624733.1:23984603-23996731 GCF_000247695.1 Heterocephalus glaber | reverse complement strand
AGACCTAAGACCTAAGACCTAAGACCTAAGACCTAAGACCTGAGATTCGAATCCAAGAAGACCACCTTGAGAATCAGTTTTCTGAATTAATCCATGCAGATCCTTTCAGAAATATTCATCTTTAAAGGTAAGCCTGAGCTGGGAGATTTTAATTTTGCTTTTGTAGCTTTTTGTCCTAATAACCTACCTGTTAATATGAAACTTTTTATCTAATATTAAGTTAACAAGCTTAATCCAAATGATGGGACGAGGGGCTTTTAATTTTTCTTTATATATTTTTATTGTGTAGAAAATCCAGCAAATGCTATAAATTTAAGGGTAAAAAATATATAGGTGGCCACATGATGGAAAATATTTTAGGGAAAAATACATCTTCCTCAATGTGAGGATAATACTGGTAGTAAAATTGGTAGAGGAATATTGAAGAAGAAGGGAGTGGAAAATGGAAAATGTAGTCTTTCTGAGAACGATCAGGCCCTTGACTACTGATTTGAATAGAATTTATAGCAACATATCCCCAAGCACTAAGAGGAGTATTTGCCTGTTGTACATGATTACTATCCATAGCATGATTCATGACATTGTTACTACTTTGAATTCATCATTCCTTTCATGTGAAAGTGGTGATGTAATAATAGCATAGAGTTTTGTATGATGTGTGACAGAAATATTACATGATGGAATGCCTAGGTCTTTGCATTAAAATAAATTTTATGATTACATAGTGCATCATCATTGTTGGCTGGTATAAAGCTGTGCTGTAATTGGGATTGATTCAAGTGGGGATAGTAGCAATGGCATGGATTCACTCCCAAATTATTTATGTACCATTTACTACTGCAAAAAAAAACTTAGGTTGAATCCCCTTTGTATTCCTTCCAGAGCTGGTGTATGTGTGTGCATGTGTGTGCCCACACACATTCATATGCAGCTGTGTGCATAACTATAACTCCATGGCAGTGTATGTAACAGTATTTGTAATGATAACTAGGCTGATATTGTAAATTGTAGGCTAAGATTGCAAAGCTGAGGAATATAAGTGGCAAGACTCCCACAGCCTAGCTATAAATATAGGTTTGTATAAATAAGAAATGACTTCCTAAGAAGTAGATGTATAGCTACTGTGAGAAGGGAATGGAAGGGTAATCGCTAGAGAAATGTTTGAAAAAATAAAAATAAAAGGTTAACTCATGATAAACATATTTCTTTTCTGTGAGTCCAAAAAACACTTGTCAGAACAAGGTAAAGGGAAAATGAATATGAAGTTGAATTTCCGACTGGATTATTTTTTACTTTCTGAATATCAAAATGCCCTGGACCTGAAAATGATTGATAAGTATTAATTATTGTAACGAGTGTATAATGGAAATTAGTGAGTTAACTTTATGGGTCAACTTGATTAGGGGACAGTGCCTAGATATATGTATGGTCAGACATTATTTTGAAGGTTTTGTCACACTGTTTTTGGATGAAATTAACACTTGAATCGATAAATTTGGAGTAAAGTGGGTTGGCATCCATTATGTAGAGGGCCTCATGTAGCCATTTAAGGCCATGAATACAACAACAACAAAAACAACAACAACAAAAATTATCCTTCTCCAAGCAAGAGGAAGTTGTACAGCACATAGCCTTTGGACTTGAACTGATCTATCCTCTTTTCCCCAATTCACCATCTTGATGACCATTGAATTTTAGCATTGCACTTCTCTGTGTCTCCTGACTGCTGAGCCATTTTACAGATTGGGGATTTAGTATCCTCTGTAATTGCATCAGCCAGTTCATTAAACTAAATCTGTAAGTATACACATATACTGCTGGTGCCATATGTCTAGAGAATTTTCACAACAAAGGATTTTTGCGAGTGGTGATGGGAGAAACTTTTCTTCTTCTTACACCATAAGAAGACTGCCCACTCAATAAACTACTTAAAAATCAGATAACCATCTTTCCTAACTTGTACACCAAAGAAAAGATTCATAGGTAACTGAAGCAGTGCATTTTATCTTGTATTTCTCTTCTGGTTTAGCTCCTTTCTCTTTCCCTTCATCCCTCCCCTCTCTTGAAATCTTACAGTTGGTTCTATCTGTTCTATGAAAGGTTTGAATTGGTTTCATCCTGTTACAGAATCTGTACCCTGTCATTATCCAGAAATCTTTTTGTGTCAAATAGAAGCAGGTAAACTTGTATAAAATTGTTGACAGATGAATAGCACCTCTCAAGTAATTGAAGCTTCCCCTCTTTAAACTGAATCTTGCAATTAATAGAGCATTAAAATGACATGATTAGTGAATCCACTTTCAGGAGAGTTGCAGTCCTCTGCATTGTACATTCCATCACTAATTTGTACTCATTTACAATGTCATCCAAACCCTGGGAAAATAAGTCACCTTGGACTCCAAATACCAAGGTCTCATGCCAATGTGCCTTAGATTTCAATGCCTTTTGTCTAACGACATGAATACCTTCGACATGCAAATTTGTAACAGTGTATATACATTTGATAATGGCCTAAAATAGCTTGATTCTCTTCTTTTGTATTTGTTCCCTAAACTAGACCAAAAAAATGGAATATTTAGATAACTGAGAGAAGTATGTTTGATAGTTTGTTTACTCTTGTAGGTGATGGTTGTTTTCCCTATGCTCCCCTTAATAAATTCTAAATGTTTTCTGTGATTTGATCAGAATCTCTTTTTTAAAAAAATTTTTTCCTACAGAATAGTATCTGCCTGAACATGAGAATGCTATGTTCATCAGTATCTGGGATTTTTTTCTCCTTTCCTCAGCACACTGTATTTACCTTCTCTGCAGTTGAGGGAAGTAACATACAGAAGTAAAATCAATGAGAGGTGAGTCAAAGTGGTGCCAACTACTTCTAGAAACAAACGACCTCTCTAAGATATCCCTTAGCAAACTTCCATATTTGCTTATGGGGTAAATTTGTTCCATATAGAGAATGCAGTGGAAGAGTCTGAAGTTCCTGCTCACAGATTGAGGTGGGGAGCGATGGATGAGTCATTACATGGTGTGGAAAGTATCTGAGTTTCTAAATAACTGCACACAGAAGACATTCCATGGAGACCCATCTTACACTGTGATAGTAAAAAGAAATAATTGTTATGCAAGAAGCCATTCAAATTTTAGACGTTTATTACAACTACAATTATGTAACACTGATGATGATAATCTAAATCTCAGTTGCAGTAAATTATCTTCATATTTTTCCAAACTTTTTAATTCTTAAATGTACTCTCATCTACCACCCATCTCTATTAACCAAGTCTCTTTTCTTTGTTTCAAAGTCCAAGCAAAATTTTCCTTTTTTCTTCATACTCATAACAAGAACTTATTATTACTACAGAACATATTGTTTGCCATATATTACTATGTCATGATACATTTTTTTCCTTAAATTCTTTTATTGGTACATTTTAGGTATACAGTACATTTACATTTATCATTGGGTGCTTGTACCTGAACATGATGTATCTTGGTTCTTATTCCCCCCCCCATTACCTGTGCACCCTTCACCCCCTCCACCCTTCCCTATTTACATAGACTTCGTTTCCATTTTTTTTTCTTTTCTCATAATTTTTCCTTTCCCTTCTCCCTTTTCTCCTTCCCCTCCCACCACCCCTACCCCTTTGGACGTTTTCTTCCTATTCCAAATTATCAATTATTCATTTTAATCATTTTAATTCTTATTTACACTCTCAGTTTCTCACACCAGTGAAACTATTTGGTATTTACACATGTGTGTCTTATTTATTTCACTTAAGAAGATGGCCTCAATATGCATCCATTTAGCTATAAATGTGTCTAGTTTCTCATTCTTTATGGCTGAGTAGTACTCCATTTTATATTTAAAAAAAAAAACAACACATCTTCTTTATCCAGGCTCCAGTTGATGGACACTTGGGCTGTTTCCAAGCTTTAGCTATTACAAACTGTGCCGCTATGAACATGGGTGTGCATATATTGCTGTGGTATGATTCTTTTAATTCTTTGGGGAAGATACCCAGCAGGGGAATAGCTGGGTCAAATGGGACCTCTAGCCCTAGTTCTTTGAGGTATCTCCATACTAATTTCTACAGTGGTTGCACCAGTTTGCACTCCCACCAACAATGGAGAAGGATTCCTTTTTCCCCACAGCCCTGCCAGCATTTGTTATTGGTTGATTTCTTGATAGCAGCCATTCTTTCTGGGGTGAGGTGGAATCTCAGTGTTGTTTTCATCTGCATCTCTCAAATGTATGTCATAATACATTTAATTTTATACAGTACCCAATACATTTCTACATTTCTCTTATCAATGACTATAATAGCACATAGATGTGCATACCAACAGTTATATCACATTGGTACTACTGTTTACATTTAGCCACAAATACATTAATGTTTCATAACATAAGGGAACACTAAGTAAACATACTATATATTAATATTGTATAAATTGTAAGTATAGCTTAAGTATCTAATGCATACATATAGGTGCAAAATAGTACATTTTAAATGAAAATAATATGAAAAGTTGATCATTTTGAAAATTGAAGATTGGATGTTTACAAAAAAAAATGAGGAACATCTAACACACACTAGCCATTGTGACATACTTTGTAGGTGAACCTTTAGTGACAAGTTAAGAATTCATCACATTTTAAAAACCATTAACATTTTCCAGTTATAGAATACTGAGCTCAGCAATAAGCAGACCAAATGGTTCCCATGAGGCAGTTAGCACATGTCCCCAAAAGTAAATTTCTTATCCCCTTATCACAAGAAGCAGCCTATTAAGTAGTTATGGTAGTAAATTTTAAATTCCCCTGAAGAAAAGGTTGACAAAATTGAATTATGAAGAAGAGTAAAGAAGATTAAATTACCAAGGAAGAGCAAAGTCTTGGGAGTAACTTCATAGCAACCTTCTGGCCAAGAAGTTTTATTAAGTAGGGAGTCTGAAGGATACAATACGATAACATTGCTGAATTTCCAAATGTTTGGGGTTATCTGTGTGTAATGTCTGAGGGGTGTAAACATTGCATGTGAGGATAAAGGGAATTTGTAAAAATTTGGCATTAGAGAGTTTTAAGTCCAGCATATCCTCCATCCTAGTCATTTGACTATGCAGTCCACCCCTCCCATTGCTGAGATAAGCAAAGTGAATTGTTAAATACAGTCAGGACACCACGTCAGATTTCCAAATATGTAAGTATTTATAGCTCCAGCACAAACATAAGCTGTTATTATTGTAACTCCTCTAATTTTTTTAAAATAACCTTTTTAATGTTCCTGGGAGGATCATATTTTTTCACCTGGTATTTCTCTATTTAAATATGAGTGATATATATATTCAGTAAATTCATCTTTGCTGTTTATCTTTCTTCAGCATAGGTAAAGAGATGAGGATGCACCTGTTTCCATATGTTCTTCCATTTTTCCTAGAGTAGATACCTCAAAAAGGTCAATATTGGATGCTCACTGAACTTACTCTCCACCTCAGTCGAATCTGCACATTTTGGCAGGGCTGGGAATGGCCTTCCTTAGTATATGTCTCCCTAGTTAGAGGACACTTGGGCTCCTGATCCCTAGCATGAATAAAGTAGACTCGGAATCTCATGTTGTTTATGTATTTACTTCATTCTGTAAATATTGATAAGATGAGAGTCTAACATTATCAAACAGATTGCTGTCCTCAGGAACTGACAGACCATTTAGTAATTATTCATGAATTAACTTTTTTACATGGGAATTTGGTAACATTTCTCATACTGAAATATCACTACCATTAGGAAAACCAAAATATAATAAATTTAAAATACTGTATGCACTTTTCTCTAAAGTAATAATATTGAGGGAAGTGATGATGTACTTGATATGAAAATATTAAGTATGCAATTATATTTAATCCCTACAGAAGTTTTCTGTGTTATAAACCACATTTATATGTCAATTGACAGAGATTCAACAAACCAAAAGGAGTGACACGATGCCTTGGAAATTCTATCCTGTAATCTGTGAATGTGTGATTCATACACCAAAAGAGGGCTATCAAATGGTGATAATTGCTGTGGAAAAAAAATAAAGTAGAGGAGGAGAAAGAATGACAGTACATAGGAAATACAGTCTTTTGTAGGATGAAAAAGGAAACCATAATCTCCATGTAGTATTAGAGCAATCACCCGAAGGGGAGCTAAAGCAACCAGCAGGAAATCTGAGAGAAAAGAATTTCAGGTAAGAGGCAGCAATGAAAATATCCTGAAGCAGGAGCAGTAAAGTGGCCAACAGAAAGAAGTGGGAAATCCAGTCACAGAGATAATAAGAGCTATATTATTAGGGCTCCGTGGACTATTGTAAAGGTTTTAATTTTTTTCAAAGTGAAGGGAGAAGATACTACTGGGCTTTGAAAGATGTGTTGGATAAAAGGACTTACATCTGATGAGGATGACTCTGGCTGCTGTACTGAGCCTAGAGGAAAGAAGACGAGACAGACATAGGAGGACAGAAGACCAGGGCAAGCTGTGGTAACTGTGAGCAGGCAGGTAGAAAGGCCATAGACCTAATGTAAGACACAGTGAACTCTGCTAAAGCTTGAATGGAAGATGTGGGGAGAAGAAACAAAGACTCCCGGCTGTGTGACCTGAATAGCTAGAAGGGGATGTTGTGGTCCCCAAGATGGGGGCACTACAGGAAGAGCAGATGTGGTGAGGAGAAACCAGAGACAGAGCTTTGGGTGTGGTACAGTAGAAGGGACAATTACGTTTTATAAGTGAACATTTAGGTATGTGATTGTGAAGTAGAGGGGCATTATTCAAGATTGAATTAGGAGGGTGGAGGATATTGCATAGATTTACTTAAATCCATGAAACTGGATGAATATGCTAAGGTAATTAATGTATAGATGGAGAAGAGATAAAGTTCAAGGTCAAAATATAGAAGGTTATGCAGCTGTAGTGGTTGTAGAAGTACAAAGGGATGAAAAATGACTGCAAAGAAGTCTGGTACAACAGAAATACCAGAGTAAGTAATGTCCTATGAGGTGGTGTATTGTTAACATTTCTAATATTATTTTTTATTTAATTTACCCCATCTGTACTTAACAACTTAAGCCCCAGTGTCCCAGCCATTCTCCTTGCGCTTTTTTAAAGAATTTCCATTCCTTTTACAACTTGCAAATGTAGTAATTCAAATCACCTGACAAGTAATTGGTAACCTCTTTTAAATTTAGACTTCAGTAGTAATTTCATTAATTAAATCAGTGAACTTCCCACATACCTAATGGAGTTATCACTGACTTCTTAAACTTCACTGGGGAGTTATTCTAGATATAGAAATTCAGGCAGAATCTAAATTCCACCTAGAAAAGAACAATATACCTTTAAAAGTTTTAAGAGGGCTAAATCTCATCAGGTCTTCCATTTTAAAATTGGGGACAATTGAAATATTCATGTAAAGGGTGGGTGTTAAGCAAATTTTAAGAACTGAAAATAAATTACCAGTCCTTGTCTTCACCCCTCTCCGTCAAATTTAGTACAAGATTGTGAAGTGAAAGGTGGCAAGTAGAGAAATAAAATCTTCTTTAACCTCTTCACCCAGTCAATCACCTGCTTTTACTTAGTTCCTCTCTCATATCCCTAAATCTTTCCTCTCTTTTTGGAGCTAATGTTCTCATGCAGGTAACAAAAATAACTTCTCTGGTAGACTTGAAGATAACTTCCCTGTTGTTTACTTTACTACTGTTTCATCTCTTTGTCCATCATAAGTATAACCATTAAAACAATTGTGCTCACACATGCCAGAATATTGTTCCTATTTCTACTTTTTTTCATATCTATTGTTTATTCTCTCTTGGCTTTCTCTTTCAGACATATTGCCAACATTTTTTAACTTTCCAAAGATAAAATATTTTGGTTTTGTTGATTAACTCTATATTTCATTTAGTTCATATTAAAATACATTATTTTTAATCTATTTATTAGTTCCTATTTTTGCCATTTTGGTAGGGTTTTTTTTTTTTTTTGGCCTATGTTGTCATGTGCTTTATTTCTTTTAATTTAAGATTTTTCTTTTTGGTGTATATATTGTGAGGTTCCAGATTTCCTTCTATGTGCTGCTTTGCCTATATTTTATAGAGGGCTTTTCATTAGCTTATATTCATAAATCATTCAAAATTGTAATGACATATTTAAATGGGTGTTTTCCAGTGGAGAGATTTATTTTTCACCATTACATCCATGATCATTTATTGCTATTTGCTATTTTCATTGGGTGTTTTTACAGGTAATGTAGCCTGTATGATCCCTGATCATCAAGGCTCCTTAAAATTCCTTCATGACACCTGTTCATTGTGGTTTCTTAAAATAAGTACTATTTGTGTGACTATTCCAGATATGCTTAAAACAATTACTTAAATGGCTTTAAAAACGCATTGTATAAATGTGGCTTATTAACAATAAACATCTCTTCTATTCTCGAATGAAATATTTATTAAGCATCTGCAGTGTGCTTAGCACTGTGCCAGGCAGGGAAGAGATCAGCATCTCCAAATCAAATATCCTCTTCTTAGTGACTCTAGTCAGGAGCCGAAGAATGAACAAGCAAGAAGGCACTTTCATGTCAACACATGGTCATAATGAAGGGTCATGATTGAGAGCACCCAAGGGCGACCAGAAGGCTTTTATTTTGTCACAATAGGGCAGCACATCCCTGGTGAGATGACATTTTAAGCAAGACCTAAAAGTGAGGAGAAGCCATTTGAGTTTGAGGAAACAAATTCTCCTCAGAAGAAAGGGCAAGTACAAAGGCTTAGAGGCAAGAATATTGGCATACTCTAGGAATAGCCAGGAAATGGAAAAGGCTGAAGAACTTAGGGTATGGGGCAGTATTGCTGCAAAGGGGAAGTAGGCAGAGCAGAAGGGGGCTTGAGAGTCTTGGAAGCAAACTGACATTTTGCTCTGAGTGACAGGGAAAACCTTTGTAGACTTTGAATATTAAGGATTTTTAAAAGATCTTTCTATATTGCTGGGTTGAGTATAGACTTGGATATTGGGCAGATTTGAGGATGAGTAGAAATGATCAAAGACAGTGAAAGGCCAGTTGAAAGTCGGGGAGATTGGAACATTTCTTAGGGCACAGAATAGCTAATAATGTGGTGAAAAGTGGTTGAATTCTGGCAGTCAGGATGCAGGAAATGAATGGGTATGTGGTATAAGAGAAAGAGGGGACTCAAGGATGATGTCCAAGGTTTTACCTGCACGATACAAAAATGGAGTTGCAAGGTACTAAGCTCAGAAAAAAAAAAAATCCATGGAGGGAGCAGGTTTACATGGGAGAAACCAGAAGCTCACATTTAGACATTTAAATTTGAGTTGCCAAGAACACATATTTAAAGGAAGGCTGAACAGTAGTTGGATAAAGAAATCTGTGGCTAAAGTGAGATATCTAGACTCTATACCTATGTGTGATTTTTGAAGAAAATAAAAGTGCCATCACATTAAGCAAAATCACCCAAGGAAAGAATGCAGAAAAAGGAACAGATGCAATTGAGAAGAGAGACCTTTGAGTACTTTAATATTTCATTACTAAGGTAAAGAAGAGGTATCTCTGAAAGGAACTGAGGAATATTATGTAACAATGAGGAAGAGCCGAGGCATTATGATTTCATCAAAGCAATGAGCTTTAAGAGGCAGGGAGCAATCAGTTTTGTCAAATGCATTAAGTAATTTGCAGAGGGGAAGGCTTAACAAATGGAAATCTAGTTAACTAGTGACATCCACAAGGGCTAACCACGTCCACAGTAGTGATGAAGCTCTGATTAAGGGAGTTTAGTAGAGATAAAGATATATGCGTGACTCTCTTCAGGGAATAGTTCAATCTGCTTGAAGTAAGACAGTGACTACAATAGAAAGCTTTTTAATGATACACTGGGTAAGAGCTGTGTCCATGCTAAGCCAAAGAGAATGGTGCCTTGTGTGCAAGTGGAGAGAGCTATTTAAAGAAGAAATGACAATTGCTTGACTCATGTCTCGGTGTTTCAGAAGAAGCACTCTTGATCTGGTTTGAGAACCGTGAGTGTTTCTATGGAGGAAATGGGCTGGCACACGGGTAATCATGTTTCTTCTCTTCCCTACACTCCCACCCCTTATGTGCAAGCTAGGAAATGCCAGTAAGGACACAATTGTATGTCCCTCCCTACTTGTTAAATAAATCTACATTGAGGATGTGTGCTTATCAGTGAGGTACTAGTTTCCTCTTTTGAAAGATTTAAATACCTTCTGATTCTTAATTCTGATTCTTAATTCTTCTGATTCCTCATGATTATGTGAACTGTGCTTGTTACAATTAACATCTCTCTTGGTATTAATCTTCCCATTTGTAAATTTTTATATCTCTATTTCATGTGTTTCAGTTTTCCTCAGATATTTGGGGATCTCCAGTTTTTCTAGTCACACTTTCATTTGAGAATCTTTGCTTTTATCACAGCCAGACTCAGGTGAGAGCTGCTTAACGAGATGTCTCAGTGTTTCCAGTGGAGTATGAGATCCATCTCCCTCCACAGTTCACTCTTAGAGTCTAATGTGCCTTTTCTTCCCAAGTTCTCTTTCTCAAGTTGCACTTCTTTGCTGAGCTAAATCATTTGCTTGGTACAGATGCTAAATTCAAATGCTTTGGTGGTAGCTCTGTGTTTCACCTTTCCTGTGTCTCCATAGTGCTTGGCTTCCACCAGTGTTCATACAAGAGTCAGGTCGTCCTCAGCAAGAATATTTTCCTTGATCTACCACAAGCCATAGGTACTTCTGCTTATTTCACTGTAGATAAGAGCACTTTTCCTCTCTATCTTTCAAAAGGTCCCCAAAGTTCCTAATTTACTAATGTTAAATTCATATTTTTTCAATTCTATTCTCATTAATAAATTATTTTCAAAAATTTTTTGAGATATGAGGGTGAAGAATTTGGAAGAGTACTGGCAAATATCAATTTGCATGACTATCCTTTTAAATCCTTTTATGTTACTGAACTACTCACAAACCTTTGGCAAAACTCCATATACTTTAGGTATATTTTTAGGTGACAAGAAAATTTATAAAATACATATATTAAAAAATAATTTTTAAATGTTTATCATAAGTAAAATGTAAACATGACTAAGATATTATATAGCAATAAAAACTACTATTGTCAGTAACGTCTATAAATCCCAAAGTGATGTTGAAAGATGAAAATAACTGTAAGATTTTATATTGTGCCCTTTGATAAAGTAAAAAAAAATTAAAATTGAACAATGTATGTTTTAAGGAATGTGCTACATGAAGGAACTCTATGCAGAAATATTTACCCCTGCAAGAATGATCAACACAGGATTCAGAATAACTATTTCGCAGAGGAAGAGAAACAGTATTGTAAAGCATGAGTACATTTATTTTCATATTTGTAGTTTCCATAATATTTGTGAATATCCTATGCTGTTAAAAATGAACAGCAAATAACCAGATAGAAAAAATTTATGTCATGAAACATGTATTGTAATTAATCTGCATCTTAGGAAAATATTCTTCCAAAGATGTGTAAAACTTTGCAACACAGTTTATCATTGGCTTTTCCTTCTTTTCCTTTCCACCACAAGTGAATTGATACACTAAATATATTTCTTTCTCTTCCAATTCCAAAAGTTCTCTGGCTTTTTACAAATGCTAGCCATCATACAACTCTAGGAGTATCTTTTGATATTCACATTTCTTGTAACACACAATAAAACTGCATTTTCATTCTGTTTCTTGGTCTTAAAAAGCATGTATGGTTAAAATTACCAACTCAAGATGTGATTTTGTATCACAAACAGTGATTTGGTGCAAGGAAATGTAAAGAGTGGCTACTGTTGGTTTTTCATAGATGGCTTTTATCAGTTTGAGGTAGAGAACATCTATTCCAATTTTTTGTAGGGCTTTTATCATAAATGCATGTTGGATTTTTTCAAATGCTTTTTCTGCATCTATGAAGATAATCATATGGTTTTGGTCCTTGGCTCTATTGACATAATGTATTACATTGATTGATTTGCATATGTTGAACCATCCCTGCATCCCTGGGATGAATCCCACTTGATCAGGGTGTATGATCTTCTTGATGATCTTCTGC
>NW_004624733.1:23873123-23974719 GCF_000247695.1 Heterocephalus glaber | reverse complement strand
GGAGGGCAAGGGAAGGGGAAAAAAATAAGAACCAAGATACTCATGTAATGGTACAAGATCCCAATGATGAATGTAACTGTATTGTGTACCTAAAATGTACCAATAAACTTAATGGGAAAAAATTAAAATAAAAAAAATAAATAAAAAGGAAGCATTTGGCAAAATTTTATTTTTGTTTCCAAAATCTGTGTCGGGTGACAAACAGGACTGCAGCCATCTTTCCCACACAAACACAAATTTGGCCACCTTTCCCAAAATTGTAGAATAAACTGAGTTCATGAACCAAGGTACCACTTTATAGCATGGTGACTGAAAGTACTATCCTTATTTCATTATTATTAGTGTTAAGATTTAGAAATTATTTTAAAGCAGCAGTCACAGAAACTGTTGTGGTTTACTAGAAGTATTATCTTTAAAATGTTTTTTTAATAGTTATTCATTAAACTAAATCATCTGTCTACCAAAGTCCAGTTATGCTTCTACCAAAACATTTAAAAATATGGATGCATCTCAGAACTCATGCTTCTTTAGGTGTTCTGACTTTAGATCCCCATAGGTAAGGTTAAGCCTGGGCACCTAACCTTTTCTGACAATTCAATTCTACATTTCATCTTTACCCTTTTGGAGCCAGTAAACCAAGTGCGAACTGTGCCAAGGCAGGTGCTGGGGCATCTTAACCCTTCACCTTTTTCCTCACTTGCAATTTAATGGGAGGAACACGTTCAGGCTTCCCATTGCTAGGTTTCAGAATTTCATTGGTGTGGGAGGCTTCCCGAAAGAGCATTTCAAGAGACAGATGATGCTGTTGTGCCCCTTCTCCACAGCATCAATATCCACTATTCTACGGAGGATTAACTGGAGTAAGCACTCTGCAGTCCCTGGTTATGAATTGTAAATGCGTGACAATTACAGCTCTGGAGATGAAAAATACATTTTTTATAGTGATTTGTGGGACCCATTCTTATTGGGAATGAGCTTAAAATTGCCAGATTCATTAGCTACTTAAGCTATACTAGTCATATCCTTTGTGTGTTTGTGCATTAGGCTTTCTTCATCAGAGAAATAAGCTTACATAATTTCTTTTAAATTACACATCGTGGAGAAGGAGGTAAGCAGCATGGGAAGGTTTGTGAGAAAAACTATAAAATAGAAATTCCAAGAGCAGGTTCACATTAAAAAATATTTAATGAGCAATAAAATGTTTCTGTAGTGATTCCAAGGGATGCACAGCGTGGTCCAGAGGAAAAACAGCATGTGCCAGTAATTCCTCCTGAGAATGATACAATTTAGAGGGTCCAATTATTTTCTATTGCTCAGGTTGCCTTGTCTGGTTATCTTTTCATTTGAGAATGTTTTGTTTTGTTTTCTTTCCTGTTTGGAGTTAAGGATAGTAAACTGGTATTGATGTACTTTTTTACCAAAATTATCTGATGGCCTGATTATTTGCTGATGGTTGATATGAAGAATAGTAGAAAAATCTCACTGTATGACAAAATGAAAGGCATTTTCCCAGGAAAGGGAGTATCATATACATAAAAATAGAAGTATAGAGAGTAAGCACATTCCTTTAGGCTAGACCTCAAATGTTTTCATTCATCTATCAAAGTAGTTGGATTTGTATGTGTATTAATTATACTGATATGAATTACATAACACATATTTGTACATTGATGATATAATTTATATAAAATTTATACAAAATACACTTAATGTAATTAATATATATTTATATAAGTTATATTTATATTAGTAACATATTGTCATTTACTCAGTAAGCATCCATTGCCACAGGTATGCTGCTAGGTTTATGAACAAAATGATAAAATAGAATCTGCCCCTCACCTGATAGAGCTACATCCTATTTGGGTTGTGAGACAGTCAAATCAAATGATGACGAATTTGTGCATAATTATTAATTGTGCAATGGTGCAATGAAAGTGCACAAGATACTATAAAAGTGTGTGAAGAGACGTGTTCCCTAATTTTCATAATAAACCTTATTAAAAATGTCTGCCAACTGTCTAGACTTCTGAATCTATTAGTGCATCACCCTAACACCTTAGAGAGGCCAGTGCACAGCAAAAATACTGCTGTATACTTCATTCATCTGCATGTACTCTTATGACACTGCTACATACAGGGGAAAACTGAGACATAGAAGAAAACGATGTGGTTCCCACACTCCTGTGGATGGTCTTCACCAGTTCAGGCATAGATTTGTTCCTCCATTGCCAGTTTCTCTTTTTGTGGTGATTAATTTTTCATGCGTCATCTCAGTTAGACTTTGATGCCCGGTTGTTTGGTTGAGTGTTAATCTAAATGTCTCTATGCAGATATTTTTTAGATGTGGTTGAACACTTGTAATCTTTTGACTTTAAACAAAGTGACTCCCTCTTGTGGGTAGGCCTCATCCAATCAGTTGGAGTTTAAGATTACAAATTAGAATTTCCCAGAGATAAAGAAATTTAATTTGAAAAGCCTAACATTGTATTTCTCCCTGAGTTTCTAGTCTGCTTGCTAGTTTGGGTTTTGGGCTTTTCCTATGAATTCTGGATTTATTGGTCTCATACATATGTATTTTTTTCCCTTAAAGTAGAAAGTAAGGTGAAGCTTCTTGTGTAAATTATTTATCGAGAAGCTATTTCTAGTGGAAATAAGTCAGAGAGGTAGAGATGTAGAAGGGAGAGCTGGTAAGGAATTAATATCAGGTGAAGTCTCAACTTCAGCCTGGTTTTAGTGGGAGTTCTGGAGAGTAGAGTAAAGCTGAGAGTCATTTTCACTTCAAAGAATAGGAACACTCATATGGCTTTCTGTGATTCTGGTTTAAGTTACAAGATGCAAGGCACAAAGACACTGTGGTTAAGACATATGAAACATAAGCTACATGTTCACTAACATGGGTGTAGCATGGGAAGTCCCATCATATATAGACAGGTCATACATTGGACTGAGATGATCTTAGCTGTGCTTTATTCCTACTGCTTTAGTATACAGTGGCTAACCAAAACAATGATAGATTAAACATAGAATTTAATATGGCTGAACATCTCTTACATAGGAAACTTACACATAATCTTCCCTTTCTTGGTTCCAAAAAAGAGGAAAAAAAATAGTTGTAGGTCAACTACCATCACAGTAGTCAACAAATAGTTAAAACCCATTGTGTTATCAGAATGGTATTAGATGGTGAGAAAGAAATAGAAGTACAGAGCCTGATTCACACATGAAGAAACATTTACATGAGAAAATTGTGGAAGGGAACACCTATTATCTGAATGACCTTCAGGAGAAGGATTTTTGTTCACCCTTTTCAGTGACAAGAGCATCAAACTAAAAAGTGAAGAACAAGTTAATGTTTATGTCTTGAGTACAAATTCATAGGGCAGATTTTTTTCACCAGCATGGTGGAAATTTAGGTAAGATTTCTGTTAAGGTTTTGAGGGAGAATCCCCTCTTCTATGGGGACCCTAGTTTGTGTTCTTCAGATCATCAACTGACTGAATGGGACCAAAACATACTGTGGAGATAACTTTTTGTTGTTTTTGTTGTTGTTGTTTTGTTTTTATTTTACCGTGGATCGAACTTGGGACCTTGCACTTGGAAGGCAGGCGCTGGAACCACTGAGCTAAATCGCCGGCTTATTTAATAAGCCTTTTCCTTTTTTGTTTTTTTTTTGTTTTGGTACCATCAAATTCGGGATCTTGTGCTGGCAAGGCAGGTGGCGGCACCAGTGAGCTAAATCCCCAGCCCCTTTTCCTCATTTTTAATGTGTGAATGATAGTGAAATCTGTCTAAGCCAACTGATATGACAATGACATAAATTCATAAAAATGTTTAGTATAGAAAAAATGCATCAAAGCTATTTCTACTATTTTTTGTCTGGTGGGACTGCAGGCTACATGAAATCAAAGGTTTAATTTTCCACAAGTTTTTCTTTTTCTGTCCAGAACTTACTACAGTTATTGGCTTACAGTAAGCAGTTCATGTGTACTTCAATGAATCAATAGGAAACGTTCACCAATATGACACCTGATTTTATTTGCTTCTTGCCTTTTTGCCTTTGGTAACATTTAGAACTTTAATTTCTACACTTAGGATTATCCAGGGCAAAGGATTACTGCTAGTTGTAAGTTATGTACAGCTGTCACTTAATGCTAAGTAATAGTATTTGAGTCAATTTTATGTATTAATCATTCTTTGAGGATGTACCTATTGGACATTATCCTTTAGGGAAATGTCTTATGTATAAGGGAAAATGGAAGACATAGGGGGTGTAGGTATTGCTGAGCTGTTCAATGAACTATGTTACTGAAATGTTGCCAATTGCCACAGGTCTCTTCAAAGTTCTTAATCAGATTTGCATATACAGTTCTTATCTGAAAAATTACTAGTTATGCAGTAGCATCTATGTATTAATATTTGATCAAAAATAATCAATTAAATAGTCCTTCTGTACCTTAAATGTGTTCCTCTCTTGACAATTTAGGATATATCCAGGAGAAGAAACAGTCTATTATATTCTTTTATTCATTCATTCCCTCACTCTCCAGAAAATCTGTTTGCTGTCTTTATGGTGGGCACCCATAATGTACTTTGGGAATGAAACAGTAAATAAAATCCTTTCCTTCAAGTCACTAAGAAACTAATAGAGGGGCCCATTTTCTTCTAAAAATTCTATGTTGATATACAAAATGTAAAAGACTTGGATAACAAATGGTACATTGACACTTTTATGAATTTTGGTTGTTCACACTTCCATGTAAGTACCACCTATAGCAAGCAGTATTCCTGAAGCTCCTTGCCCCTTTCCAGCCATAGCTCCTCACCCAGAGAGAACTCCTACTCTGACTTTTAGCACAGTGCATGAGATTTATTTACATTATGTAAGTAGATAGATCTTTGTGATATTCGTTAAAGAACTCTGGAAAGCCAGGTCTTTGAAGATTTTAAATTATAGCAGAACCAAGAAGAACAGAAAATAAAATAAATTAAGTCTTCATAGAATTATGATAATTCAGTTGTATCAAGAATAATGTAGACAATTTTGTCCATGATAAGTAGTGGAATAAGAGGGCTTTAATGTAGAAGAAAAAGATATGCAGGAGCAATATTTTGTGTTGTATAGGTAGCAAATGAATACTTTTGCCAGACATTAAAATCAATCATAGAAGAAACTTGGGGAAAAGCAACCAATGTAAATGAGGATCAAAAATAACACTTTTCATCACCTAACAAGAGGTAGGAAGTTAAGGTAGGAAGTAGAAGGTTAAGAATAACCTAATTTGACATTGGGGAAGAGATTTTAGAAGGAGTTATAACTTCCTCTGTACAAAGGCAGTATTTCCTGCTGAATTGGAAAGTATTTGTGGAACCTGAATGAAGACATGACTGTATATTTCTGAGTATTTATCAAGTTCTTTCCTAAAACTCTGGTGCTACAGGAGGCAATAGGGAGTTCGTGAGAGAAAAGGCTCACATTCTTCAATGACTTGGAAAGTATGGGGTTAAATATAGTGGATTTCTTTTCATAATAATTTGAGTGCCTTTTATATCTGCACTGGGAATTAGAGGAGAAAAAAATATTGTATGTTTTCTTTTACATTTGTATTTTACTGAAGAACTTTGACATTTTAACATTTCAGAGCATCTTACAGTGTGTATAGTGTTCTATAGCAGAGTTCAAGGAAAGATGTTATAGGGAAGAAACTTTAAAAATAGCCTGTTAGCAATTTCAGCCTATATCCTAGTGATTTTGGCACTTAGCATGTTAGGTCTATCCATATTGTCCTAAAATGTATGACTTAAAGAATAAAGAAATCAAACAAAATATATGAACATTGCTATAACTTCAGTCAAATCATCTGTTAACCCAGAGGTTTCTATCTTGGGCCCTGAATCCCCAGGAATTTTCAAAGATTATGTAGTACTTCACGGTCCCTAGTGATAAAAAGGCAGGGAACTCCTAGCCCAGTGAAAAAACTTAGGAGTGTGTGAACAACATTTTTCTTCAAATTTGAAATGCTCCTCTTGAAAATAAGATGTTCAAAGAAGACAGGGCTCTGTGAAGGAGAATCCCTCTTGTATAACAAGAAAGGATCAAGATGCTAACTCTGGTTAGCTGAGCAGCACTGACATCGAAAGCAACATAAGCATTATATGCTGTGAGAATGAAGTTGAAGAAAGTTTCCTCTGATTGGATGGATTCACAGCCAGCCACAGCCGTGGGTTATAGTTCAAGAACCACCCGTGTGTGAGTCTGGCTGGGTGTGCTGACTAAAACCAGTGATGAACTCTTTTTTTAAAAAAGGACAATGGCCATTCCCCTTGCACAACCCTTAGTCATAGTTACAAGAGCCTATCATGAGTATTCATTGCTTCTGGATTGGTTTAGTTTTTCTCTTTTTAATTTAACATTTCCCTTCCAGTGTTCAAAAACTGCAGATACGTAGATGGTGAAAGACTGTACACATAGTAAAAGCTTAAAGTTGTATGTGTTAAAAAAGGCTAATTTCTTGTGGTAGCACAGTAATTTACAGTTGTCCTAGATAGATCTGTATTCCTTTCCTCTTATAATTCTTGACAAATAAGGGTAGAAATACAGAGAAGAAGAAAAAAACAAACTATTTTCAACAGCAGCTCCAAATGTGTCACTTTTTATTGTATATTAAAGATGATTAGAACTCAGTAAAATTTTAATGTTTCCACACTTCCCTTTGGCCACAGTTTAGAAATGACATTTGAATTTTTTTCTATCCTTCTTCTGGTTTAGTAGGTATTACTATTATTTTGTGCTTAGAAACTTAAGGAATCAATTTACTTTTAACCAAATAACTCCCCAATTATACTGTTTCTTAGAACTCTTCTTTACACCAAATGAAAATCTTTCTGTCATACACTTTATATATGTCACACAGAAATCAGAATTACCTGAAGATTAGAAGGATCTGACTAATTGCATTGATCCTAAATGTTTCTCTCTTCAATTAAATGAAGTTTTGAAAATATGCTATCACTTTAATATTTCTATGACCATGTTTAAATAATCATCTTAACTTGCACTGAGTATTTCACCTTTATTTATCCTTTAAATGCCTAGTATAAAATATTGTATCAGTATATTTTAAGGCTGGGTGGGGGTCCAAATACATTCTGGACTACTTAGCAAAAAGTGAGATAACAAAAGATCATAGATATGCAGTCATTTTCTCAATGTCACCTCCAACATCTCCACCCACTTCCATAATGTTTTAGAGACAAAATTGATCAACACTAGTTCAAGAGTTATTCCATTTGACTTCCATGTTCTTTCAGCTCTCTTAAGAGGTTTTCTTTTTCATTTTTTTGAAATTTTAAAATGTTTTCTCATTCATAAGTAAATTTAACTTCACCCAATTTAACTTCACCCATCTGGAACAGTAAAGGATACTAAATCTAATCCAGTGTTTTAGTTCTCTGGATAAAAGAATAAAAACCCAGTGTGATTCTGAAATTTTCCCACTATGGCCCAACAAAATCATGAAAAGTATGGCACACTATCTCTGTGATGATCTTAGTTGCCTAACTTACTTGCAAATCTAAACTTTGATTTTATAATTGGTAATTAAAGTAGCTCTCTGGGTACATTCCAGTTGTACTGGGAAAATTGCCACCAAATACTGTTTGTGGCAAGTATCCTCAGAACCAGAGGAGAAATAAATGTTAGTGAATGACAGAATTAAGATTCATTATGTAAAAAATACTGACACTGCTGGATATGACTGATCACACAAGGTATAAGAGTGATTTGATTGGATTCACCATGATGGGCTTGGAAGAGATAAAATAAGAAAATACATTTCAACATGAGCAGTGGTCCTGTGTTAAAGATATTTCCATGTTAAATATAAACACAGGCAAAATAGATATTTTGAAAATATACAGTTTTCATGTGCATATGGGGATGTATGTAGTCACACACACACAAACTTACTATGTGTGTGGTGTTTAATTCCTATCTGGATACAATAGCATGGTTCAAAAGTACCTTTTCAGTTAAAACTACTGAAGCTTGATTTTCAACACCTTGCTATCTTATCTTTCTTCCCTTCAATCTCTCAGTTAATAGGATTTCTATAAACCAGCACAGCAGTGGGCTTGGTAACTCAGCAGATTAGTCGGTGAGCTTTCATCCTTGGAACCTGGTTCAAATTCAGTCCCAACGAAGATGTCCAATAATCCTCCATGGGCCGATTGCTCTCAAAAGGGCATGAAGCCTAGTTTATCTCTGAACCTGATTTGGAGCTGTTTTTTTCCATCTTTCCTGTAACTTGAGGTTTCATTCATGCAACTGGAAAAAAGTATGAAATACAGCTTTTTACTTTTAGGTCATAGGCTAGTTTCTCTTCCACAAAGATCTGAAAGGGGAAAAAGATTTCTCTTGTTTTTATTCCTACCCATTAATGTGCAAGGAATATCTAAAAATAGAGCAAAATCATTTCTGCATGCATTTAAACCCCCCTTGTCACAAGTTTTCTTAGCTTCCTTATACCACTTTCTAACTATAGTTTTGTTTAAGGCAGTCAAATCTTTCTTTAGCTTCTTTTGTATTAGTACATATTTGCAATACATAATAACTACGCTTATCTTAGGGAATTGGTTCATATGCATATCACATCTTAATGGTTTTTACTTCACTTTCCCTCCCTGTCTCCTTTTTCTCCCCATCCCATGTTACTGCATTGAGTCTAAGATGATGACCCTTTGTTGTTTTGCTTCTTTGTATCAACTATATCTGAATTGAAAATTCCAACATGAAAACCTTTCCTTCCAATCTGTACTAAAGAACTTTCTAGTCAGCCAGGAAAATGTATCGTCTTATACACTATACGCCATCCTCCTCTAATCACTGAGCATCTGATTGTCTTATAGCTCCCTGCATCATCCTCCTTCTGAAATGTGTCGGTCTTCTTTTTGGTCCTACTCTATTGTTTAAGAGCTAGCTGGCAATCTCATCTATAATAAAAACAGCACTAAAGCAGGAGTCAGATAACTGGCTTTCTAATTTCCATTTCAGTTCTGAGACTGACCAAGGCATTGATGAAAATGATGACAATGACAATAATAACCTAAAATCAGTTTTAGCTATCTGCTAGCAAGTGCTAGATACTAGTTCCAGTTTCAGGTGGGTTTTTTTCTTTTTGTAGGATTTATTTCATATGTTTATTAATATATCTCTAACATATGTACTAGACTTATAAAATCCTCACTAATCTTCTTTAGAAATGTGCACAGAAAATTTTAATCAGTTAGCACAAGCTATATTTCAGAATTAAACTCAGTTTGGTCTGATTTCTTTTTTCTAACTTCTCATAGTGACCCTGCTGATGCTCTTTCTTCAATATCTCTTAGCTTTATCAAATAAAAGAATCTTTAAAGATGATCATGAAGCCCTTCCAGATGGAAAACTAAAGTGATTTTCTACATTTTATTTCCACTGTATTATCTGACAAATTTTTCTCAATATTTGTTATAAGTTAGCTTTTTTTTCTTTGATGGAAAACACATGCATGCACACACGCATACACATTGCACACACTGTGCCACAACTAGTACTTGGCTTTAAGAGGTTTTTTTTTATTAATACAAAAAAGTTTTTAATGCATAGTCTATAGTCGACAACCCAGTTCATTGAAACATTTACTTAACAAGGGTTTAAATCCTTTTCCTTAATGTTTTATTTTAATTAAGGTATAAAGTTTCTGTAAACTAAAATTTAGGAGATATTTGAATATTGTTAACATCCGTTTTGCATAGTCCCAACACCATGAACTTTCAAACCTTTTAAAATAGGAAAGGATTAAGAATGACATATAATTTTGAAAGAAACTATTGTCTATTATTACTAATTATAAGCAGATTTATTCAGAATGAATAATATCTAGAAAATGATTATGACCTTTTGTTCCCTCAAATGGCAGAGAAGTTAGAGTGGCCAGCACATTTTTCATCAGCAGTTAACTGAGTATGAAAATCAAAATCAACTACTGAAAACACTTAACAAATAAAAAAGCTAGATTTGGAGAAAAATTTCAAACCTCCAGTACGTCTTTTTCTTTTTAACACTTTTATTCAGTCACTGCACAAAAAAAGACAGAGTTGGAATGTCTATAATTTTAAATGTGTAATTTCTGTTCAGAAATTCTTGTAATGAAAGTTATACTTCTGTATTTCTATTTAATTCACTTGATAAATAGAGGAAAGCAGTTTGGTTTTTAGGAATTCTCCAGTCACTGAGGCTTATTTTTATAGATAGCAAATCTAAAGTGAAGATCTGATGGATCTGTTAATCAATGTATCAGATAAAAAACTTTTAGTAGCTAGAAGGAGTCCGTTAAATCCAATCTTACCATCAAGAATATTAAAGTAGTTCTTTGTTTTACAAAGGATTTCTTCATTTATCACTATGATCATTTTTATTTAATCATCTTAACTGAGCACTATTGCATAATAATCATTGCGGAATATCAGAACTAGTTTCAAATCTTGACTTCATTATTTATTGAGCGAAGAAAAAAAATCCCTTCATATATATAGGTCTCCACTTATTATAAAATACAAACAGTAAAAATTACTCTTCTAATAGGGTTTCTGTTGTAATGATTAAATAAGAACTTTCATATGAGTTTATCTGTATAGCCTCCATGTTATATGTCCAATTTATGGTTGGTAATTTAAGCAGAGTTAATATGACTTCAGTGGCATGACAGAGGCAAATGTCATTGCCTGCAATAAAAAAGAAATAGTTGGGGAATAGTAAACTTTGTAAGATAACTTTAGTTTTATTAATTTTTCTTAATTTTGGTACTCCAGTATTCTTTATTTAAAAATTTAGCCAAAGACTGAATGTATTTCAGAACTCGGTCTATTTTATCGTGTGTTCTTCCATTATAATGCTTTTACGTATCTATCTGTTAAGATAAAAGTATTATAAGTTTATATAAAATGCATATAAAGAGGTTCTTTCCTACCTGTAGCCTGGAAACCTAGAAACTGCATTTAAGATATTTTCTATATAGTTTTGATCTAAATAGTTCCAATCAGTACTATAGTGTATTTGGCTACACAAGAGAAATTTCACTTCTCTTTATGTAGCAATAATTGCTATTAGCATAACTAATTCACTCCTTCCTTCCTTTTTTCCTTCCTTCCTTCCTTTTTTTTTTTGCAAATCTTAGATAACCATATGCCTGTCACTATGCTAAGTGAAAAGTGTATCATCGTATATGAAAAATTCTTTTTATTTCTGTGGATCTGACAGTGTAGTACAGTGGTTGGCAAATTATAAAAAAATCAACCAAATATGTCTGATATATTGGTTTTTATAAATAAGGTTTTATCAAAACACAGATTTGTTAGAGCATCAATTCATTTACATATTGTGAGACAGTTTTCACATTGGAATGAGTTGAACAGTTACGACAGAGACCGTAAGGCTGCTTGCTGTTACCTTTCTGTCACTGTGAAAAAATAAAGTAAAATAATCAACTTTAAGACAGAAAGGATTATTTTGCCTCATGGTACAGAGCTTCATTCCATGGTCAGGTGAGGTAATAATGTATACTCTATCATGGAGAGTCTTTCTGAGAAAGTCGCATGTAATCTAAAGCTGAAGGTAAAGAATGAGGCTGGTGAAGAATGGGAAAAGCCATGCCTGAGCAGAGGAAAAGATGTGAGGTGCTGGTGTATTCCAAGTGCAGAGATGACCAGTGACTATATGGGGAAAGTGAACTAAATGCAGTTAAGGGAATTCAGGAGCAATATCACCAGGAACCTGTAAGCCCAGTGCAGGTTTGAATATTGTTCAATAGGCAATCAGCGAAAGCTTTTAAACACGGGATATCATGTCATTTCTATTATGAAAGAACCCTGTTGCCTCCTGAGCAGAGAATAGATGGGAGAATTTGTCTATGTCAGGCAAACCCAGATGAAATTCTTCCTCTTTCATTGTGAATTTCTTTTACTGAGCATTTCATTTATAGATATTGAAAATTTTAAATTAAATATTTTGCCAGTGAAGGTCATAAAACAGTTGTAGGAATTAATAAAATATTATTCTATTACAGAGATTAAGACATACACATATATTGAAAAGTTCTTTCCTTGAGAAATGTGACCTAATACTTGCCACAAATCCCCTCAACCTGTTGTTGTTCATAGAGATTATGCACCAGCAGGGGACATAGATTAATGATGAAGAACCTTATCAAGAGCTTCTTCTGTTTTCCTTGCTATAAAATGTAGCTTATGCAACCACTCAGCACTGAAAGTGAGCTCACATTTGTTCTGTAGTTTTCATTTGCTTTCTCTTTTCAGGTGCTGAACACTTTGTATGTTAAAGAGATGGATTTTTGTGAAACAGGAAAGTACTATTTTTTGCTTGACTGTTAAGGATAAATTTGTAAATACTAGATAATAAATCATGGAGTGTTGAATAATGTATGTGATATTATAAATTTAATTTTGATATTTTCATGACTAGCAAAACAACATAATTCATCCACAGTGTAATCACACCTTTTATAACAATTCGTATATACATATATCAGGTTAATTACAGTGTATGTATCTGACAGGAATTTTATGACAGCTGAAAACAGTTTTCATTTCTCTTTATAAGTAGGTGATATCTTTTCTTCTTGGGGCTCATGTTATCAGTTGTATTCAGCATGGGCTGATGGGAAAGCAGTCTTGAAAACACACAGTTCTACTTTTCGAAGCCACCAAATTTTAAATGAAATTACATGAATTCTTTTCCCAAATAAAGTTAACTGTGAGTTTTGCAGCACATATCATCTTCAATGCCTTTTAAAAAGAGACCAATTAAGATCCATTGTCTCCCTTTGTGGCTGTTGCCTTTCAAACAATTGACCAAAAATGAGAAAGAGTTGGCATACTCTCTTTTCAGCATTGCATCTTCTGAGCCCCCATAAGTCTGAGATCACTATAACTGAAGGAGCAAAACTTACTTTGGGAGCTCCAAGATCTTCACAACATAAACTGATCTGAAAATAGGTATCTTTGTGATCGGAGTAAGATGTCACAAGAAATGACATAGAGTCTGATTGTGGGGTGAGTTCAGAGGAATGACACTCATTTGAAATATTTGAGATAAGAAATGAAATCAACACAAATCTGTATTTTAAAAGTAGAATCTGTAGTTCTGTTTGTTCTATCACAGAACATACTGGGAGTACCGCATTTTTAACTGAGAAAGAAAACAAAGTATAAACAGTGACTGTCTTTCCATATCTGAGTATTTTGTTTGCCAGCCGTCACCAGTACTTGGTTTACATTTTCTCTTTATGGGAATTAATAATTTTCACCTTGATAACATCAGAAATTATGTAGTGAATTGAAGCAAATGATTTTGGAGAAATGCTACAATGATTGAGAACTGCCAGAATCATAATAGTGAATTTTGGGTGCTTAATATGTTCCAGTCACTGTGCCAAGCTTTTTTATTTTTTCCTCTTCTTTAATCTCTATTAAAACTATGGAGTAGATATTCTATTATTCTCTATCTACAGAATAGAACATTAAATCTTATTCATTTGATTAATGTTATAAAGGTAAAAATATATAGCAGATCTGAAGTAGAAGTCATCATATTCATCAGACTCACATTTTAATCTTAGTTTCACACAACTGTCACTCTTCCTTTCATAAACCAGAAAATCAATTTTTCCATATTCTAAAAATGTACCAAGTCTGTAAGGCAGTCTGACAAAGGGATTAAACAGATTAAAGATAAATTAAAGTTTCAATAATCATAAGGCTAGATCAATAGTTTACGATATGTCACAAGTCTCTTAGCCACTCACTATGTATTTTCAAGGATGTAATTATGTTTGCAGGATATTTACTAAAAAGAAAAAAAAATATGTGTAGAAAATTAAAAAGGGACAACGTATATTAAAACCATCTTATGATACCATTTAAAATAATTAACATTATCTGCCAAATTGTATTTTAATTAAAATAAGCGTTGAATCTTGATCTAGAAAGGGTTAACTATTCAAAACCCAACCCAACAAGAAATAATTTATTTGTATGTACTACCACTGTGGTAGGTCCTTGGCTTAAATCAAAAATTTAAGCTTCACACCTAATCATTATCCACTTTGCTTTTAACAGATGAGGCTTAAGAAATTGAATAACTAGTAAGAGTCACAGAGGTAGTAAGTAGAAAGACAAGATTTAAGTGTTGAATGTTGTCAAAGTCAGCACAGATAGTGTAAGTATTTACCTTTGAAGCCTTGTTTTCTGTCAGCTACATGATGAAGGATATTATGTTAAAAAAAACACAAAGCTTAGTGAAAAACTCATTTAGCAAAGAGTGAACAAATCAACAAAGCTAAAAAGCAAAAGCCATTGCTCCTTGTATTAATTAAAATAAAGTTTCCAGATCAAAGGACCTAGTCTATCCTTCCTCTACCCTACACTTGAAACCTGGCTTTGACCTCTGCCCTCAGGCGTGAAAATCAACTCATCCAAATACAAAAGGCAAAGGACAAAGACCAAGCTGGGAAACCATTTCTCATGAAGAAAACTGCAAGAATGGGAGATAAGTTTAAGTTGGAGAATTAAGGAAAATAAAGTGATTGAATTGAGCATGGTGCTTTCCATGATTTAAAAATCTTTCTTTGAATAAAAAGTGAAATCTTTCAGTACGACTATACAAGGCAGAAATAGACCATATGATAGATACCAGCATGAATCAACTTTAAACTCTACATAACAACAAATTAAATATAAACCTAAAGTCCAACATGAGCAACCATTGAAGTAGAAGGTCTCTTCTTTAGGGTTAGAGTGGTACAACACCAAGTAGCAAGGACTACTACTGTAACCAGTAATAGTCTTATGTTTCTGTATTTTAGATAATTGCAGGTATTATTTTCAAGTGCAACAGCACATTTTATTTTTTTAAAAATAGGTTATACAACAGTTTTACGTTTTTAGCTAAGGTGGGAGGACTGATAACAATTTCACATTGGTCTACCATTTTGACACAGGGTCTTTGTTTTTCTTTTCTTTTCTTTCTTTCTTTGGTACCGGGGATTGAACTCAGGACCTTGTGCTTGTGAGGCAGGCACGTTGCCACTGAGAAAAATCCCTGGCCCTGATCTATCATTTTAAAGGCGAGCTCTAATACTTTTTCCAATTCTGAGAATATTGTCCTTTTATGGCTATTGAAGGTTTAGAAACCAATATGACCATAGTATTCCTGCCAGAAATTTGGTCTATTATTAACCAGATAACTATTGTTAACCACTGAACAAGATTGTTTTCAGTTTATTAGTCAATTGCCCGATCTTCATGGTCTGGGCTATTCTAAAATTGTTTAGAAAGATACCCTCAGTGATAATGTCAAATATTGCAAGTTCTCGAATTTAATGCTAATGTTCAAGAGCAAAGCTTTAATGTCTCTCAGCATTCTTCTGTTTCATGGACCAGGACTTTTATTCAGGGAGCTGAATTTCAGGGACAAAATCCAAATCCATCCTAGCTGTGGTCCCAGCCTGTTACCTCTGTACTTTCTTTGCAATTGAATAGAATTCTCATGAAACAGGATTTTTTTTTGTCTACTCCTGATATTCTATTTGCCCATAAAATTGGTACCATGTTTCAGTGGATAGGGCATACTCAAAGGACATTTTATAGGTGATTTACTTACATTAAAAGTATTTAATTAAAAAGCTACCATGTGAAAATATTTAAAACATGCATCACTTATTTGCATGATATGTATTCATATGTATACATTGTATAAAGATTTGTGTGTATATGTGAAATATATACATATATAAAAGGACAATGATCACAAAGATGTGCAAACTCTTGAGTGTGTATGTACTGGGGCCCCACTTGGTTGTTCATCTGTGGGATAGTCTTTTTGTATGTTACCTTTTCTTTTAAAAGGTTAACCTTTCCGGTTAGTCCTTTAGACTCTTAGAATCCTCTTCAAATGGGAGATTTAAGTATTTTCTAGTTAATATATCTAGCATTCTTTATGTACTTTATAACTTGCTTGTTGTGGCAGTTTTTCCTCATAATTTATGAGGCTAAATTAAAGCCATTCAGTTAATCCCATTCTATTCATTTTGTGTGGTTTGTTAGTGTTTTTCTTCTGCAAGTCTCTCAGAGGAAAGGGTTAGAAACTAGGAGCCATGGGGTTTATAAGTTGCCGAATGATTAAGAGTGTGGCACTTGGAATTTGACATCTGGCAAGTATATGATAATTCCCAACCTGTGAAAGATAAATGAAGCCCTTTTAAGGCTATGTATTTTATTCATTTATGAAAAGAAAAACAACAATTAAAATTTAATCTCTAAAGAAATTTTAAGAAATTTTAGTGGCTTATATTTTGTCATATTAGTTTACTTATTCTCATTGAAGAAACAAATATTAATCAAGAGGCTTTGCTCTGTGCTGGGCCCTCTTCTAAGTGATGTGAATATGATATAGCAGGAAACCATGCATACTCATATTCCTCCTTTCATAAAGTTTGTGTTCCAGTGGTAGACATGAAAGATAAAGAAAATAAACACATAGGCAGCAATAAGTGCCATGAAAAAAATAAGAAGGGATAGCGTTTGCTGAAACAGAAGGAGGTTTTGATAGTAAATTTCCTAGCCAGAGAGGCCACCCTGAAAAAGAGACATTTGATAAAAGACCTAAGAATTAAGAGCATGAGCCTGCCCCTACTTAGAAGAGAGGACCAGGACTGTCAGTGACTAGACCCTGAAGTGGAACATGTTGAAAGCAATGAAAAAGGTCTATATCTGGCCCACATCTCCTCAGAACTATTCATACAATAAAGAAAAAAGCTAGCATTTGCGATGGCCTACAAAGTTTGACCTATGATTGGGATGATGTGGTGAGAGTAGATTCAAACTGAAGTAGGGTGAAAACAGAGCAAGCACTTAGAGATTGTTTTAATAACTAAGGGAACAATGACTGCAGTTTGGACAATGGTGAAAGCAACAGGAGATGTTCAAGTGTATGTTTTGAAGGTACCAGCAACAGAATTTGGTAATGAATCTCATTGGACATGAAAGAAAAAGAGAAGCTGCTTGCTAGTCAGATTTTTGACTCAAATAGATTTGACACAGTTCAAATCTGAAGGAAGAAAGCATTTTGAAGAAAAGAAAAAAAAAAACTCGGTGACTTTTCAGACTCTAGAAACTTCATGTATTTCCAGATTAATTACCCTAGTCAAGTAGACTATGGAGGTGTCTGTGAAAAACATATACTATGATTCTCTTCTTAAAACCTCCTTTTATTCTCAGCAACCTACTTGAAAACTCACACTGTAACCTACTGGGATAGAACTGAAGGTTTCAGAAAAACGTGCGTGTATATCAAATACCTATCATTTGTTGGTCAGTTTAATTTTCTAGATGTTAATCTTCTAACATCTGGAAAAAGATGCTATTGGTTTGAAGTGAATAATTAATATCATGTATGAATAGACAGTCTGTTCCTAACACACAGTAGATGCTTAATAAATGGAAGCTGCTCTCTAGGTGTTATAATTACAACTATTACAAACCTTGTCATTTGGCTGAGATTAAAGGCTCTACCTATTGTTTATCTCTGAAGTCATTTTAAAGAATATTAAAATAACACAGTCTGCTAAGTTTATATAATTAATATGTAATGAGTGATGAATTTATCAACTTAGTTTTTATGAATATAAAATGAGAAGAAATAGATAATCACAGCATAGTTTTTCTTGCCTTTTGGGTGAAGTCTAACTCATTTGGGAAAAAATGTACTCTATATGGGGGCCTGCATTTTATATATGACTCATAAAAACCTACATTCTCTTTCAGCACTAATTATATAAATCATTAGCTGCTTCAGGTGGCTTACTAGATGCATCTTACCAATGAAATCTAGAAAAACTGTGTTGTCATTAAGTAATTTTATGGAAGTAATTGCCTGTATTAAAAATCCATCTTCTATCTTCCACTCCTGTAGAAGACTTTACCTCCTACTGGGACTCAAAATGTTTTCCTTAAGGCTCTGGCACACCAGCCAAAGGCTTTGAAAAATGGCCTAAGAAGTTGTCCTGCAGCATGTCTACAGCAAATTAATATTCATATACTATTTTATCATTAGTCTTCAAACTGTTTTATATGTGATTTTTGACTCTAGGGAAATGTCATGTAATTCTTTAAATTTTTCACTCTTTGCCTGTTCCACATTTGTATACTGACACCCTTATATGGGCTAGGTGTGGGGTTTAAAGCAGTAAGTAATAGTCCCCTGCCTTCAAGCAGATTAGTCTACAGAGCAGTTCTTGCTAAACCAAAGTCAAGAAGATATTGTTTGGGGAGAAGAAAATTAGTGTGTGAAGAACTGGATTATTGCAGAATTAATAATATTTCTTTACCATAAGACTTTTCAGAAGCCTTAAATGCTGCAAAACATTTTGACTGTTCAAAAGATTTTTCAGAAAATATCATCTAAATTTAAGAAGTATTTGCTTAGCTAAGAGCTCCAAAGTATCATTTGCTACTGATAAATGTTAGTCTGATAGAATACTAGCATACACCAAATAAATTATAGCATCAAGATGAAGAAAATAGTTATTTAGCCTGTGAAAAAGTTGATGGAATAAGACTGGTGAAATTACCATATTGATAATCAAAGGTCGTTTGAAGATTACTTTATTTACTATGTCCTCTTAATCATGGCTTGCTCTTGTTATCTCCAACTTGTAAGACAACTTAAAAGCCTCAGTCTTCAGGACTGAGCTACCTCTCCTATTAGTGACCATTAGATCTGAAGGTATGTTGGGCTGGTATTATGGGATTCCTGTGGATCTTAAGCATTAGATATGAATAGATACGATCCAACCACCCAGTATCATGAAAGTATGGACCCCTTCTGCCTGTTTGGATTACATAAGAGTTTCTAAGAACTGAATGTATCAAGATCTATCCCTCATATTCACCCAACAAACACACATTTATTTCACTCATCCTAAGAGTGAGGTCCTGTCCTGGGTACTGTAATGCAGCAATGAATACAACAGTGCAAATATTATCATCAAGCCTGGATGACAATTGTGAAGTCAGACAGTAAACAAACAGGTAAATAAATAAGTAGCATAATGGCATGAAGTTGTAACTTTATTTAGAAAAATGAAGCAAAATAAGAAAGTGAAGAATGATAAGGTGTTTGGGAAAGCTTCTCTGGAAGTAAAAATATTCTAGCTGGAGCTAACGCTGAGCACAGTCTCAGAGACCAGAGTGCATACATATTTTACTCAGCAGCGGAGAAGCAAGTGTGGAAGAAAGGGATTGAGAAAATGGTACCGGAAATAAAGAATTCATAGGGGCCATTTGTTAAATCTAATTTGAAAATACCAAAGAGCTGCATCTTCCTTAGATGTTTGTATCATTTAAAATAATCACGGTGGTTTTGTAATAGTAAAACCCGAGGCAAGTTCATTGAGCTCTGCTCTGCAGTTTTCATTCCTCTAGTTTGCTAGAGTTCTCAGCATATAGTCTGGATCTTCTCCAAGTACCTAGCTGAAGAAATTTCTCAATAGAGTTTTCTTAAATGTTGTTGTCTATTCTTTATACCGCAAGTACCCCTTATAAACAAATTAGTGTTTAAATAATTTATCCAAGGTTCGGTAACTGGCTCTCACAAATTTAGGAAGAATTACTAGGTCTCAGAAGAAATCCCAGTGTCAGTGGTTTACATAGGAACAGGAGGCAAATGAATTTCGCAGGGCTTTATGCTCTTTCCGTGTTGTCTCTACCCGGGGAGTTTCTGGTGGGTAATATGTTGAAAGAACATAAATCTTCACGGAAATATGAAACTCCATACACAGAATTATTCTAAAGATCTCTGCTAACAACCACCTTACTTACAATTAAGGGTCTAAGACAGCATTGAGAGGTAATAAGGGGAAAAGGAAAGCTGGCGATGAATGCAAATGCATGTGTTGCTTTCCTCCAGGGATCTAAATCAAATCCTCATTGTATAATTTGATTTGGTTACTCATTGTTTCTAATTAGAAATAATCACATTTACATGATTTCCCCTCCTTTTTAGTTTCTCACCAAAATTGCTTTGCTCAATTATGCCACTTTATGGTTTCATATAATTTGTATCTCTTGACTCAACAGTTCCCCATATCATTGGAATGTGTTTTATTTTTTTAAGAAGTGAAAGTTTGAGAGCTATTCTCAACCCGATCAGGAGACTTAAGTAGCTCCAGAAAGCACAGAAGCATGCTAACAGCAAACTGAGGAGTACTTGAAAGTTCAAAACTAGGATGATGCTTATTACTAACTATATGTGAAATTAATTAAAGATTTAATTATTTGTGGAAAAATAAATTGGCAGTTTCTACTTTTTGAGTCATTAAAAACATGTTTATTGCTCCAGGGTTTTGAGTGCATGTGCAAAAAATAGACTATACAAGCTTTGATGTCTCAAGTAGTTTTAATAGAAATTCAACTTGAAAAAGTGTTGCAGTCTTAGCTTTTTATCTCAAATCTGCCAACCTATTTTCTTCTCTGAAAAAAAATGTATATAATATATCCATTTACCAAGATATTTAAATGATATAAAGTGATTTCCTTTTTTTATAAAATCATGGCATTAAGAGTTGTAAAGGGCTTTTGGTCTCATATATAAATAAAGACATCAAGACTGTAAAATTTGTGATGGCCCCAAAATGTATAGCGAATGAAGCACAGAACTAACAGGGACATGGAAGCTCTGTGGGGCCATGTTCCTTCTGCTGTACAGTTTAGTAGACTGCAGTAGAAAAGTAACAGAATGAGAATTAAGGATGTAGACATATCAAAAGCTTTTTCTTACCTCTATATATACTTTTGTATGGATGTAATTGTATGTATAATAATAAGAATACTTTGATTTCCCTTATGACTCTGTTTCTTACAATAGTCCACATTTTAAACAAACTTTAAAAATATGTATAGTGAATGTTTGTACATCATCAATTTTTGTGCTGACATTTATTTCCAGTGCTGGGGCTATAATAAACTTCAACAAAAGGCATTTACATTTTTAAAGGAAATTTTAAATATTCAAAAGGTACATAACTATTACAAGTTCCTAAATATATGGAAAGATGTTAAAATGAAGTGATATAACAGGGAGTTAGTCGGATCAGTTGGTGATTGATTGTTTGATTGATTGACTGTGGTACTGTGGATTGATCTCAGGATCTATTGTCTGCTAAGCAAGATTTCTACCATGGTAGCTGTTAAATTGATTAGGGGGTTAGGCTGGAATTACTAAAGAAACAATGTTTTTTGGCTGAAGAGTCCAGGAAACAACCATGAGAAACAGAGTGACAAGTGTTCCAAGAAGGAAGCACAATAAATACAGTCTAAGGCCTTAAAAGAAAAACGAACTCATTACATTGGAGCCTATGTGCAGCCCTGTAGCTAAAATAAGTATATGAAGAGGGTCCTATGTAAAGGCAGAACAAGAGAAAAATGTAAGGAGAATGTAGGGCCTTCTATGACAAGGAAATGCTTCTGGACTTGACTCTAAACAATTTGAAAAACCATTAACTTTAATTTTGTTTGCTTGTTCATATACAAGATAGAATTTCACATTAATGATCACAATTCTGTAGCATACCAGATCCAGATGAAAACATGATTCATTGTTGGAAGAAAAAGATGGAATTGCTTTTTTGGCCTCTAAAAAAATACTAGAAAAATTCTTATTTAATGCCTATTGTGCCTAAAACCAAGTTTACTGCATTTACTTCCTGTTAAATTCATTATTTTAAACTATATTGAAAGTAGTTCAGAGGAAAACAATAAAGAAAGGCACTGATGCTTTGTAACAAAGTACAGACTGAATTTTCTATTCAATAATTTTACAACGTTTTAAAAAATATATTATTTTCAAATATATACAGAGCATCTATAGTCAGCACAAGCTTCTAAGAGATAGTTCAGAAGAAAAATTATCATTATCCAAAATTATGATTTGTATTATTTTGGTCTCAGTAATGGAACTGCCCATCAGAGAAGTTTTGGTCATTTCTTATCCATACCCTTCTAAATAATCGGCTTTCTCCTGAACCTTGGGTAAAATAAAGTCTATGTGTGTCGATGGAAATGATAAGTAGCAGCAATGCAATGTTGTGTCTTGGTCTTTCTGAATTATAAATTAATTCTGATAACCTTTAGGTATAAAAAATAACTCATTAACTGAAATGTTGTATCTAGAAGTATCAAGCATTGCAGTTTTCATTGAATACTTTCCAATTGATCAGTTTACTTAAATGCTGAAGCTAGTTTGTAGTGGCTTAGGGAGTAAAGACAAAAGCAATTTTATGTGATTCGTGCATGGGAGAGCAAAATGATTTGGAGTGTGGACTTTGAAATCAAAGAGATCTTGGATTTGAATCTCTGGCTTCAATCTTTGTGACTTTAGGCAACTTCCTCATTCTCTTTGAGCTTCTGTTTTCCAGTTGCAAATGAGGGTAACTCCCATCACATGGATACTGTAGGGTTTAAGTGATCCAAAATAAGAACTCAATAGAATACATACACATATATATTTTATATTCACATTCAGGATCTATAAAGTCAAAATATCATGGTATCACTCATTTTAGCATTTGAGCTGGAAAACTATATTAAGACTTGTGCATCTCATTTTCCTCTGGACATTTTATACTTGTTGTCCAGTGATTTTCTTTATATCCTGCACACAAGCATCCAGGTATCTGTCACTTGGCAGTTGAGATGTTTAGAGGATGAGTACATTGAATGGCAGGTTGACTTACATTGCACGTTCCTTCTTGTGTAGCTTGCCTTCATGTTCCTAAAATACAATGTATCTCAGACAAGATTGATGATGACAAAGAAGAAAACTGTTCTCTTGTCAGGCTGAACAAACAAATGTAACTTCAAAATAAAGTTTGGACTGGGACTTCAATTTTTTTGTCCTTTCAGTAGAGAGATATTTTTCCCCTTGGAATGAAGAAAGTAAAAGCAGTAATGCTCTCATACAGGAAAACTATGGAATATTATAATAACATCCTAATAAATTTTCAATTCATAGTTATTTTCACCTTGAGTAGCCAAATGCAAACTGACTGATGAATTTTTAAATTACTGTATGGTTGTAGGTGTGCTTATGTTTTTCTTTCATTCAAGATATTAAAAGCATCATTAAATTCATTCATTGGGGAAAGTGGTCTCTATAGGGAAACGGAACACAAGTTAAGTGCTAGGATAAGAGTGAAGTTTTTCTATTTTAGTCAATTGTAGGATAAAATTGCATTAATTTCATTTTTAAAAACAGTTTAAGAATGGTTTCTAATGATAAAATGAAGACATTTTCCTACCATTCTTGTTTTCCATCTATCCAATTTCCTCAGTCCATTGGGACTCACTCTTGAAATTATTTGGTATCCCACTGAGCACCTTTACGTTACACAATTGTGTACCTAGATTCTCTACTTTGCTTTCTTTTCTCATAAAGGTAAAAAGTCATAAGTACTTTTCTTTACCTTATATTTTTGCTTACAACACAGAGAGATGTATTTAACCATCCCTGGATTAATAGACATTTGTGATTTGTTTACAAGCCCTTTTGATTATTACAATGAACAGCCATGTCCATAGATCATTCCACTCATGTGCAGTGTAGCTGTAGGATATCTAGTGTAATTTCTAGGCCTAACGTCACACAAACATGTCATTAATGTTTTCTACTGGCTATATACTAAGGCATCAGTTTCCCTCACAGCCTTCCCCACAGAATTTATTAGTGAATTTTCTCTTGTAGATAATGTGATAGGGAAACAATAGTACTTTAATGTAGTTGCAAATTGTAATTTTATTAATATTATAACTGTTGAGTATCTTTGCACATGTGAAAATGTGTTTGCACTTTTCTATAAACTGAATATTCACGTATCTTCTCATTTTTGCATTGGGTTATTGATGCTTTATTCATCAATTTTCTAGATATATATTTATACCTGTTAGAGGTATTTTGCCTTCATGTTAAAGGTTGTAACATGTTTTTTGCAGTTGGTCATTTCTCTTTATTATCAATTAATGATGTTTTTACCTCACTGTGCCAAGAATATTGATAACTTACCTTCTCGTTACTCCTAGAGTTATTCCTTGATCCTATACTTTGTTCTAGAGTTTTGTTTTTTGGTGTTTTGTTTTGTTTTGGGTTTTTTTGGTATCGGGGATCGAACTCGGGTCCTTGCTCTTGCAAAGCAGGCGACAGAACCACTGAGTGAAATCTCCAGCCCTGTTCTAGAGTTTTTAATCTTTGTTCTTAGTTTGGATTTTACCCTCTACTTAATTATTATGATTCAGTAATACACTAATTTATTTATAGAGGCCTTGTAGCATATTTGAGCTCATTTTACTTTATTTAAGCTTTCTGGCTATAGTTATTAATTCACTTGCCCCCGTAATACTTCAGTTCACCTTGTTTACTTTTAAATTTGGGGGGTAACATAATTGAGATTAATTTAAATTTTAAAAAGCAAGATATGGAGAATTAGGTTTATGAGTTGTATTTTGCTAAGAATTCACCACATCTTTTTATTTGTTCAAGTTTATTTTTGTAATCTTTGTAGTGTTTTAAATTGTGCTTCAAATAAGATTTTCATATTTCTGTCTTTCCTATGTGATTATCTTTTATTATTATTGTTAATATTTTGTGTTATATAGTGTTTTCTTATGGCTATTTATATTATTTTAGTTTTGATTATTTTAGTTTTGATTATTTACATGAGATATTGATTTCTTTGTATCATTTTAATAAGGGTAGCAGTCTTTTAGTTACTGCTTAAGATTTTTAGGTAGCATGATATTATCTATAGTATTGAGAGTTTTACCTCCTTCTCCTTCTGTTTTTTAATCTTTCTTAATTTTCTAGGCACTCTAGTACAGTATTTATAGTGGTAAATAGTGATAGTGGTGATAGTATGTTTTGAATTCTTAACTGCTTCGGAACTTTTTCATTAGTGGTAGCTCTGACTTTGGACTGAGATAGATGATTTTTTTCATGAGGAGTTATAAATCAATCTTTTGAATTCTTTAAGAATATTCTTGGAATACTATCAAATGTTTTTCAGTATGTATGGATATAACCAAATGCTTTTGTTCCTTATAAGACATTACTATGGAGGCTTATGCGAATGTATTTCATAATCTTGTAATTAACTTTCTTTGAATTTCTACAATAAATCTCAGTTGGATTCCATTCTGTAAAATTTCATTTCAAATTTTGCCTTGATATGTATAGATAAGATTGGCATCTGATTTTTATTTTGTGAGCATTTAACCCCATAAAGCATTATATTCATTGAGTAGATTTTGTGTGAATTTTGGCTAATATCTCTGTTCCATCACTGACAATTATTCTATTTACTGTTTTTCTTTTTCATTCGAGTCTTAATCCAGTAACATATTTCATAAAAATTATATGTTAGGGCTGGGGATTTAGCTCAGTGGTTTCGCCGCCTGCTGTGCAAGTGCAAGGACCTGAGTTCGATCCCCAGTACCAAAAAAAAAAATTATATATTATTTTCCAATAGTCAAGTTTAGTAGGTTTTTGTGGTCCTCTTAGCGTGCTTCCTTTTTGGATAACTTCTCCCTAATTTTTTCTTATTCCATTTATGTTTTTCCTCATAAATTTGGTGTTTTCTCTGTCTTATGTCTTACTATATAATTACATGTATTTTAAAAAATATATTATTCTTGTACACTTGGTTATTTTATATTTCCCCTAATGAACAAGTTTAACATATTTTTCTTTTCAGTAACATATCAATTTATTGTGCAGATTTCAGCCTTTTCTAAAAGTCTGGTTTGAATATGTAGATTTATTTTCATCCTCTTCAAATTTCCACTACTATGCACATAAGTGAATTTTTCTAATAGGACTTCTTTAGATAGTGTTGACATCTATCATTCTTTTCAAAAACATCATGAAATCTTACAATTTTCCTTATAATATAAAGGAATTTTTTTTTTCATTTACAAAGAGATAGTTATTGTTTGAGGTCAAACAAAATTTTCTATACTTTTCCTATATTTTACTGCTAATGAAGTCATCCTTCCTAATATGATTGTTTTCATTTGTTTATAAATATTCCATAAGCAATATTGTAGGAATTTATTTGTATCCTCTGGGGTATTATTTATTTTCCACTACAGTTTATTTCTATTTTTTCCTATGGTTTCTATAGTTTGTGATTTGTGAATGTTGAGCTAGTATATATTATACACTTTAGCATTAAAAAACATCCTTGTTTATTTTCATAATATGAATCCATTTTTATGTACATTTTTCTGATGTTAAGACTGTGACCCACATTGTCTTCTAATTTTGGTTCTTGGCTTAATTCTGCAAATCCATTTATTCAGTAATTTCCTGGAGAATGTTGGTTAGGTATATCTATGGTACTCAGTATCTAGTTGTTTTCACTTTATTATTTCACTGTGACAATCTTTTATTGTTCCTGATAATCAGTGACTTAGACTGTTAAGTTTTATTTTCCATATTTATATTATCCTGGAAAGAAACACAAGATTTATCCATCAAAGCAGACAAGTAGAACTTGTAAGCACATCAGGTCCCCTAGCCCCAGTCTTTCTCTTTAGTCAAATTTTATATTTATTTCACATTCTTTATTCTAATTTTAAAATAATTAGTCATAGTTTCTGGCATTTTAGAGGTTATCATTTAAATTGTGACTGGTCACCATTATCTATGTATCTATTTAGTCTTAAACCTGAAGATGATTATTTTTAATACCATTAATCCTTTTTTTTTTTCTGGATTTGACCAATCCCTTCTTTGGCTAAAGTTTATTTAATGGTTCTCTTTTAGTGGGGTATGGTAGAATGTGCCTGTCATTCCAGCTACTTGGAAGGCTGAGGCAGGTGGATTACAAGTTCAAGGCCCTACCTGTCAACAAAGTCAAACCCTTTCTCAAAAAAAGAGGGTACAGACCAAAGAGGAAGAAAAAGTAGAGTTTATTTTTCTGTTTGTTTGTTTGTTTTTCTACATCAAGGCTCATAAGAAATCTGTTCTGAGGTATTCTGTGTTGAAAATTATGTATTTGAATGTGATTTGCAGGGAGAGCACATTTTGGAATAGATAATCCTTTGATCATGATTTGTTTTCACTAAATATTAATAACTATTAGTTTCTATGGTCCCTCTGCTTTTGACTGTTGTTTTGTAAAACTTCATACCAGTCTAAATATTTTTGAGATAGTTTTGGTCCTTTTGTGGATCTGTTTGCTCCAGTATTTCAGTAGAATTTACCCCTCTTTGGTCATACGAGATCAATCTTTCCTGGCAGATATTCTGCCCTTTAGCTAAGTTTATGTATTTATTTAGGGACATGGCCTTGAATTATATCTTTCTGTATTTTTTCTGTTCAAATGTTTGCCTTACTTCTCTAAGGGAGCCAATTAAGAATATTCTCTATTTTCTTTGACTAATAATCTGGAACTATTTTTTTGCCTCTCATGTTTTTAGCTTTGTTTGGTATTCCTTCATCTTGGTTGTTCCTGTAGTTTTCATGCACTAAATCCCTTACCATATTTCTGAGAGTCTACATTTAGTTATGTCTTTTTATTTCTTCTCTGTATTCTGCCAGTGCAATTTTTATTTTACTGTGTTTTATTGCTGTTTTCTCCTGTATATTTGATGTGAGCTTCTCCTTCATAGACACAATTCCTCATGTGTGTTCTTCTAATAGAAAAATGCTTAAGCAGAATTTTAAAGTGAAAGTGCTTTGAGGCAGCATACTTCTTACTAAAACGTGGGGAATCTTTCCTAATTTTTCACCTTTTTAAAAATAATATTTTGTGCTCATTTTGTAGTATCTTCCTTTTTATTACTTCATGAAATAAGTGGCTCTCTCACTAGTCCAGAATTTTACAGCAAGTGCATACAATGAATTCTTTTTGGTTTATTCTCCAGGGATCTTTTTCAGTATCACATGTAAGGCTTATAGTCCATGGATTTTAATACCATTCATTCATTTTCAGTTTTTTGATGCAAATTTTGTAGCATTATACTTTCTGGATGAACCTGTCCCATCTAGAAAGTGAATTTGAGTTGCATTTTTGAAATGTATTGATAGAAAGCTGCCTCTTGAGTCACTTTTCTCTCTATGGTAGCTGTTCCATTTCACCCTAAATGACGTCTGTGCAGATCTTAATTGTTTCAGTTCTCTTGTATTCAGAAGACCATAATTATTCCTTATCTAACCTGAATATAGAGATTACAAGTAATTTTTTGCTAATTTTTTATTATTTGTAGTTACACCACTGATTATAAACCCACATTTATAATGGGTTATTATAATACAGTTCATTTCTATCTCATGTAACAACATAGTGCTGGCATCTCTAGTCTGAAGGCCCTCCTGAGCTGCTCCACTTTAACTAGTGTTTCATAAGCCCATGCGTTTCCCATGTTTTGGCTCTACCCTCTGATGTAACTACCAGTGTGTTTATCTACATAACACATATCTTAAAACAGAAAAGAAGATAAATACTAAGGGACACCACATGAGAAGAGTATATATAATTCATTTCATTAACTGGTATATTCAGAGTATTACTTCTCTGTAGAAACTGACACATAAATTAGCCATGTACTTAATTAAGATAAATACATGAGACTGTACTCTTAAGTGGAATGAATCGACACACATGAGTAAATCCCACATTGTTTCTCTGATGTCAGGAACTGAAATTGTAAATGAGGACCAAAATGTGTAACAGCTATTGTGAAATAGGAAGAAAATGTTCAAAGGGGAAGGGGGACTAGGGAGGGGAACAGGGTAAAGGAGGGAAGGGAAAGAAAAAAATGAGAAAAGAAGAAAACAATAGAAACAGAGGTTTTGTAAATAAGAAGGGGTGAAGGAGTTGAAGGGAAGAAAGGGAAGGGAAAAAATAAGAACCAAGATATATATCACATACCGGTACAAATTCCATATGATGAATGTGATCGTTATGTATACCTAAAATGTACCGATAAACTTAATTAATAAAAAACAATCTGGTGAATGGGAAAGAACAAATTCTGTTGGGGAGACATCTGAAACACCTCTGTAATTCTTATTTGTTCTGTAATGAAACTGAGTTGTACCATTAAAAAAAAAGATAAAAAAACATGAGTTTGATGACCAAATAACTTATGCTGCCAGAAAAGTCACTTGTTATTGCATATTGCCAAACCTATATTTAAAAAAAAATTTAATGTTCTTTCTTACTTGGATATTCCAAAATTGAGCTTAGGAAGTGGTAGGTATCCAGTAAATGTATGATAAGTGGGTGAATACATGTATAACCTAATAGATACAGTTTTTTGTTTCATGGAAGAATCAGCTGAAGAGAAGGTGAATGGATAGAAGAGAAATGACATATAGAAGCTATGTAAATTGGGAAACCTGTCAGTTATATGCTATACTATATTATTTTCTTAGTTTTCTTCATTCTTATTCTCTAGTGCTAAAGAATCATTGTAAGACTCCTGGTAGAGAAATTCATAAATAATGAAAGTTAAACCCTGTGGAATCTCTCATTACTTTAATTTCATCATTACTCTGATTTTCTTTTTTCCAAGTGTATAGTCATGTACCATACAACAACCTTTTGGAAAGGGATGGATTGCATACATGATTGCATATACAACTTATGGTGAACCTTTTAGAGCTTTCAATGATAAAAACATTTTTCCCACTGCGGCACACATGCCATAGGTTTGCCACACTGGCATATACTATTCATCTTATACGTGTAGTATTCTACACATCTAGGTTTGTATAAGTACTCCCTGCTGTTCACACAGCAACAAAATTGCCTCTCAACAGAATTCTCATAATGTACTTCATTTTTAAGCAATGCGTTCTCTGTTTACATTTGTTTCCTATTCTGAATGAGACAAGTTTCCACATCCAATATGAAAGAGTTAATAGGAAACAGTGCCCAAATGCAAAGGTTGGTTGGATTTAGACAAAACCTTTTTCAAAGTATAAACAAGAAATTGCCCTTAAAATAGGTTGTATGTTTTTAAGGATTTATAGAAACTTCAAAGTTTTGTGCTGCTTTTATTTGGCGTATTGTGAAATAAATAGGAATATGAACTAGAAGCAAATTTCAGAAGGCTTCTAAAATGCTCTAATATTGATCATTCCTTCAGACCTCAAACAGTCATGTTTTAAAGTTTCTGAAGCTTTTACTTAATGCTTGTTATTCACACCTACTGTGGTAGACAGAAGAATAGCCTCCCAAATATGCCCTCACCCTAATCACTGTGGACTGTGGATGAGTTATATTTCTTGAGAAATGATGATTGAGGCTGCAGAATGCACTAAATTGCCAAATTCACTGACTCTAAGAAGAGGGGTTTTTCTTGGATTATCCAGGTATGCCCAGTGCAACCCTAAAAATCTTTTAATATGGAGAAGGAAGGAGATCCATTGTCCATGATCTGACATGAGAAAGGCTGATCCATTGCTTTCTGACTTTGAAGATGGAGAAAGGGAGCCTCAGTCAAGGAATATGGATAGCCTTTCAGAGCTGCAAAAGTTGGAAAAATAGATTCTCCCCACAAACTGCCAGAAAGAAATTCATCTGTGTAGGCTCTTTGATTTGGGCCAAATGGGACCCATTCTGGATCTTTCACCTTCATTACTATGATAAATTTGTGTTTAAGATCCTAAATTTGTGGTAATTTGTGACAATAGAAAGCAAATACACTCAGCAGACCAAAATGCTTGTAGGCTATTAACTTCATATTCTTTTTTCCCCAAATTATACACAATAATTTTAGTGGTTCCAAAGGAAAGTAGTATTCTGAAATAGTGAAAGCTTAAAGATAAATTGTGAGTTGATTGATCAGATTTGTTGTTGTATTTGGCTTATTGGTCCTGACCAAATTATACTACATTTTTGCCAGACTGGCTGTATTTTATTAGGCCCTTTGAAAAATACATTTACTTGAGATGCCAAAACAAATCTTGGGTAATAGAAAACCCAAATGGTCACATTACTAAGCTAAAAGGGAAATTATCATGTTCTGAGATTAACTTCAAATCCCATATGTCAAAAACAAGAGCACTTGTGTAAAGTCTTAATGCACGCACATGCACACACACATACACATTTATTTTACTCTGAATTTTTAGGAAATTTTTCTCTTCCATGAATGTATACATTGCATGTTTTATTGTGATAGAAATAAAATCAATTGATTCATAAAAAATAAGAGAGTTTGGAAGTATAACTCAGTGTTAAACTACTGCCTAGCATGATTGAGACCCTGGGTTTAATCTCTAAGAATATAAAAGGAAAATAAATTTTTAAAATAAGTAAAAATGGGACTGGGGATTTAGCTCAGTGGTTTCGCCGCCTGCTGCGTAAGCACAAGGACCCGAGTTTGATCCTCGGTTCCAAATAAATAAATAAATAAATAAATAAAATAACTTTAAAAATATGAGAATGGGTCAGGAAAAAAAACATACTTATGGATTTTTTTTCAATGAAAGTATATGGAGAAAGTCCTCAAAATAAACGCATTTCTAAGAAACAAACATGAAGTAACTAACTTTTATGCATCTTTCTTAAAAAGTGAGCTATTTTGTTCAGTAAGATAGTCATAGAATAGATTTTAATATTTGAGTGCAGATTCAGAGGAGGTTGCTGGTTGGAAACATAAAATGAGCTGAAGCATTGCAATGGTATAAAGTATCTTTCTGATAATTTTACTAATTAAATTGTTACAGAAAAGTTGCAACACTATGAATGCCCCATGGGAAGGTTTATTGCTTTTCTAAAGTATTCCAACAAGAAACCAAACTATGAGCACTTATGAAGCAGCATAATGTGCAAGGCCCAAACTTACATTAACAGAGTTATTTTAAAGAGGCATCAAATAATTGATCAGAAAGTAAAACTGTGATTATAGAATAAAATCACAGTTGAATTGTAGCAAATAATTGCAAAAATAATTAAAGTCACAAATCCTCCCAGTAACAATGTGAAATTCTCTTCAGTGCCCCACAGGGATGGGACTTGCTTGCTTTGATTAGGATTAAACCTGGAGGTAAAAGGAAAGAAAGTATGGTCTGGGAGAAATCACATGGAGAACATATCATCCATAAGAAAAAAAAAAAAAGTTTCCATGAAGTGAATCTGGAAATTATGTAATTTCCATTTCAAAGGACTCAATTTATTATAGTTCCTTTAATGATTTTTGAAAAAGTCAATCTGAGTTTGAGCTTTCATACATATACAGATTTCCAGTTTTCCACGTCTTTCTCTTTCTGCTGTGGTAAAATAGAGCTAATTTGTTTCATATCTCTAACTGAAAGATTAAGAACTTAAAGACAATTTTTTTTATCATTAAAACTATGGATATAATTCTGATAAACAACTGTTGATTCCAGAGACGTAAAGCAACTGTTCTTTTGTTTTTAGTGCTTAAATACCACAGAAAAAAGGCAATGTGATATTCACTACTGAGCGAAGCCCTGAAGTAGGATGAATGACTTCTGAAAATCTCTCTCCCATTTTTAAAAAAATGATGTAGTAATAAAAATACAGCTTAAAATATGCAGATTGCTTCTTTTCCCATTGGCCTTCCTGTTAGCCACTCAATTTTTCTTTTAATGTATATGTGATGATCCAAGTGTAAATATCTACCCAATCCAAGGTGTCTCAGGTTTCTTTGAAATTTAATACAGAGTGCTGTCAAAACAAAGGAGACACTACCTTCAAAGAAAATATAATAATATAAAATCCACTCTTGAATTTAAAGCACTGAGGTACAAACAACAAACTTACTAGCAATTTTAATCACCCTCTTGTTATAAATCCAATTATTTTATTACCTCTGAAGGATTTATTGGTTGCCTACCACCATATCCTTTGGACTGAAGAATGTTTTATACTTGAGATTTTTAATTATATAATGAATAAAAGCAACACAAAACCACAAAGTACCATATGTTAATAACAAGATAATGTGGTATATACTTTCAAAAAGGAACACCATACTCAAATTTAGTAACTTTTAGTTCCTAATGAAGATGCCCTCTTTAATTGGGCAGCTTCTCCTAATAAATCTCTGTCATTTCAAATTACTGCTAGACAATATCTATATTTAGTAAATGAATATTCATTGGTGATGTCTGGACACTGTTATGGGAGCAGGCTGAATTAATGAATTAATGAATGAATGATAAAAATACCTACAGTGTTAGCTCTCAAAATTTACGCACCAGGCAGAAATATGTACAAGAAACAGGTAATTATAATACAAAGTGATGAATGACATAAAGTAGTTCTTCAGAGGCCACAAAATACTGAAAAGAAGGCTGGTAACTCCAGCCTAGGTGAGGACTATGGGATAAAGAGAAATCCACCAAATAAAGAAAGGCAGCTAGAATCTCAACATAGTGGCAACTACCTTTCATTTCAGCACTCAGGAGGCTGAAGCAGGAGGATTGTGAGTTCAAGGCTAGCCTGCCCTGGGCCACATAGTCAGTTCCAGGGCACCTAGACTACATAATGAGACCCTGTCTTTAAAAAGAAAATGGGGAGGGGGGGGATAAAAGGGAATTTTTTAAAAGTCTAGAAATGTTCAGATAGAGGAAGTGTGAGTCACCTGTGTCCAGAGTTAGATTAGAGAGAGTCTTAGAGAAGAGACAGGTGGAGAGAGAATAATTTTCAGTGGCCTGGTAGATAAATGAAAAAGCTTCATTGTGTCTATGTTGGAGTGCAAGAAAGACTGAAAATAATGAGGTTTTCATATATATCAGAGAGAGACAGAAAAAGACAGAAAATAAAGGCATATTCACAATACTTTGTTTATCCGTTCTACATAGGACAAAAGCATTTCCAAATAGTTGACAACTTGCCTGAAATACATTTTTAGAAACAGTGCCTAGTCCTCCAAAACTTCCCTTTTGTTGAGACAGAGTTAGGCTCTTATATCTAAAGTCATGCTGTTGGAAAAGGGAGGACTGGTATAGAAATAGCATTGGGTCCCGGTCACAATTAGTCAAAAATAAGAGCTCTTTATGGAGCTGCGTAGAGCACAGTCACTTTGTGAGCAGTTGAATGACACTGTAGACACCGGCCTCTTCATAACCTTTTCTACAACAAAAGTTGTAGGACCTTGAAACCATGAGCAGCACCCCCATAGTCATGAATACTAAGTAGTAGTCACTTTTCAGCCAGTATTTAAACGTTTTGAAACTGTCTTCTAAAATTCTGCCTCCTCGGTTTCTTTTAAGAATCTTGAAGCTCTGACAGCACTGGGCTTTTATTTCTTCATGGCAGAAACAGTCAGGATCGAAGTACTGTAATGGAGCCCTTTGTCCTTCTGGAGGACCTAGATGCAGAGCTTGCTTCAGTTCTCATCACACTCTTTTGTGTCTTCGCCCTCTGTGGATACTGGATATTTGGACCTGTGGTGTGATTGTTATGGTTATTAACTTCTTTCTGGATTACTTTAAGTTTTCCCCTTGACTCTGGTTGCTAATTTGGTGTGTATCTTCTCTCATCATTCCTGAGACCTCTGTTCTTACCATTGCTTTAAGATTCCAACGCAGAGTCATTCTCTGCCCTGGTATTATCTCGCTAGAAAGACTTTCACATGATCTATTGCTGATTGTACAAAGTAAAATACCATTACCTCTTTGTTCAAAAATGTCCAAGGACCAACAGGTCTATTCACATTGGAAGTTGAATCCCTACTCACAAGTCCACTAGGCTTTCTAAACATGTCACCAGCTACCTGGCATACCTGGCTATTCCTCAAGCCTGTCAGGTATCCCAACTCAGAGCCTTTCTTTTACAGGAATACTCTAAGTATTATTTCTCCTTTCTTGCTTTGTGCATACATGACACTTTCAGTGAGACTTACCCTGATTACCTGATTTAATAGAGCAACTGACTATTCTCACCTAACTCTGCCAAGTCTGATTTTGATATACTTATCTATCTGTTGTCATTAAATAGCCCTCAGTTTCATTCGTATGCTTTTTAGATTTATTTTGTTTATTATGTATTGTCTGTATTCACTGTCTGCCTGCAGAGAAATATTCAGTGTCTCTTTTTCATTCATTGATCTTTCCCAAGAACCTACAACACCTCTTAACTAGTAGCTCAATGAAAAAAATAAATTCATGGATGACATTTGGTAAAAATCAAAATACAATAATTTATTCAAACACATCCCACTTTCTATACCTCAGAACATCCATAATTTCTTTTGGAAGGAAGTTTTGTTTGGAAAAAATAATGTATTTGTCATTACTATAAAATAAGGGTTTGAAAATATTAAAGCTTCTCTTCAACTTGAGTAGTTATTCTAAGCTGACTCCATGGGAATGTTAGACCCCTTTCCAAAAAAAAAATTCTTCTTCTATATTCACATATTTTAGTGAAAGAAAAGCACATGGGAGATTATCATCTGCCCCAGACCCATGGTGTTGGCAGTATTTCCTACAACTACCAATGAGTTATAATTACTGTTCCTCTACTCAGTTGCATAGTTATGTGATAAAACAAAAAAAGGAAAAGCAAAAAATGCAATTTGGACAGTAGTAGTACTCCAAACCCAGCATTTTTAGCCTATATTTCCCAAATGATAGTCAACAATCATAGTAATTTAGCATGTTATCTTCTTGATTCTGGTGGGCACAGTGATTATGTAAGAAAATAAGGTATATTGTGATGTTTGATATCCCACTTCAGCAAAGAACACCACCAGCTGACAGTAATCAGGCAAGGAAGAGCAATTAAGCAAAATTGCCCAGAATGTGCCTGAGCTTAATGAAGGTAGAGAGGTGACTACCACTTGTGGTTTGGTCAGCATACTGAGAGTTTGGGATACAGAATGTACTATTTAAGAATAGGAAATATTAGTGAAACCCACATATTTAACAATTACTTTGAAATTTAAAGAAAAGGCTGCTCATAATGTGGGAATGTGGGAGGCCAGACCAAATATTGGGGACTCATCTGAGTTATTGTATCTAGTAGGACACAAGGAAGAAACAGGCTATGTTTGCTGGAGTTATTGTCACCTTCTTAGGAAAATGTGTTGAACAGACTTAAGGCAATTTTATTGCATTTTGTATAAAGTAAAATAATTCTGGATGCTAGTCCAGGGAACAGAGACATTATTTGGGTAAAAAAGTGACTCAATAAGAAGAAAATTACCTTGAGAAATAATTTAAACTGTCAGAAAGTATAGGATGGAAAGCGTAGAAAGATAGTAAGCTCTCACATTTTATAGCACTTTGCTACTTCAATAGAACTTGGAGAATAAGCCATCTGAGTTGTCTAATGATATGATACAATGTATTGGAAGAGAGTTTAGAGTCCCAAACAAAGATTTTCATTAGACTTGACACTTCTAGCTATGAGAAGCTAGTAAACTCAGGCACATGGTTTAAAATCCTGAAGTCTTGGTTTTCCTATCTTGACAATGGTGCAACACGGCAAAGTCATGGCTTTCTGAAGAGCGAGATTAATGAGAGTATATTTAAAACAGCTAAAACCATACCTGAGATATGGTACCTGTACAACAAATGTAGGCAATCTTCTTCACTCTCATTGTTCATACCATAATAGATGGTCTGCTGTTAACAGGTCATCTTTGCAGGTTAAGGTTCAAAAAACCTCAAACTATAAGAATAGTGAAATATAGAAAACTTAAGTTAAAAGTTGAGAACATTCTGTCAGTTTACTATAGAACATTTAACTCTGGAATTATCTTTAAACCTGATTTTCCAATATTTTTAAGACATACAGGATTTTTTTTTTTTGGTTTGTTTGTTTGTTTTATATTTGGGGAAAGAGGTCTTCAAACTAAATAACATCTCCAGCCCTTCTTTAATTTTGTTTTTCAGACCTAGCCTCACTAAGTTACTAAACTCTCCACTTGGGCTGAATTTGAATTAGCAATCTTTCTAATTGAGCCAGCCAGAGTGCTGGGATTGTAAGCATGTGCCACCATGCCCAGCTAAATCATACAAAGTTTTTAATACTGATTTATTTCACTTATAGATTTAAATGTTGTAGTGATAAACCTATTTTGCTTCTACCAATTTTAATTTCTTATAAACTCATCACACTTAAATAATTTTCCTTATCTCTTTTACCACCTCCATTTTCTCCTTTTCTTCATCATTGTTTACCCTTTTACCTGCTCTCCCTCAACTCTTACAACATGATTGCTTTTGACTTTATTTATAGTATCCAAAACCTTTTCATCTGTTATTTCTCTTTCCCTTAGATAATGCATGCAATAAAGTAAAAATCATGAAATATTACCTGCTGTTATTATTATACTTATGGTTTGACTTTTAAATATCTCTCTGTATAGGTTATCCATTGCTGCAAAATAAATTATCCCCAAACATGTTAGCGTCAAGCAATAAAATTGTATTATTTTGGAGTTTCTCTTCAGAAAGAATCCTGGCAAAGCAATGCTTTTGGCTAAAGAACTTTCATAAGGTTGCAAATAAACTATCAGCTGGGGATACAATCTTATCTAAAGGAGGGGGAGAATTTGTTTGCAAGCTCCAAGATGTGATTTTTGCCAGCTTTCATTCTCTTGCCACATGAACATCTCCACAGGGCCGGGTCATAGAACAACACGTGGCTTCCTTCCAAGGCAAAAAGTTCAAGAGAGAATAAGAAAAGGGTACAAAAGACAGAATGTATGGTCTTTCTATTATGACATGCCCCATCACTTCTGCCATACTCTTCATAGAAGGCAGTCAATAAGTTCAGCCCACACTTACAGGGAAGAAATTATGTGAAGCCATGAGTGTGGGGAGGCATGGATGACTGGGAGTCACCTTAGAGACTGAATATCATTGAAAATTCTAATGCTTAAAGAACGTTTTAATTCAGGCTTTCAGAGTCATTTTTACATACCATCCCTTAAGATTCCAGTTTTAAACTTCTTTAAGCCATTTTCTGCACAAGCAAACATTTACCTTTTAAAAGTGAGGTTGGTTTGAGTGATTATCCAGTGGGGGAAAGGGGAGATTCCTATTGCCTTCAGGATTGAAGAATTTTAAATCCCAGAAGCAGAATTCAAGATATTCAACATCTATACATCCTGCTCCCCAAATAGTCCTAGGGAGCACATAGGAGCTCAGAAATTGGGGCTGATTCATACAATGTCTCTATATATTCTTATCAAATTAAATCTTAAAATACAGAAGCATATAAACCTTGGTGTTCTTCGAATGAAATGTGACCAGATATTTCCGCAGTCTGGGTAGGTCTGCTGCAGATATGCAAAAGTCACTTTTCTGAACCTTGTTGCTTTTGCACAAAGCCCAACATGTCCAATCTTCAGAAAAGCGCATGCTGCTTTAAAAATGTGTTCAACATTTCCACAAGTTTCCTTCTGTATTTTCTCACAGTGCTCTTTCTTTAATGTAAAAACTGACCATTTAGCATCCAATACCCCCTAGTATCTTCTCTTTTAACTAATTAAGAAACATTGAGACTATTCTCAGATCACACAGCCTATGGGAAGATGGGGGTCAAGGAACACCCCAAATCACAAAGGAAGTAATCTACCCATGTATCAAATTCTATCCACCCTATAAGACCTCTCATGCAGTTATAAAGAATATCATGTTTTAAAATGCTAGGATTAAGATTGATAATTATTTCCCCTTCAAAAGGTTTTTTAAAATTAGTCAGAATATAAACATTTAAAGAGCTCATACTCCATATGTATTTTTTAAAAAATGAACTGCTGTAAACTAAAAGATGGCTAAAGAGTGATGTTGGAAACTGTAAAGACTCTGAAATTAACCATTATTTTAACACATAACATCGGTGGTGGTATACCACTAATTTGGTATGCAAATATATTTTAAAGAACAAAAAATTTGAAAGCAAGAAATAGTCTACTGGAATCTATACAAGGAAAGCAGAGGCAAATTGAATGATGAATACATTTTCACTGTATATCTTAAAAGTTGTGGAGAATAACTTCTCTAAAATAATGCCTCATACAAGAGTCATAAAGCTATATTAATGTTTTTAGTGAACAAGAGCATGCTTGAAGATTCTGTTTTTATTTTTTTAACTTCTTATAATTTCTAGTATCAATATTTTCAGGGAATGCTATTGGAAAATAATTTTATTTGCTTGAGCCAACATCTGAACATGATTCTAAAGAGAATTGAGGACATTTTTTAAAATCAACTTTGCCAGTTTTTCTCATGGTAGTCTTTAGTAGCACCTTGTTATGAGTGTGGATGTGCATAGAAGAATGAATGAGTGAGAGCGAAGCTGTAGGTAAATCAGCAAGTCCAAATGCTGCTTTAATAAAAGGACACATTTTGTCTACCAAATAGGCAGAGAAGTACTATGAACATAAAGATGGTTAAAAATGTAATAAGTTCCAGAGTTATCTCTAGGGGAATACATACAGTTTTATCTCTCTATCTCTGAGGAAGTATATGTAAACTAAGCATAAATATTTTTATGTGTGGCAGATTTTTAAAGCTAATTGTTAGTAAACCATGACTCCATGAAAACCCTCTAAGGGATAATAAACTTTTCCATATTAAGAGCATTGTAAAATAAAATTCAGAGAGTGTATATAATGTACTCAAAGGGAATTGACAGGAAGTATATCACCAGTACCTTTCAGTATTCAATTTGGCCTAAAATTATTTTAAATGCATAGTATAGGGTCAGAATGTGGTACAAAAATTTCAAATAAAAGTAAAACTTATATAATGGCCATATGTAGGAGTGGAAAAATATTGAACTTTTCTTCATTTTGTCATTTGATAAAATATATGTGCCTATGGTTTTAGGAATAATGAGGGCAAGATCTCAATTAGCTAAACAGCATTAAGATTTATTTGTGTTGTATTGAGAAAAGAGTTACAATACCTAGACAACATAATCTCCTATCTCATAAATCACCAAGAAGAATAATATACTTTCATAGCTTGTAGGTTTTTTTTGCTGGCAAACAGCAATGCTGAAAGAGAAAAGACATGAGCATATAACCTTTATTTCAATGATTTTTATTAAAAAATTTAAAACTAGACATTGCTAAATGTCACATAAAGAAAAATGTATCATAACTGCAACATTTATTAGATGATACACAGAGGTTTCAGTGATATATTTTCAAAATTACTGGCCAGTGTAGATTATTACAAAGAGCTCAGCATGGATGCATGAGAAATATATCATGTTAGTCATTACTTTTAAAACTAACTGATTTAGAGAGCAAGGAATTTTTCATTTTTGCCTCCTTGACTTTTTTTTTAATCAATTTGAGTTACATAAAATATAAACATCTAATATATGGGCAATTCACTGCAATTTTAGGACTCTTAATGAATTTTTCTTCAGATGTAAAAATCATAAAGCTTCCTGTAGTTGAAGATTGAAGTTCACGTGGCTACTATTGGTAGTAGGTAGTATTAACTCATTGTTTAAATAAATGATGTCATGTTGACAGTTGAAAATAAAATAGAGTACCTACAAGAGCAACAACAACAACAAAAAAACCCTCACTGTTTTGTGGAAAGTCCTTTACCAAAGGGTTCAAAGGTGCAATATAAAATTTAATGAGTAGAAATGTCAGGTCATGTGTTCCTAAGGAAAGCAGTGAACTAAGTTCAATTTAAATGGCAATGAATTAGTTAACGGGGTAAAGAGATAAGAATAAATAACTAGATCCTACATCTGAATTCACATTGCATTATACACAGCCAAGAAAGCTAATAAGAGGCTGACTTTTACCCAGACCAATATATTATCCCAAGGATATTGTGCTTTATTGCTTCGTGGGAATTTGTCTACATCTAGGCTTTAGAGTTAAGTTCTGCTGCTTTTTCCCAGAAATACTAGGGTTCAAGTGTTTTGTGTTAACATAAGCTAACTGAGTTGTATGTATAGCAAAATTACTTCTTAAAGATGCATAGCTAAATGATTTGACACATATTTAACTGTAAAAACTATAAAACTGATCAAGGGCTAAAAGAGACTATAAATAAGTTTTAAAGGAAAAGAGATTTCTAAACACATGAAGTTATATGTGCTAATGGTGATAATCGATACAGGTTTAATTTAAGCTACCTAGAGTCTGTTTTGTATTTCATTATAACTTTTAACCAAATGAAAGCCTGTGCTGGCACTTTAGAGTATGCCTGCAATCCATCTGAATCCGTCTGAAATGCATGATACGGTCTACATACAAAGCTAATTAACACAGTATCAAGATTTCAGTATTTTCCCTGGTCATGATCTGGCTTATCTTGTATGTTCTCTAATAAGATGAAAGCTTAAACATGGCAGACACTTTCTGTACTGTTCACTGCCCCCCTCCCCCGGGGTCCTAGAACCGGGCCTAGCACAGAGGAGCATCTCCGCCACCTTTTGTTGAATAAACGACTGGATGATTGGATAAATGAATGTGTTCCTGCTTCCCAGTAGACTCATCCTCTCTTACATTGTCAGGTACTGGTTAAGTGGTTAAATTTTCCTTGTGGGAGACTTTCACTGTAGGAAAGTGAGCTGTAGTCTCTTCATCCTCCAGGGAGTTAGGAATTAGACCACCCTTTCATTCCTCTCCTCAGTTTTCTAGAAACATAGAAACTTGAAAGAAGCTTAGGAACCTTTGGAATTTAAGATTATTTTGAAGGTTAAATAAGAGGATACATACAGGGCCAGGGATTTAGCTCAGTGGTTTTGCCGCTCGTTGCGCAGGCCCAAGGACCTGAGTTCGATCCCCAGTACTCAAAAAAAAAAACAACAGAGGATACATACAAGTGTCTAGTATATATCTGACCATTATAGTTAATTAATTTGATTATTTCTCCTGAGCCCTTTTCAATGATCTAGTCACAATTCAAACCAGTAATCAGGAAATAACTTCATGTACCCACACCGTGTTATAACTAGTAGCAATACAAAACAGAATGATCAGTCTAAAATAATTCCTTTTCTTCTCTCCCATGTTTGGAAAATGCTGTACTCTATGGTTAAGAAGACTAAGAAGACAGCTAGGGGCTCTCGGAGATATCTATTCAAAACCATTTATTGTTTACCACTTTTTAAATTTTCAAAGCAAGCTTCTAATTTGATATGTTAATCCATCCCTGTAGAAATGAGGAAAAAGACTATATTTATTTTCTCCTTTGAAAGATGAAGAATTGACAATAATAATGGAAAATAAAAATGCTTCAGTGTCATCAGATGACTGGATCCCTCACTTTCCTGAAAGGAACAAAGCAGGGCATAGAGGAATGGTTTTTCACCTAGATTTTCAGTTTTTGATATTTTTCAAATGTCTGTTTACTTGCTTTCTTTTAGCATTTTTTATACCAATGAAATATTATGAAGAAGTCTAATCTATAAATAAAAAGTGAATAAGCACTTGTGGTCAAGATTCCATGTGAATAAAATGATGTTTACTAAAATTCTCTTTTTTAATCCCTAAAATGAACTCTCCATCTGAAAAAAAGCAGCTTGCATTTTTTAAAATATCTAATTTTCTTCAAACAACAAAACCTGCTAACGTACTGCAAAAGAAATTTAAAGAGGAGGCCATGGACCAACTTCTAGGGCTCCTTTCCTTATGTGAGATTCCTCCCTTTGAAATCTGCCTTGGGGATGCTAAAACATATCATCTATGGACTGCACTACATTGTTAAAGATGTCTTATTTTTTATATTACTTTAGATGGAGTAGAATGAGATCTGCTGGTTTATTGCTAGATGTATGAAATGCACAAGGTAGGAATAACCATGTCTCTCTCAGTCACAATTACAGAATGAACGGAACAACTGAAATCAGTTTCAAGACCAGAATTGCCCTTTAACTGCTTTTGGTCTAAGATAGTATTAATTTTAAATTATTCTCTCTCTCTTTCTTTTTTTTTTTTAAACTCCTATTACTGTCCTGTTTCCTGACTATACCTACCTTCTAATCCCCTAAATCACACACTAATCCTATGAATGGAGAATATTACTTAAAATGAGTTTTAGTTCTTAAGTGGTTAAGTTGCACCTCTGGGATCTAACAGAACAATATCAGTCATCTTATGTCAAGAAAAAATAATGTCTAATCTTTGACAGAAATGAATCACTTCATATGGGACAGCTACATTTCGTCTGATACTTGTTGTCAGCTTTCACTGGGAGATGAGGAACTAAGAAATAGATTTCATCAAATTCTGAGATGGGAGGAAATGAAATCTTAGCAAAGAAAACAAGTTATGCCTCCGAAATGAATTGTGCAAGTGGGAAGATATATCAGGTGAAAAGTGAATGTTAAAATCATTTGGCAACAGATGACATAAAATATTTTGGACAGATATTTAAGGACAGAAAGCCCTGATATTACCAGTTTATAAAATATTCATGTATTCTAGAAAACGAAATGATCTCCAGATTTGGGAATTGGTTGTAAACATTCTCTAGTTTTAGCAGCACTTTGTTTTTTTAACACTTCAATTTCTTTCCATGAGTTGTGTTTTTCTACTTTGTAGACACAAAACGGATTGTAGCAAAAATGTTAATCCCTTTAGGTTGACTGTAGCTAAAGGGACTTCTCAACACTTGCTTCCCTGCATCACCTCGGATTTAAATAAAGCAACCACGTGTACTGTCTCACATCAATAAAGAATGAAACATCATATTTGTCAAAGAAGGGGACAGGGACAGATAGCTTAGGGATTAGGGGCAGAAGATGGAACCTTTCAATGCTAAATCACTTCTCGCCGTCTATTTGTGGTAGGTTGACTGTGACAGAAATCATTACTATCTAAGGACTGTTCCATTGTCTCCTAGGTGTCAAAGACATGGCAGTCTTCATCTTGTTCTCAGACAGATGTCCACCTCACACAAAATCCATCCCGATTAGTAGCCAGTGGATTTATTCCCCTAGGGCTAAGTGAGGCTTTCTCGGTGAATTTATCCCCTGAGGGTGAAGTGAAGCTTTCTTACTGTTTCCAAGGGGAAGGATTAGGGGTTGAAGGCACACTAGTTCAGCTGCTGTCTGTAGGCTTATGCCTCTGATACTTTCTTTAACCCTAGAAATATCATTTGGATATTAAAGTATTTTCTGCTGTTTTAAGTTGGTTTAAATACCTGACTCACTAAAGGCGAAAGACCCAAAAATGTCGTTGTGAAATGTAAATTGATGAGCTACTATAAGCATTCCTTACACACAAAAAGCATTAATTTGGAGAAAGGGTACATTCCTTGCATGCTTAGATCTTTGGTTTGAAGCTTTGGGAAGAAAATATACACTTTTAAAGGATTTATTGATGCATAGCATATGTGTTGGTCAGCTTTCCAGCTGCTGGGGCAAAATGTCTGACATATACAAACCTAAAGGAAGAAATGATTTATTGTCAGCTGATTCCAAAATGGGCACATGCTGGCTGAGGAATGTGCTCAACCAATGCTGCTCTCTTCGTGATGACCAGAAAGCGCAGTCCAGGAGAAGTGTGTCTGAGAGAAAGAGAAAAACCTTTCAAAAGCCCCAGTGACCCTTGCCATCCACCTGTGTCCCATCTCCTAACAGCACAGTCAACCATAAAAAGCATGTGTATGAATCCACTGAGGAGCCCAGTGTCCGCGTGATCAAATCACCTCTCCAGGAGCTCCTTAACTCAGTCAAGGTTGAAGATTAAAATCGACTGGTGTTGCATATAAGCAGAAAAGTTCATGAATTGTAAGAGTTTTACAAAGTGACTACATCCATGGAAAGAGCATCCCATTAACAAATAGGACATGATCAGCCTCTCCCAAAGGCTTTGCTTGCACCCTCTCCTCTCAGTGCCTGCCTTCTCCTTAGCCTATGTCTTTGCTCTTTCAGGTTTGCTGGTACAATCTAATTCATGAATCGTGTACGAGCTTTTCTGAGTTTAGGGTAAAAAAAACACATTCGATTGTGGCTACCAAAATAAAGATAAAGTATTCACACATTTGAAAATGAGATTTATAACTTTGAGATGTGGATCACCCCTGGCCAAAGTTTATTAAAGGTTATACATTTATTTTCAATAATCTGTCTGTATTTGTCTGTAAACAGAGGTACCAAAAGGGAAGGAAATAAAATGCAAGGTCCAGACCATGAGGAAAAAGTTACACAGAGCAATGATTGAGGAAAGGTGGAGTAGAAACAGCACTGCTTCAGTGATACTATTTGATTTCTGCATCTTAATTACATTATAAATTTGGGCAGAGTGTTTAAATCTTTTGGGTTTCAAGTAAAGCGGAAACATTAATAGCAACTTACTAAATTCATTTCTTAGTAAGATATGCAATTCTAAGCAGATAGAATGAAAAACATTTTTTCCCATAGCATGTTCTCTTATCGCTAACTCTACCACAAAATTGGAAGATTGGCCTCTTTTTATCTTTACATAAATGGGAGTAGACTTCAGGTGATACTAGTTTCGAGCTGGGGGAGACGAGATGTGGGAATGAATCTCCCTTTATGTCAAGGTCATAGTCAAAATGTCCTTTTCAGGCTATCTCAAGCCATAAGGCAACTCCAACTTTATTGGTTCTTAGCAAATATCTTTGAGAGGGAGAGCACAGACTTAATCTTTCACATTATACAGATAAGAAATGAAATCACTGAGCACTTCAGTGATTTATGAAGTAGCAGGTGAAAAGAAAGAGGCAAAAGAACAGAAAGAAAATAAACTCTATCTCCTGTCTTCTCTTTTGGGGTTCTTTGTGGGACTCTCCTCTTGTTCCTGTAACCCTGCATCCACTTTTGTTAGCTGCTAAAATAAACACTGCAGAAATTATACTCTCTTAAGAGGCGTTGTGAAAAAGACAAAAGGGCCCTTTCTTATGAACCCCTTGACCACTAATGTTTAGTTTTCCCAATACTAAGTGCATGGGCAAGCTGCTTCGTGGAAGAAATGTCACTGGCAGAAGTTTAAAGAGATTAATCAATACTGGGCCTCAATAAAAATTTTGCCATTATGTTTCTGAACACTGGAGTCCTCACAGAGACTTTTCCATATTCACTGAAATGCTTTCAGAGCATAGAGGTCGGGCTCTTTAAATTGTTCAAGTGTTGCCAACCATCACTAGGTCCCTGTAGATTATAAACAAGGAGCAGAGCTACTGTCCTCCTGTTTGATACTTGTTTTCCCAGAAGAGGGCTGGGGCTGCTGGCTGAAATGTCAGAATAAAACAAGCCTTGTCTATTTTTAGCTTCAGCTCATGTAGTTTCCCTCCTCTTTAATCATACATCAAGATTTTGAAACAGCCACCGTTTCCAAGGTTCCATGTTAAGGGGAGATGAAGTCAATAAACATAGGAGAGGGTTTAATGCAAATGATTGCAATATATACTAACACAGTGGCATTTTATTATATAAACATATGATTCTGTTACTCTTTTGGGGTTCATTTTGACCATTATAGTGAGTTTTTGACCAGATCCTTGGGCAAAAAGGGTGAACACAATACCAAGGGCTGCATAAGGAATTAAAATGACAATGAAAAGATGTCAGTTCTCTAACCAGGAACTTCATTTTAGACACTTTCCTGCCTCCTTCATCCCATCACCTAACTCCAGAAAATGCCTGATCAATTTCAATTCAAAGAAAAAATTTCTTGAATGGTAGTTGACAAGAATTGGAATCATTTCAATTGTACTAGGATCTGCCAAAGTGTTGAATAGTAGGGTGAATAAGGTTAGGTAATTAAATCTTAGCAATATTTCTTATATGGATGGAAGATGCTGTATTTAGAAATTGAAGTATAGATTAGAGCTTAAACTACAGTCTTAGGAAGAGTGGTCACTCATTCACTCACTGTATGAATGTGTATTCATGCCTATATATCAGACAGTGTTAACTCCTATGTGAATAAAGGTTGGACAGAAGTGATTTTAGGTCAGAGAAAGTGATCATAGAAGATTTGCTGATTAACATTCAGCAAAATCCAAAAAAAGGAAAAGAATAAGAAGTACAGATGTTTCAGGCAAAGGAAATTGAAACTGAGGTGGGGGTACACTGGTTATATTTCAGCTAGAATGCAGAGGGCCAGAGGTACAGCTCTTAATGAGGAAAGTGGCACAGCAGGCTGGCACAGTGGGCAGAGGTAGATCATATAACGTAGCACATGTGTGGGGCTGTCCTCTGTGTGAGATGGAGGGTTTTAAGCTGCTTTAGAAATTTGAACAAGGAAGTCTATTTTCATATTTTGCCTTTAGAAGATCACTGGGTTCGGCATGAAACTAAATGGTTGAGCTGCCAGGTGAGAAGGAGGAAGACTACCTTGGAAATGTACCTAATTGTTTAGGCAATCACTATTGGTGGTTTCAAGTAGGTGATAGCAATGACAGTGGTTGGATGAAGCTGGATTCTGGATATATTTGAAAGAATATTGGACAGATTTGTGTTGAATAGGAGATGTGAGAAGGAAGTATCAAATATGATGGCAAAGATTTCAGTGCCACAAGTGGTTGGAAGGAGTTACATTTACCCAATTAGAAAAGATGGCAAGAGAAATAGATTTGGAAGGCATTAGAGAATGAAGGTTCAGCTAAAGCAAGACTTTAAGTTGAGATCATTAAATGGGAGAACTTCTTTAATGACCCAGTGGCGATGTCAAATCAGTGGCTAGATGAATCAAGTTTGAAAAACAACTCTAGGCTACTTTTATAAATAGGTGAATCATCACCCTGTTCAAAGGGTTAGTTAGTGTCATGGGTCTGAGTGAGTTCACCTAGGAAATGCGGAGGATGGTAGATTGAATGAATAAAATTATTAATAAATTCATAAATAATAGGTTATCTCTAAGATCCTTTTAAACCTCATGATGACTTGAAATCTAAGCAAAATCATTCATTACAATCAATGAGAGATATACTTATTTGTAATATATTCTAGTCTTAGAGTCTTGAAAATCATTTTCTGTGATTCAACAAACTTCACAAAATGACTTATAGCACCATTATCTGAACTTTGCAAGACACTTGGTTAGACCATTTTTCATTTAGTTCAATGTACACAAATAATACATTGTCTTCTACTCATTCTTCTTAACCCCTCTTCAACTGTGTGACATTCATTCATCCATTCTCATAAGATTGCTTATTAGATAGTGTACTGCATTTCCACTGAAATATTGACTGATTAATTTGTGGGAATATTTTCCAGAGTTGATAAGTCAGTGTGCAAAAACGAAGAATACATTTCCATTTAAAAGAATTTGAATAGTCTAATCTAGTGTTTTTCAAAGCACATTCCAAATCACATAAAGCCTGAGAATTTAAACCCAGAAATTATTAAGTTAAATGGCTTTTTATATTGTGGGTCTTCCTGAGGCCTTTAGTAAACTAAGGAGTTTTGTAACTGAAGAAAGAAGAGAAAGATATGTATAATTTTTCTCATCCTTAACTGATCTCCGAATCTTCATTGTGCACAGCATGTTGGAAGTCTAGCAACATGAGAAATAAGCTTATTCTGTGGTCCAGATGCATGTTAACTCTTTAGTATTCTTCTATTCTGGACAATGAAAGGGGTCGATATCTTCACAAGCATTTCCAAAGAATAAAGGACTATACTTTATACAAATCATGTCCTTTATTCTTGTAAGATGCAAATAATACCAAAATGATCCCTTTCATACAGATTCAGGAACAAAAGGAAGGAATGTAATACACTTTTCCCAAGACCGCTGAGCTTACAGATGGGAGTGCTACAATTGAATCCTAGATCTTTTTGTATCAAAGCCCGGTCATCATATCAATAGTTCTGAAAGTGTGTTCCCTGAATCAGACATGTCAGTATTACTGGGAATGTATTAGAGGTACAAACTGGATACCATGCATTAGCAAGTCTGGAAGTAGATCCTAGAACTTTGAACTTCAGCAGACCTTTCAGCTAATTCTAATAACACACTGCAGTATGAAACCACTGACTCAAATCCTTGTAGTAAACTAGTATAATACCTGTAACTAGAAAAGAACTCAAATAAGGTGACTAGGTTAAAAGAAAATACAGTGGACCCTTAAGTTATGACCCGCCTGACATACCAACAACTTGGGTTACAACCAAATTTTACTCTTAGGTTACGACCAAAGTCTTAAGTTATGACCCATATCCAGGCCACTTGTGCTTCCAGATGGTCTCAGATACAGATTTAACCCTTAAAGATTTCTGGAGGCAACATTACAACGTCCTTTCCTGTGTGGGGTTAGTTGAAAAATCCCAGGCTAATGTCTCTCTTACGACACTGAGATCTGCCTGTATACAGGAGAGAGACTTTGAAGGCTATGCAGAGGAGCCTGAGCCCTCAATTGCCCGACTTGAATTACAACCAGCCCTCGGGAACAAATTGAGTTCATAAGTCAAGGGTCCACTGTACAGTAATCAAGTGTTCTGAGTTAGCAAGCCTCTATTTCACATAAATCAGAAACTTGTGTGGAGTCTTTAAAACACCAAGATAATCCTCCAAACCCTGAATACCCTGAGGTTTGATCAGGTACAAAAGCTTATAAAAGTTTCACAGATGGTTTTGGTATTTTACCAGAATTGAGATCATTGCAAAAATTAATAGGAAAAATACATTTTTAGTCTATAATAGTCTTTCCCAAATCTTAATGTTCGCGCAAGTAACCAGGGGATACTTTTTAAATGCAGACTGTGGTCCAAGATCCTGCATGTCTGTCAAGTTTCTTCTTTTTTTATTTTTGGTACTGGGGATCGAACTCTGGTCCTCGCGCCTATGAGGCAGGCAGCAGAACCACTGAGCTAAATCCTGGCCCTCAAGTTTCTTCTTGATCCAAAACACACAAAATGAATAGCAAGGACTTAATTTGCTCTTGCAATTTCTCATTGTCTCCAATATTTTATATGTAATAGCTATAAAATGGAAAGTTTGAAGTTAGAGAGGCAACCATCCTGAAGAAATCCTGAATATTCCAGGCACAAGGTGTTAATATATGAGTCCTCGCCTCGTGCTGTTACATAATTGCTGACTGGTGATGCTGTTCAGCCTGCAACATGTTTAGAATGTAGATCTGAGACACTGTGTAAATCTGAATTGGAGATAAGCTGGTTGTTTTAGTTACTTTTCTCCGCTGGTACAAAATTCTCAACACTCAAAGTTAAAGGGGACAGGGCTTGATTAACTCAGTTTGTAGAGGTTTCAGTCCACAAATAACCGGCTCCAAGGCAGAGTGGCACATGGCAGAGGGGCAACAGTTTATGGTGACTGAAGATAGCAAAAGCAGTATAACAAACTTAATAGCATCTTTCTGCCCCTTTTATCTTTGGAGTTGCCAAACCAATCAGTGTACTGGTTTAGTAATCACATGCCCCTAATCCCAGGATCACACACTCTAGATCCAGCCACCTTTGCAAAAGCCACTTGTGGCTGCATGAGACTTTGGAGGGACATCTAGACCAAACCATAACATTCCACCCCTGGCCACCAGGACACATGCACATCCCTTTATGCAAAAGGCATTTAGTCCATTTCTAAGAGTTGCCAAAGTCCTAAGTTTCAACATTGCTGCAAAGTCCAAGTCCCAAATCTCCTCTGAGAATTAAGATAAACTCTTAGCTATGAGCCCCTGTACAAATGAAAAGAAAGTTAACCACTTCCAACATACAATGGCACAAGATAAACCTTCTCATTCCAAATAGGGGGATAGAAAGGAAAGGGACCAAAGCAATCCAGCAGTGCAAACATTAAGTCTGTAGTTGCATGTGCAGCATCTGGGACAATCTGTGGTAAATTGTGAACACCAAAGGGCTTGCGTGGCTCCACCCCTATGACACTCCCAGTACTTGAAGCTTCCATGGCTTCTCTCTTGGGCTAGCTTTGGTCACTCCTTGCAGCTTTCCTTCAGTGATCCCCATTCCTGGCTTCTCCAAATCTCTGGGGTCTCTACTGCACACTCACAGCTTCACACACTGCCTTCTCAGGAACGCATTGCCTGGCCTCCCAGGCCTTCTTCTGAAATCTGCACGGAAGCCTACCTGACCCCACAACTCTTGAATTCTGCATGTGCCTAACACCAGGGCCAAGTGGATGATCCCAAGGTCTTCCAGCAGCCAGGCTTCCTTCTCTCTTGGCTGTAGGGTCCAGTGCCTATGAACCAAACCCTGAGGAACAACTTCCTTGGGCTTCGTCCATTTTGGAACATGGTGCTCTGGGGCCTTCTTCTCAAAGCAAAGTCTTTCGTTTTTGCAATTTTGAGGTTATAAAGGGTGGAGTCCTGATGCTTCTTGCGATACCCTGAGGCCATCTTTTCTGTTTTCCCTTTCCTTCTTTGCAGTCCACAGCTTTACTGGAGCTTCCTTTCTGGTCAAACTCACAACATTTTAAATCATTCTGCTGAGCTCTTTGCTCTTGATTCTCGACATAGATCTGGCTAAAAGCCCCTAACAATAGCCATGTCACCACATCAACATTTGACTGCCTCAAAATTTCTTCTACAAGAGTAATTAGTCTGCTGCCCTTAATCTCAGTCTCAGGCAAAGTCTCTGGACAGGAGCAAAACACAGACAAACTTTCTACCAAGCCATAAGACACATTGTCTAGTATCCAACTGCCAATGTAGTCCTTCTTCCCAGCTCTGACTAGAATCTCCAATATAGTACAGCGAAAGGCATTCCAGCTCTACTTCTTCAGCCAGTATCTCCAAATCTCTTCTAACTCTTTCCCTTCCCACAAGCCAGTTCCACAGGCTTTTGAGTCATATGGCCAGGTAATATCACAGCAATGACCCCACTTCTCTGTGGTCAAATTCTGTATTAGTTACTTTTCTCTCATTGCTAGGACAAAATACTCAACACCCCAAATTAAAGGAAAAAGGATTTATTTAGCTCACAGGTTGTAGAGGTTTCAGTCCATAATTGGCTGGCTCCAAGGCAAGGTGGCTTGACAGAGGAGAAACAGTTCATAGTGACAGAATACAGCAAAAGCAACAAGGCAAATTGAACAGCATCTTTCTGCCCGTTTTATCCAGACTACTGGGATTAGGTTGGTGCCAAACCAATTAGTATACTGGTTTAGTAATCACCCACCCTTAATCCCAGAGTCACACCCTCTAGATTCAGCCACTTTTACCCACATGAGGCTTTGGGGATGCATCTAGACCCAAACCAAAACATTGGTCTTCCTTTAGAATCAGGTACTTCTACCTAAAATGAAGGGATCCTATTCTAATGCAGAAATGATGACTACCAGTGCTACATATGAGGAGTCTATATATGAGGAGTCAGGCTGGTGGCATTGATGAGAGGTGTACAGAGCAAGTTGCCCACCAGTCTCTGATGATCCTGTGATAGCCAACCCTACTCTATGTTGTGCCTCAGTGTCATTTTGTACCTGTGCTTAAACAAAGTGTTTGTACATAAAAGAAATACCCAAAACCCCTACATCTTTCTTGGCAGTAAACTTGCTGTAGTTCCAGGATGTTTTATAGCTCACCTAGTGTGTGTAAAACTTTTTTATACCCCCCACTAACCTGGCATGATTTTGCTTTTGTAAGATTTTGCTTGCTCTCCCCTGAGCCCTCCCCAGCTAAAAACATGATTAAAAAAAAACTCAAACTGCTTCCATTGCCAAAAATCTTTCTGGGGACTAGCACCCCTTGGCTGCTGGCTATAATATATGGGCTCAAATCCAGCACAGAGTGTAGCCCATCTCTATTGTCCGAACTTACTCATCCATGGCAGCTGGAGGCCCCAGAGAGATGGCCACAACAGGTAGACTGGCCTTGCTGTGATCCCTTCTGTCTGTGGCAACAAACTATAGGGAAGGCACCCCCTAAGACATTCCAGGGCCCCATAGTCTCATTGCCAACACTAAAGAGACTACAGAGATGCCTAAAACACCCTCCAAATTTTCTAGAGCCCATCTGGTCTGATAAAAATTCTTCTGATTCTGATAAAAAACAATAGTCTTGATGAAAGCATTCCCCAGGCCTCTCCATAAGGTCAAGATGCTGACTGAGGTGGCCCCTGGTCTGGTCTGGTCTGGCTATAAGCCAGCCAATCTGATACATCCCCGGAGATAGGGTTAAAATGTCTTTAACCTCTAAAGGATTAGTATATAGATAAATAAATGACTGACCACAGACAGCACAGACAATAGACTGTTCTGTCTGTGTCCCACGACAAAGAGGGGGAGTTACAAGACTTGAGTGGAGTCATACTGTGGTTCCTTAAACGCATCTAAAAAAGGCCAAATGGGTGCTCTTAGACAGAGATAAATATACCCTAAAGCCTAGACAGTCCTTAAAGTGGTCGAGAGGCCCTTGGCCAGTCGACCAACTAAGTGGTTCCTCCCACAAAAAAATCCCCTCCCTTTGTTTGTCTTGACATCCTTCAAGGATATACCACATAAACACCGAGACTTTTCTCTATGTCCAGACATCTTCTCTTTTTATCTGTTCATGCTTAAAATTTTTTCCTCAAGATTTTCTGATAATTATAAAATAAAATTGCCAAAAGGCAAACACACTTTTTGTGAGCTTGAGTGGCCCTCTTTTAGTGTGGGTGGGCCCTCTGAGGGCTCCCTAAACCCTTCCTTGGTTCAAACAGTTTAAAAGTTTGTTACTGGGTCACCAAAACACCCCAATCAATTCCCTTATATTGATTCCCGGTTTACTCTAGTACGACACCCTCCTCCATGGCTAAAGGATTGTGCTACAAAAGCCTATTCAAAGTTACTTGTTTCCAAGAGCTGCTCTCCCCCTCATAGACAAAATCCAGAGAGACAAAAAACTGGTCCTACAACAGTTAGCCACTGAAAAACCCTAGTTCCCAGCCCTTGTCCTGTCTGTCCTGACCTGTCTGCCCCAGACTTAACTCCCTTGTTTTTTCCTCTACTTCCCCTACTGCCTCTTCCCCCCATACAAGAGCATCTCTGATCCTGACAAGAGGTCACCACTTCAAAACACAGTCCAGAGATCCTCTTGCCTTTGAGAGAGGCCCCTCCTCCCGATAACAAGACCAAAAACCTGCCTGTTCCTGGTATATGTTCCCTTTTCCACTGCCGTCCTCTACAACTAAAAAACCCCCAAATCTACCATTCTCTAAAAAGGCCCAGGTTTTGATTTCCCTTATAAAGTTGATCTTTAAGACTCACCTGCCGACCTCTAATGACTGTCAACAGTTGTTATTGACCCTGTTCACCACTAAAAACTGAGACGAGATTAGGTTTAAAGCTAAAAAGCACTTATCGGGGAGACACTCAAAACAAGAGGCTCACAAGTTGCTAAAACAAGGGTTCCCCTTCAGAGCGCCCTAAATAAGATCCGAATTCTTCAAAAGGGACAGGATTTACTCATTTTTCACCAAAACTTGTTAAATGAGATTTGAGCAACAGCTCAAAAACTCATAAATCTTATCAAAAAAGCGCTGAAGTGACACTCAGACGGAAAGAGTCCCCTGCTGTGTTCCTAGAGAGACTCAGAGAGGCCTTCCGGGTTTATATCCCATTCGACCCCTCTGCTTCAAAAAACAATAGAGCTATAAATTGTGCTTGTGTTACTCAGTCTACACCTGATATTTTTAAAAATTACAAAAATTAGAAAGATTCCGAAAAATAAACATGTCTCAACTGTTAAAAATAGCTCAACAGGTGTTTGACAATAAAAATTAAAAAAAAAAAATTGACCACACCCATGGCTGAATGGTTGACAAATAAACAAAAATCTTTACAACAGCCATCAAAAAAAAAAAAAAAACCATGAGACCCATCCCCCAAAAGCCCATAGGGCAGATGCCTAAAAAGCCAAAAAGACACCTGCCATTAGACAACAATCAGTATACCTTTCACACACAAAAAAAAGACACTAAAAAAAAAATGTCCCCACAAGTCCTCTGCTAAGATACTATCTCTCCCCACATCCAAAAAAAAAAGAAAAAGTAATTCAAACTAAAGAGGCCAGGGCGCCTTCTCTCTTGGTCCCTGAGAGCCCATAGTAAACATTAAAATAAAGGGCCAATGAGTCCATTTCCTGATAAACACTAGCCCCCAGAGGTGTATATTAAAAAAATCCCCTAAAAAAAACTTTCATCACAAACTGTTCCTCTCCAGGGGGCCACAAAAACAGTCTAAAACTGCCTGCTCACGAGTGATGGACTGGTGAGCCTGAGATCAAAACAAGTTACTCACTCTTTTCTGATAATATCAGACTGCCCCTTCCCCTTGCTGAGAGGAGGGAGACCTCCTTCATAAACTAAAGGCCACCATTTCCTTTACTCCAACTGAGGCTCAGATGTCACTCCCTTCATACCAACTGTCTTTAACCACCACCCTGTCTAAAAAAAATCTCCTCTCAAAAAAGGACAACCCCAAAAAGATAAGCCCTGGGGGCTTATTAGATAGACTTCAAACAAAGTTACCCAAAATATAGACAAAAACTAACCTGCCAGGATTGGCTGCCCACCATGCTCCATAGACAGTCAAGCTATTGTCAACAGCCACGCCTTTAAGAGTTCGACAATACCCTGTCTCTCAAAAGGCCAGACAGGGCATAGGCCCTCACATTAAGAGGTTAATAGGCTTTAAAATATTAACTCCCTACAAGTCTCCATAAAACACCCTGTTCCTACCAATACAAAAACCAAAAACATGAGATTACAGGCCACTTCAGGTCTTAAAAAAAGTTAACAGGCGAGTGATAAGTCTACATCCTACTGTCCCCAACCCATATACGCTCCTGAGTTTGCTGTCTCCTAAACACCAAATATATACTATACTGGATTTAAAAGATGCTTTTGTTAATATGCCCCTTGCCCCAGCCAGCCAACTTCACTTTTAAATAGACTGATCCAGTTTCCAACAACTCCTGCCAGCTCACCTAAACCCAGCTGCCTCAAAAATTCAAAAATACACCCACCCTGTGAGGCCCTCCAAAAAAAATTGATAAGTTTTCAGTCCCACCACCCTAACCTCACCCTGCTTCAATATATAGATGATTTGTTATTAGCTGCTACTAGCTGTTCAAAATGCCTACAGGAGACACAAGAGCTTCTTTAGCTACTAAAAGAGGCCATACTGTGATAAATGCCTCTTTTTGAAGAGCAAAATATATATTTGAGTACTTTTAAGGTCAGTAGTATTTTTGGTCACAATCCATCCTATTCCCTAGTGTAAGACTTCTTGGAAGCGCCTTTCATTGACTTTGCCTAAATTCTACAAGTCACTCTAATAGCAAGCTTATAAATGAGTGCATGCTAATATCAAGCTTAAAGCTTAGGAAATAGAATTAGTCCAAGGAAGTCCTAGGCTATTCCAAGGCATTTTATAAATTTTTTCAATATTCTGAAATCTCAACTTCTTAAGCTTTTAAGACTTTCATAAGGATTTCAGCAATATAGAATGAGTTTCAAATACTGTTCAAAAAAGTCAGATTTGAAATGGCCCCAATAAGTGACAAAACATATATATTTGTGTATATATTTCTTGTACCTGAGTATATATGTTATAGTACTAGCTCTATAATATTGGTCTGTATTATACTTTGTTTTTCTTTTCTTCTTTGAATTACGTAATTTGATATGTGAGAAATAGCTCAAATTATTCTTCATAGGCTATATTTATCACCCAAGTCATTTCTTCTAATACATCAAGACAGTATTTGATCCACTCATAAAATGTATGAAGTTAAATTTAAATAAGCTAAAATATTAATTGAGAGTATCCTAACATGTCCTTCAAATTAAGGAGATAATATAAAGATAATAAATTACATTATTTGATATGACCATTTTTTAAGTTTCTTTAAACATCATCACTTAACCAAATAGCAAGACCATTCTAACAGAATAATTTTCATTATAGTTTAAAATGAATTTCTACAAAGTTAAGGTCTTTTCGTCTAACAACAGAAAAAAACAGCAACAGTACCTGAGAGCTTAAAGGGAGTAAATTGTATGTATGGCATGGATTTTCTTGCATATTACTTATAGCAGAGCATCATTGCAATCCATCTGACTTCCATGCCACCCACTCCATGATTTTCCTTCCCCCTTGACACAATATCTTACTCTCCTTTCAGGCTCCTCCTTCTTCTACCAAAACTTTTAATTCTAGAATTACTGTGACTTTGCTCCATGTAGTACATTAAATAGTGTCGGACCTAAGATGGCATTTCCAAATCCAAACTTCAGTACCTGTGAACCTGACCTTAGTTGAAAATAAGGTCTTTTTAGATGTCATTAGGAATTTCAGATTGAGGGCCCGGGATTTAGCTCAGTGGTTTCGCCGCCTGCTCCGCAAGCGCAAAGACCTGAGTTCGATCCCCAGTACCCCCCCCCAAAAAAAAGAGAGAGAATTTCAGATTGAGATCATCCAGAATGCAGGGTAGGTCCTCCATATTATGATTGCTTATAAGATGGAGCAGAGAGACATCTGAGACATGGAGAAGGCAGCCATGTGAAGACAGCCAAAAAGACTGAAGCTATGTTGACATAAGCCACTAAATCACCGGATCCACCAAAAAAAGAAGCAAAAAAAGATTTCTGTGTAGGTCTTTAGAAGCAGGTAAGCACTACTGACACCTTGATTTCTGGCTTGTAGTTTCCAGAACTGTGAGAGAATAAAAATCTTTGTTTTGAAACATTTGGTTTGTGGTAATTTGTTACCAGATCCCAGGAAACTAATATATCCCATGCCTCTTGCTTTCTCTCCCTTCTTTTTCCAGCTCCTCTGACCTTTTATATCGAAGAGATGCTGAGCAATCAAAAGTTCTGCTCATGGCACAGACTTACCAGTGTGTGCAAGATACCTGCTGCTGTGTAATGCTGTAGTACTTGGTTATTTCTCTGACTCAAAATTAACATGTATCCAAAAAAGAATATCCATCCCTGAAAAAGAGCACTCCTTAGTATTACTTATGTCACTGTGGGTTACCAGTGTTTCCCAAAGGTTTCTACAGAAAACTGCCTTCAGTCTTCATTTTCTTCTGTCATGATTACTGCCTTTTCCCATGCTTCATGTCTAACCTATCAACGTACCTATGATTGAAAACTTACAAATATTTTTCAAGTACATAAATTTTTCCTTATCTCCACTACTATATACACATGCCCCGTTTTTACACTACTTCTTTTCCTGATTGAGTTCCTGCTTTCCTGTTTTCTAGAAGCTCTGTTATTTTTAATTATCAAAAAGATAATTTAAAAATATAAAATAGGTCATGGCATTTTTTTGCTTAGCCTTTTTTTACACTTACTATAAAACCTCTAGTCTTTACCATGACCTATGGAGTTCCATATGGCTAGAGCCTTGCTTGTACCACTGTATCCTGGTAGGACTCCTCTTTTTACCCTGCTACTTTCTACATAGCATGTATCATAATATGTATTTGATATTGACATCTGTTTATTATCATTCCCTTCCCATAACTGGTAAGCTCATAGAAGGCAACCTTGTTAACTGTATAGCACACCTATAAATACCTGGCATCTAAAGTACTGGCTAGTGCTCCATAATTGTAAGACAAAATTGTGAAAAAAAAATACGTCTTTAGTGTATCTGTCAGGCTTCCTGAAAGGCTGTTTAGGGATGAAAAAAAAACGGAATTGCGATGTTTTATGTACATGTACCAACTCCACCCAAGGAATGTAAACGTCATGTACTGCAAATATGTACAAAAAAAAAAAAAAAGGAAAGAGACCAAAGGATGGGTGGAAGTGAAAGGGGATGTGAAAAGGAATTCAGATATGGCATGTACATATACCAACTTTTCTCAAGGCATGGGGACATTATGCACTATACACATGCACTAATAAACTAAAATTTAAAAATAAAACAAAACAAAAAAGGCTGTTTAACTCTAAACCTACAAAAGATAATAAAATCTCTTACAAATTCCCTACACTCATTCATGTCCACTTTTATTAATATTTGGTATTTGCTGGACCTTTACTATTTCAGGTACTATGCTAAAGACTTCATTTTTGCAATCTGATTTTAATCCTTATAGTAATTGAATAAGATAATTACTCTAATAACTGCCTTCTACAAATAAGAGCTCCCCAGAAAGCAGAGAGAACGGAAGTGGCTTAGCCCCATCCACGTAGATTTTGGAAAGTGAGGTCTGTGTCAACAGGATCCGCTTTCTTCATGACTGTGTCAAATGACTCCTGGGTTTCGATGTATCATTCAGTGGTCTCTTTTTCATCATGAATTTTCGTAACAGCAAATCCCAGCTACTAGACAGGTTGAGGCAGGAAGAGCACTGAGCCCAGCAGTTCAGGGATGCCTGCGTGACATAGTGAGACCCCATCTCAGAGAACAAAGAAACAAGGTGAGGGATAAATTTAAATGATATTCTAATGTTGAATCTAACATTTCCCCAAGAAATCTTTGTGTAGAAGACCAGTGCCTTTATTATCTTGAAATTTTCTTGTTGAATGAAATCCTCACTTGTAAAATTTAGTTTTTTAGTTACATTGTAAGTGTAGGAGTATTCATAGACTGTAGGTAAGTTTCTCAAAATGGGTGAAAATGAAGTGTAATCATTTCAGTGCCATTTTGGCCAACAACAAACCTCATACATGGTAACAATTCCATGTTACGATGGAACAAAAATATTTTGTACTTAATGAAATCATAGCCATGGAAACATCATAACACGAGGCCTTAGTCACATATTTGTGGTGATGCTGGTATAAACAACCCTACCGTCCTTAAACATTTTCCATAGTGATTGTGTAGTGTACATAAGTCCAGATAATGATTACTAGTTCCCATGTTATTGATTTGTTTATTTGTTAAACTATTCACCATTATTTTAGACTATACCACATCTTATTTAGAATAAGTTGACAACAGTACCCCACGTCACGCAGTCAGCAGCCTCATCCGTCTCATGTTTGTCACCCTTTTTGGTTACATCAAGATGACACATTGCGTGATTGAACTAGACCATCCTAGTTTGTTTCAGTGCACTCTCTCTCCTGTGTTTGCATAATGACCAGCTTCCCTTATGATATATTCCCATTTCTCAGGATATACTCCCACTTCTAACTGATTCTTGACTGAACTCAAAGTCCCTGTGACTGAAGAAAAGTGGCAAAATTTGGATTGTTGTCAAACTCTGTAATTGCTGTAAGTCTCTTGGTTATTTCTGTATACATACTTAATACTTACTCCAGCACATGTGCAATGTGTAGTTTTATGTGTCAGCTTAGCTAGCCTGTTGTTCTCAGATGTCTCGTCAAATATTGATTCAGATTTTGCTGAGCGGGTGCTTTTGAAAATATGACTAACATATTAAATGCATAGAGTTTGAGTAAAGTACGTTATGTTCCACAGTGGGGGTGGGCCTCACGGAAGCACATGAAGGCCTTAAAACAGAAGGATGAGTCCCTGAGGAAGCGGACATTGTCTGCCTCCAGAGCACCTGGGGGCTCAAGACTAGCTATCAATTTATCTCTGGGTGTCACACCACCTAATTTCATACTTTTCAACTCCCTACAAGTATCTGAACCCAGTCTTAAAATCAATCTTTCCTTTATGTACCTGACAATTCATTGGTTCTACTTCTCTGGCAAACTTTAACATGCCTTGGAACGTGTGTATGAAAGAAAAACTAACAGTTTTACTTGTCTTTTTTATATCATTTGTTAAAGCAATCAGAAAGGAACAGTGAATTTCCCAGGAAGGAGAAATAAAATCTACCCCTTGATAGGAAGAGTTGGGGTTCTAGAAGAGCCAGACAACTCCCAAATTGCTAATATCGCCAAGGTCATTTCTGCAAAATACAACCTGACATATACCACATGTTCTTATTTGTGATTTTTGTCCTGACCAAGTCACATTACCAACATAGGTTTCAAGGTGACTTTTTACCCTGTCATATTATCAAATCAAATGCTTTGTTTTTCTTGTCTTCAAGGAAAATTCCACATCCCCTTCAAAGGTTTAGTTTATCAACACTTATCCTCTTTCATGTCACTCATCATCACATTATCACTGTCATTTGGCATTTAAATATCACCCTACACATTTTATTGTGGAAGTAAAGGTCATACTAGTGAAAAAATGGGCCCTTAATTTAGGCAAGCTTAACCATATCCCTGCTACATATAAGTAGGGAAGTTGGCAAATTATATAATTTTTCTGCTTCTCACTCACCTGACCTGTAAAATGGGGATGATAATAGTATCCTACTCATGATGTTCTATCTCATAATAAAAAGTAAAGGACATCTTACTGACAATTTTTATGTTGATATTTAATATTTACTTATCACTTTCTATATGTGAGGTGTGATTTGTCACACAGCAACAAGTATCATTATTTCCATTCTACAAATAACCTTAAAACTTATGTTGTCACTGTGACATTCTCAGGGCCTGTAATCTCTCAATAGAAGAAGCTAAACCATGATACTGTGGCTTCATATTTCCCTCTTTGTACTCTCACTACTGTGCCTAGTATTGTATCTTACCTATTGTAAGTGAACACACAGTTAAATTAATGGACACTCAATTAAACAACATCAAAAGGGTTTCATTCAAATTATGTTATAAATTGCAGTTCATATAAGTCAATGTACACAAAACAGTATGACTTTCTGTGAATTCAGATTTCAATGAAAGATTTAGACGTACCTTAAGAGAAGTCTTGTTGACCTTAATGGCTGAAAAAAGTCATGAAATGAAACTAACTAGCTGCTGTAGACAAGTTATGATATAACTGGAGGATCTTTAGTAGTGAAGAGTATTGATTCCAAAATTGTCAGTTACTAGCACATAATATCCTAGGATTACTGTTAGTTTATACACTTACCAACTAAACTTTCTGTATATTTTTATAATGTAATACTTCTACTGAAGACAGATATATACATGCTCTGGTTGTTGTTTACATTAAATAAAATAGTGTCATATGTGATAAAAATAAAATATTTTAAGAACATTACAGTGACACAGATTTTTATGCTATTTTTTCAAATTGTATTTGCTTTATTAAATCAGATCTTAAAATTTTGAAAGACCAATGTAGGTGTCAGTATTTCAACACACTAGAGAGAATATTGACTTTAAATGGTGGTATGACATGCAATTTTACTAACATATCTGAACTTTGTGTATGCTATACACTATGTATATGTAAAACACTCATTCTACAGAGATGATTTCTAAGGAACGTCAAGATTGTAAATCTTTATATTATAGGTAAATAACATTAGATTACAGCCTAAGTCAAATTTAAACTTTTCTTTGTTCAATATGTTTTCAAATACATGAAATAAGATTTTAATGCAAATGGCAGTACTTGATAAAGCAAAATAAAAAATCTAATTTGTCTTAAAAATTAATTATAGAACTTTTCAAAATCAGTATACCATTCTCTTAGCACCAATTAGCTGCAGTGGAAAACTGGCTCGCCTGCTGGAGAGATAACATAGCTTAACAGGTGTCTGCTAGACTTTTTTTATTCATTGTTGTGATTTGTTTTGTCCTTGCAATAATTTGAGTTTGAGTCCCAAGTTCGGAGAATATCATATTCTTTCTTTTCTCATTTCATTCTAAGAAAATACGTTTGTCATAACAGCATATTATGTCATAATATTGAAGTTCATGGGTATAAACTTTTTTTACGTATTAAAATGTGGGTATAGAAAGTGTACTAGTACAATTATATTGCTAGTTTAGAGCTGTGGAATGTCAAATATAATTCCTTCTCTAATTCAGTTAAGTGAAATATTAGTAGAAAGGTATGAATATGGCTGTTTTCTAAGGGCAGTCTAAAATCATAGAAGTCCTTTTACAATAAACATGTAGATCTGCACTGGTGATGAAGATAACATAAATTAGTAATGCATTGCTGTATTTGTACAAATTAATAGAAACTTTCATGGGTCTTCTCTGTGACATATGTAAAACAAAGTAATGTGAATTTAAAATCAGATTAATGAGCCTATGATATGTGAAATATAAGGGAAAATGCCCAAAGAAACACTGGTTTACAGATGTAAGTCTCTGTCCTACAGCAAGCAGAAGTAATCAAATCTATGACTAGTTCATTGGCAAGGAGCCAAGGGGTAGTCAAGGAGTACCAAGATCATGGCACACATTGACCTCTAGCAGCAGGAAACACACAACATATCCAGAAGAGAACATTCCTTTCTTGGGTGCCCCAAAATCCCATCAAATAAAGTCAAACAAATACAAGATGACAAACTAAGATCATGCAATATGCAAAGGAACTGTGCTTGTAAATAGGAGTTCATGGAAATAATTAGACCACAAATTTTTATTCCTGTGTAATTATGATGTTGCATTTGTGAGACAGAAAATGCAAAATCTCTTTGCAAAAATGGTTTTAAAAATAAAAGCAATAAAAATCTCAAAATGAGACAAAAATATCATCAGAAAATCATGTTGTCAATGTGGAAAAAATGAATGTGTACATTTTTAAGAATGAAAAATGATATTATTGAAAACAAAATGTAAACAGGGTGAACAGCAGACAGCATAGACCTGGAGGAAGATTTAGAGATAGAGCTGAGAGGAGGGACTTCCTTGAATATAGTCAGGGAGATAAGAAGTGGAACAAATTTAAAAAGAGGAAAAGATGGAGGATAGAATAAAAGGCCTAAAAAATATCTCATCAGAGTCTTATAAATAAGAGGGGAATAAAAGCCATATCAGATGTCTGAGAGTCTTCAGATCAGATAAAAGATACCATACCATTGATAAGGAAACACATTGCATACCATCCAGGATAAAAAAAATTAAACCTACAAAACAAGATAAATAATGATTATGCACCCAGAATGCACCAAAATGAAAAATGCTACTTTAAAAAATAAAGCTCTTCAAATATTTAGTATGGAAACCAGAGAAGCAGTACAAGATATTAAAAGTGCCAAAGGAATATGATTCATGAAATATACAAGGACTTTCCACAGTTGTGTTTCAAGAACAAAGATCCAATAAAGATATTTTAAGATAAACTGAAAATATTTAACACCATGAAACAGTAATCATTAAAGTTTAAATTTTAGATAGATAGAAATACCTTTAGAAAAAAACTTAAGTCTCAGATGAATTTTGATCAAAAAGTAGAAATGTTTGTAAATAAAGTAAAGAAAAAAATACTTGCTTTATCAAATGATAGGTGATCTCTCCAATTAGTAACATTAAACTACTGAAGAATGTATAAATCAGAAAATAGAACTAAGAAATAACTCAGTTTCAGATTTTTATTGTTTAAATAGTTAAGGGCTAAGATGTGAACTTCTTAAAATTGCTAACACAATTGAAATAGAATATACTAGAAAAATCACTAAAGTTGATTAAGAATACAAATATGTAATGAATCAGTCTTCAAAAGCAGGAATAGGGGCAGAGAGAAGAAAAAATCTTGATATAAAAAGAGACAAAATACAAAGAATATAGGGTCAAAGAAAATACATTAATATCCAAACTAAGTGTGATAGGCTAAACACATCAGTGGGAAAATAGAGATTAACAGAATGGATAACAAGAAAATCTATCTATATGCTGCATATCAAACACAACATAAAGCGTATAAAGTCAAAGAAGTTTAAGATAAAACAGGGATTTTATTTTTTAATTATATCATGTGCTGGCTCTCTTCATCATCACTGTGGCAAATGTTTATACAGTTTCCACTTTGTGCCAAGCCTGATGTTCTGCAGTTTGCGTGGGCAAGCTCATTTCCCACTCAACAATTCTTATGAGTTATTTTTATCAAAAAGTTTAAATAAAATGTCCCATGTCATACATATATTAAATGGCAGAAACAGAATACAATCCTGGAAATTATTCCTAACTAGGACTTGAGACGATCATTATGTATAAGAAAGTTATAATTTATAATGAAAATGAAGTTCTAAATGAATATTTATCTAATAAAATCGCTTTAAATATAAGTAACAAATAGCAATATAATTATTGGACAAAAGTGACAAGTCTCACAACTTGTTTTGAGATTTCAACATATTTCTTCCACATGCTATTAAGTCAAGCAGGCAAACACAAGTATAGAAAAGCTTCCAGATAATTATACGTAAAACACAGGAAGAAAAAAAAAAGAAAGAAAGAAAATTTACATATTCTTGTAACTGATTATTAAAAATACTACTTTCCAAATATTTTTAAAAGTCAGTAACTTGAAGAGTTATAGGCTTCAAGTGACTATTTTAGACAAAGGAGAAAAAAAATGAAAGCTACTAAACACAAAATTTTTTAAACAAAATAGCAAGGACTTTATATAACTTGCAAGAAATAATACTGGTAAGAATAAAATGAATGAAAGAGAGATAGTAGAGAGGGATATCAAATCAAATATAAAAAAGGCTAAAAAAATAATACAAGCCCCTGATAAGAGAATTTAAGAAATAAGTGAATATTTTTAACCAAGGGATAAGTAACCTTATGTTAATATATTTGAGCCCTTTAACAAAGTAAATTTTTAGCATGCTTTATCAAAACTGCATCAAGTAAAACCAGCATTTGTACAAGTGTATATATATATGTGTGCATAAAACAATCCCATATGCAAAATCTGAGAACTATATATTCATTCACAAATTTTCTAGATGTTAAGGAACAGATTATTCAGTTTAATATAGACTCTAATATTGATATAAAAGACAGGCTAGAAAATAAAAACAGGAAAGAACAAGGGAAGGAAGGGAGGGAGGGAGGGAGGAAGGGAAAAGAACATTTATAGGGCCAGGGAGTGGCATATACCTGTAGTCCCAGCACTCTGGAGGCTGAGGCAAGAGGATCACCTGGATTTCAAGGCCAGCCTGGGCTACATAGTGACTTTAAGGCGAGTTTGAACTGTATAGCAAGACCCTGTCTCAAGAAATCAAACATAAGGGATAAAAACCAAAATCTTTGCAAGACAATTTCACCTAAAGAAAAGTGGAAAATAAATGAAGTTCTTCATTAAATGTTAGTAAACAGACTTCACATTGTATTTCAAAGAAAATATAAAATAAGCATTTGAGTTGATAAGAAAAAGAGAAAGCTGATTTAATATTATGAGAAAATCTGTAGGGGTAAACATATTAAAGAAAACAAAAAACTGCACAACCCTTAACAAGAAAGAGAAGGAACTTTCTTTTATGAAAATGTGTACCTACCTACCAAAGACCTTGCAGTGAACTTATTCTACTGAACTAATAAAATTTTGGAATAATTTTTCTTAATTTTAGCAGTAAGACAGGTATTCTTGATGTTATTAATGTCCTGGCCAACAGAATAAGATAAGAAAAGGAAATAAAACTTTTAAAGACTGGAAAGGAAGAATCATTGCCTTTTCATTAGTAGGTTATAACTATGGATGCAGAAAAAAATTGACAAAGCTTAGAAATAGGAAAGTTAGAAATAGACAAGATTGCAAATATAAAATTATTACAGAAGTCTTTCTTTCACTCTACTAAGAAAAAAATCTATTATGATATCTATATTAATAGTCATAGGCTGTGGTAAACTATAAATTTGGTGGCTTAAAACCACTAAAGTATATTTATTCACAGTTTTGGAGATCAGAACCCTAAAATCCAGAAATTAGCAGGACTATCCTTTCTCTGAAGGCTCTACAGATGCTTTCTTTCTCTGATAATTTTAGTTTCTAATGGGTTTTACATGTTTCTCACCTTGTGGTTGCACTACTCCAATCTCTACTTTGGAGGATACATTTCTTTCTCCTTTTTTTTCTGTAAAATTTACCCTGTATGACTCTTACAAAATTTTTATCAGTACTCTTAGAGGAACTTAGAAAATTTAACATGATATTTTCAAGATTATTCATTATATGTTCAAAGACTCCTTCAAACCAACTAACATTCAGTTTCAAGAGATGAAAATGTGAACATATTTTTACAGCCACCATTCAACCCATTACAGCGCTCTTATTTGAAAACATCAAAAAAAGCATGGTATGAATTAATTAAGAAAGAGAAAAGGGCTGGGGATTTAGCTCAGTGGTTTCGCTGCCTGCTGCGCAAGTGCAAGGACCCGAGTTCGATCCCTTTTACCAAAAAAAAGAAAAAAGAAAGAGATTATGTACACATTCTTTATGTGACATTTTTTTCTCCTGTATACTAGTCATCAGATTCAAATTTTGTGAACATGCTGGGTGGGACAAGTGAAATGTAATGGAAAAGAGAAAGTAGGATTCTAATAGTTTCGTGGTGGTTGTTACAGACACTTTTCCATTGCCTTTTCATCTTTCATTTTTATTCAGAATTTCACTCTTGTTCAGTAGTACAATGTGCCCAACACCATGGATTGAATCATAACTAAAATGTGCCAGCCAAAACCTCACGGTTGTTGACGATCATTTTCCATAGTGCTAATTCAGGTTTTCCATGTTGTAACCAATGAAATGTAAATGACAATTTTTCAGGTGGCAGAAAAAATTTAATTCCACTGAAGTAAAAGAAAAGCCCTCTTCTGCTTACTCTTTCCTTTTGGCTTGATTCATGGTATGGAGAGATGACCATGGGATTAGGGTTTATATCCTGGGATTATACAAAAGAAAAGATGAAAATCCAATGAGGATGGAACAGGATATTGTGGCAGCAATGGTACAGTTGTCTTTTTCAGAGTTTACAATGAAAAATTTAGCATCTCTATGGCTAGAACAGGTATCAGCTCTGCATTCAATTTCTTGAAGCCTAAAGTGTATCTACATGAAATTATAGGCGATGATTTTAGTCTTTCCCTCTCTGTGTTTTAGTCAATTATGCAACAAAATCAGCATCAAGATCTTTGTTATAAACACTCACTTTTACACATTTAGAAAGAGCAAACAACTGTTTCCAACAATAAGGGAACTTCTTGGTCATACCAGCCTTTCTTTGTACTTCTAACTCTCCTTTGAATGATTGAAAATACAGACTGTGCTTTTTCATGGGAAAAATTAAATCTTTTAGGCCTTAAAGTTTGACTCTGTTTTTCTTCTCTCCTTCCTTCCTGTGCTCTCTGAGAGAAATAATGCCACCGTTTGGTCCACACATGCTTTTTTGATACATGAGACAATGCTCAGAGCTGTCACATTACCATATATACCTGACAGATTTTCTTGGCAAATAACAGTGTTGACAGAAACAATTGACACACAACATTTAAAATATAAACCTCTCTTCAGATTATTGACTTATGACTCTGAGAAGAACAGCCTTCGATAGTTCTGACAATCACAACCTACTTCCTTGAGAGGTATGTGTTTAAATGCCAGTGTGCTCTTGTGTTGCCTTTGGAGGTTTACCTGATGTTGATGGTTAGTTTGGACATAGATGCTTGTGTTCCTCACAGCCCACGAAGGACTGTTTCTGATATTATCTGTGAAGTTAGATTTTTCAAAGAAATCTATTTTTTAAATCCATAAAATATTTTGCCTACCTGGTAGTTCCATTGATAGATTATTATTTGTTGTTTTATAATGTTCCTGAGACTCATAATAGTGTCAACCAAAGGTTACGGTGTGTTGTTAACACTGATATTATGTATCACCAGGGAGATAACAGATTCACAGAGAGAAGGATATCACACCTGTAATCTCAGAGAGCTAGTGGGTACAACACTGGTACTTCATGCTTAACCACTGTTTATATTACATTCCACTGACTAGGACATTCATTTAGCAATTATTAACTTTCTAAAACTCTAAGAATGAGCTCAATGTCCAAAAGGTATGCATTTCTTATCAAAAATACCAGTATGATATAAATGGGTATATTGTCCTCTTCCCATTAAAAGTATCACTGAGTCTACATATTTATGCTTAAATACGAAATCAAAGAGCTTTTTTAATATGACATATCATTCCTTACAATTTGCATCCTTTAAACTCTTACATGCAATTTTAGCTATACAATACTTTAATGGATATTCTGTATATTTAAATGAAGAAAATCCATCTCTTAAAAAAAATAAATTTCTCATCCCATTTATTTTTTGGATTCTTCTCCTTGGAGAATATTCACAATCTAAGAAATATTGTTTAAATCCCATTGTCATGACAAAAGCTGATCTTCAATATATTCAGTATATAATACGTGTACATAGGCACACACACATTTATTGAGCAGTAAACTTAGGTTTAGAATCCAATACAAGCTTTGGAATTCAAATTATAGTTCTGCGAGCTTGAGATATAGTACAGTATTAGGTATTAGCATATTAGGTATTAGAATATTAGGTATTAGATACTAGGTATATTAGGTATTAGCATAGCACTGTGAGGCCCTCAGTTCTATTGCCAGTATAGCTAAAAATAAAACATATATTTATATGTAATAGTGTGTATAATATATTTGGCTTTCAGAAAAGGTATTTGATATTCCTGAGGCTCATATTCTTCCTAACTTTTATGAGCTTTTGATTTCAAGTTTAAACACGTATATCTATTAGGAATCCTTCACATATAAGTGCCAGATTCAGAAGCAAATTTATCCAGAATTTACATCATATCAGAGACTCCAACTTTTAACTCATATTCCTCTAGGTAGGCTCCATTTTCCGGCCTGGCTGCAGAAGAGTTACCTGATGCCTTTGGAATAACATTCTTTTATGTGTATTAGGACAAGAAGAGTCATGGTTCAGTATTCCATCCTAATTTATGTTTCCATGCCTTTCATTCAGTCAGAAGCTCATTCTTGTGACAATTTGTATAGCTAAAACATTAACTTGATACGAAGTCAACTACAATAGAAGCACATGGGGAAAAGAGAAAGTCTTCCAGAGAAATACTGAAGGATCATAAGACAAAACGATTTAACTAGATTCTGGACAAAAAGAAACACAAACAATACTTGGAATGATTTAGACTGAGCCTTCTGAGAGTTGATATATTACTTAGCTATGTCCTGTGTTATTTAGAAATGTTAAATATAGTCAGTTTCACAATTACAACATTTTGTGCAGTATATGACTTCTAAAATCATTTTCTACCTTTTATTCTAAGCTCCGAACCCGTAACTCTTTTTGGTTATGTTTGGAAATCACTTATTTTTAGATATGTGTGCTCCTAAAAGAAGGTGGGCTGGCAGTCCAAGGTCATGCAGCAAGGCAGTCATCGTGCTAAGACATACAGGTCCTCTCCCAGCCTCTACAGACTGCAAATGCTCCATCAGGCATCCTGTGGATGCGTTCACCTTGCCTTTGCTCAGAAATTTGCAAACCATTTTCTACTTATTCACACATGTGAGATCAAAAATGGATCAAAGTGAAAAGTATACATTTGCTTTCATGTAAAGTCAGTAGTGTCCATCTTTTCAATTTAGCAGTTGTTCCCTTGGATATAATCTGTAAATTGTGATTAAGGTGTGCTTAACCCCCTTGTGGTTGAGGAGTCGACTATGAAACACACAAAAGGCCTTTGTCTGCTGAGCCCTATTTAATGGCATAACTGAAATTCAGGATAGTCCCAAGTGAGAAAATAGGAAATAGAATTTCAGAAGCAGCAAATTAGCATAAGAGGAAGGTTAAAGATTAAAAGTCCAAAGTATTTATAAAATCTTTTAAATCAGTATCCAGAAGGAATTCCATTAGATATATTGTCAGGAAATGCAGCTAAAGAAATAACTGTTTCAGATCAAAAAATCAAAGTTGACTACAATTAGATAAGAAGTTACTTCACACCTTTGCCTTCTGACTCAGAAGCTTAGTATCAGTCTAATTCAAAACCTAGACTGCCCCGTCTGTATAGCAGTTGCCATATATATATATATATATATATATACATATATATGTATATGACTGCCATACATATGTATGTGTGTGTGTATATGAATGATTGTAGGACCAGAATACCAGATCTTAGAATATATGTCCATTGTTTGTAGGACCAGAAAACCATCATAAGAGAAATCAGAGCAGAGTTATATTAGACTTTGGAAATTGGCATGTCAAATTGCCTATTGAATACAGATCTAGAAAATGTATTAAAAATTGTATAAGTAGAAGTGTTAGGAAACCAGGGACAACCTTACACACTCTCCCATGGAGAAGGTGAAGAAGACTGGGTAACTACCTGTTTCAGCTCTTCCATCTTAAACATCCAAGACTTCACAGGCTGTGCCATAGAACTTCTTTTATCAGATGCAGTCTCCACCTGTGCGATCCTATCTATGGTCGAGGCTATGTGAATAACTTTTACAGACTGGCTATGAATAGTTCCATAGTTTATCTCTCCCATCTTTACAGTTCCTGGGATCGCTTCTGCCATAAATTGCACACTTTTACACCTTGTTGCCCCTTCAACATTTCTATGTTATGACATAATAAGCATTTCAAATCATATATAGACACAGGCAAATATTCCCTTTCTAGTAATTCTGTTTGCCTTGAAATATGTTTTGTCTGATATTAAGGAAATGGTAGATACATGACTAATATTTAGCTTTCATATTTTGCTATTCCTTTACTTTTTTTTATTAGTGAATACCCTAAAACCACGAACCAACATAAGCCCTTCCTCCTTTAAGTTATGTATATCAGATATTTAGTCCTAGCAATCAAAAGCTGAAAACTACCCATCTCTCTACCATGCACATGAAGAGACTGGAGTTTGAGATGTTGCTGGTACTTTAGAATCAATTCTTTGCTACTATCTCAACCACTACATTCTCCCTACATCTCTAAATATTCTAACTCCCTGAAATTCTGTCACTCTGTTTAATTTTATCTCCTTATACATTTTACTTAAATGTAATGCACACTTTTTGTCTGATATTTATTTGGCCTTGTTTGTGTAGTTCAACTGTATAGTGTATATATTTCTATTTTTTTACCATCACTGCATTTTAAAAGACAAGGCATACTCTATGAATATACATTTGTGTATTTTACTTTGGAGAACATTTCACTTTCCACAGCTTTTGATTATTGCAAATAATTGTTGCAATCTTTGTACACATGGAGATTTTTGTACTTGTCTTGAACACATATGTATGTACCTTGGTAGGGCTTAGCCTAGACCATATGACAGGTATTTGTTCAACATTAGACAGTGCTGCAACTCGTTTCAAAAGTGCTCCATATACAATGCCACTAATAGTATATGAGTTACTCATGTTTCATATACACTCCATTACTAGGGCTGAGTCTTGTTTTAGTCACTCAGTGAATCCACAGTGATATTATGATTTTAAATTGCAATTCCCTGCTTGATAATGAGGCTAAGCGCATTTTAATCTTTGATTAAAAATTTCAATATCCTTTTTGTGAAGTATTACTCAATTCTTTGTTCTTTGATCTTTTAAGTTGTATGTCATCTTTGTAGTGATACAGCCACATTTTATGTTTTGTATATTACGGACATGTTCTCCCACACTGCAGGTTCTCTCATTTTCTCTTTCAATATATTCTGATGAATAAGTTTTTAATTTAATGTAGCTCATTTGCTAATCTGTGTTTATAGTTAATGCTTACCATTTCCCTACTCTTCAGTAAGATAAAAACACTCTCCTAATAAAATCTTTTAGAATCATACTGCTATGCCTTTTCAATTTAGGTCTGTAATCCACTTGGGATTTACTATTGTGCACGGAGTGAAGTAGGAGTCAAGTTTCATTTTGTATTTCCATATGGAGATGTAATTGAAACACCATTTATTGAAATAACTGTCTTTTCTTCACTACTGTTTGCTGTAAATGAATTGCCCATACAGATGTAGATCTATCTGAAGTTGAATTTTCCAATAATGTTCCTTTGGAATATATGTTAATTAAGCAAACATCAAACTGCCCTTTCAGTAGCTTTGTAATTAATCTTGATATCTAGTAGAGCAACTTCTCCCTCCCTCTTTTCTTAGGGTGTCTTGACTATTATTAACTCTGTATTTTCATATAAATCTATAGAATTGGTTTGAAATCTCTCTCTCTCTCTCTCTCTCTCTCTCTCTCTCTCTCTCTCTCTGTCTCTCTCTGTCTCTCTCATACAAACACACATACAGACACACACATAAGTGTTGAGATTTTGATAGAGATTTTGCTTTATCTATAGATCAAAGTGCTGTAATTGAGCTATTTTAAAAACTGAATATTTTAACGTCCATAACCATGGAATATCTGTTTTATTTTGTTTTGGTTTAATCTTACTCAAGATATTTTAAATGTTCCATCCCTTACTTATCATTTGTTAGAAATTTTCTTAGGTGCCTGATATTTCTCATGGTATTTAAATTTTTAACATTTCATCTTCTGCTGTATATTTCTGATTTAGAAAACTATATTTGGTAGGTCGGTAGTTGTGTTTTACATCAGTCTTATAATCAGTAATTGTAATAACTTACTTTACTTTTAACTTGCAAATAGTCAAATACTATAAGACATTGTTTGGATAGTAGTTTCTATTTGGTTGGTTGGTAAAAGGTATGTGTGTACATGCACTCACTTTTGTGTGTGTGTGTGTGTGTGTGTCTGTCTTATTAGAATTGTTTTTAGAATACAAAGACATGCACTAAGTCTTTGCTGACTTTAATACTAGGATGCCTATTGATATTAGACAAAATGACTTATCTTCCTCATGTTTTTTATACCAGGAGGGTGAATATGAACCCAAAATTCTCCTCAGGTTTTTCTCTGCCTTTAACCTATCTCTCCTCTGGTATAGGAAACTAGTCACTGAATGTAAAGCCCACTCTAAATTCAAGTTAATTTCATTTGTGGTCCTCTATTTAATTTCATAAGCTAAAATCCTGTTCCAAGGGTCACATTGATAGGTATTGGCCATTAAGACTAGGATGTATCTATTTAAGATATTATAGTTTGTAAGTAAAAAGAATAAGTAAAACTTACTACATTTGATACTTTTAAAATGAATTAAAGTATTGAACAGAAACATCATATCCTTTTTTAAAAAAAATATCTAATATAAAGAGAATTGTGGGTAGTATGTTGCTTATTTACCCACATAATTACCAGAAATGAATCTCATTTGTTGGAAGAAGTAACCATTCCTTTTAATTATATTTCTGTGAAATCTCTGTTTATTTGAATAAATAATGTGCATTTAAATGCATTAACTTTTGCCATTTGATAGTTGGCTTTTGCTTCATTTTTTTATAAAGAATTCCTTTAGCTATTTTGTTGTGAAAAGAGTTTTAAAATATAATTACTTTTATTTACTTCAGTCTGATTTTTATTTTATCATACATAAATACATAAGTTGTATGGCTTATTTTAGTCTTTCAAGGTCGACCTCTTTTTGTTTTTATTTAGTCTCCATTATGTTGTACATTCAATTTTACTTTAAAATTAACATTCATTTCTGTAAGAATCCCTGTCAAAAATAGAAAAATCTCAGAAATTTGCCATTTTAACCTTAGTATCAGCTCAGCATTTCAGAATTTCACTCTTAAAACCTCTACATACTTCTTCTACTACAACATACTCTCTGATCATCCATTGATATTAATGATAAATGACAGATTCATTTTAATATTTTAAATTTTTTCAAAGATTAGTGAAAAAGTAAGGTAAACACATTCATATTTACCTGTGAAATTTTATTTTATTTTATTTATTTTTTGTGAAATACTTACCAAGACATGACTCTCCTTTTGTGTAATCAGATAGATTACATTTCTACAAAAACTAACATCTACTTCTAATAATGATAAATTTCATTTAGTTGACATTTCCCAAATGATAAATAAAAACAAAAGTTAATAAGACTGAAGTTCACAGGTGAACAGAATACTCACAGCAAATTTGTAGTAGAACTCAAAACTTAATTCCTTGTCAATCATTCAGCAAGGATTTATCTGCCATCTCCTTCAACTCTTTCCTTGAGCTCTTAAAATCACATATTAATATGTTCTATTAATTCCTGCAGGCCCTGAGGTAATGCGTATTAATAATACAATACAGGCAGATAATTTGGTTAATGAATCTTGGGCTAGTAGGGCATCCTCTTATATTCACTTTACCTTTGAGGTCACTCAATGCTTGGAACAAAGTTATATCATATAAAGAAACTGTCACAAAATTTCAGTGACTTCCAAAGTTATAATTTTCTAAATCCTGTCACAGGAACTGCATAGTAATCATCCCCACAAAGAATCAGAATGGAATACAGAGAAATATTTTCATGGTAGAGAATAAGTGTCTCTGATCGAAAATAAACAGTGCTCCTAAGTCCAAAACTTGGAGTTCTGGCTAATAGGACACAGTGAATGGAAAATGCCACACTTGATCTTATGTGAAGGGTTGTGTTGGCACAGGTGTCTCAACAATATTTCGTGAAAGTAAGTTTGATACAAATGAATTTCATCTGCAGACTTGGGTCTCATCCCCAAATATCTCATTGTGCGTATAAAAAGAATACAAAATTCTAAAATATTACAAATCTGAAACTTGTTTGGCCCCAAGCATTTTGAATAAGGGATTGTATTTAGAATCTCCATCTTATTCAATTGGTATTGCTCTTTTATTATTCTAAATAGGGAATGATCAGGTTGGGACAAGAAGACACTATCTTTCACACATTTAGCCTGAGTTGTAAAAAACATTAAGTTTCAGTTAAAGAGCTAAAAGACTGGAAAGAATATTATATAATAGAAGTATTCAAATGTAACTGATTGTCAAGAAAAGATGATAAAATTTATTTTGTAGATATATCATCTTTGAAAATCATCTAGCTTTCTAGAATCAGATGTGGGAAAATGTGAAATTTCAGTGTTCTTCCCTTTCCAAATTATTATTTTTACATAAGACATTCATATAAATAATTTAATCTACTAAATATTCTTAAAAGCTTGCTAGTTTTCTATGTAGTGAAACAATACTAAACTTCACAATGGCAACTAATTTAGACTGCAGTTTTGGAGATAAGGCATAAGACAAAAGGTAGATACATAATAATTGCATTAATTTACATATGCTAGATCTATTCAGAATTATGACATACTTATAGATATTCTAATTACATTAATATGTAGAGACAGGAATTATTTAAGATTCATGATAGATAAGGGAATTCATGAGTTTAATTATAATATGTGTCTTGAAAGATGTTGCCATTGAATTCTGTTTGCGTTTCTTTCATTTGATAGAATATTTTGAGAATGACTGTCAAGCATGACTATGTGTGTATGACCATTTGTCTTTTGATAGAATATTTAGAGTATGACAGTATCAAGTAAGCCAACTTGTATGTGAACTTCCTCTTAAAGTAATGTTACAACTGTTTGAAGTTTAAGAATATTTGAAGTAATGTCCCCAAAGTTGTGAAAAAATAGAAAGTTAAAAGGCATCCAATAATTTTAGAAATATCATCATCATATAACTTAATTATTACCATTGATAACAATTTTCTAAATAAATTGGGTAAATTTATTAAGAGTATGCAGTAATTTTACACATCTGTGAGGTGAACCTTAATATACTTTACTAAAAATTCATGCTATCAAAAACACATGTGAATACAAATTGTAAAACAGAGAAGGTAGAATACACTTGTAAGCATATTTCAACATCAGCCAAATTTGAAGACATGAAGAACAAGATAGGGAAAATTTTGGTCTGGTTTCAAACGACATTCAGAAGCAACTTCATTTGAAAGTGTGAAAAATGCCATTTTTCTTCACAGTTGTATTTTGCATGTGGATTGCCTCATAGCTCCCATTCACAAGTCTTTTGAACACTAAGTACTCTCTCTGAGTGCAGGAACTGAGATAAACCTCATCAGCAAGTTGTCCAGGGTGACAAAATACTGCTCCTACCAGCTTCCTGGCTTTTTCTATCTATTGCCGGCAGCAGGAATTGCTAAGCAACATGAAATTGTTTCACATGGTAAAGATATTTTAGACAGTAATGATGACACCCAAGTGGGAGTGTGGGATGGTCTCATCGGGGTGCTTTTGTTGGTATACTACCTCTTGCTCGCTCAGGGAGAATATCAATTTTTGTCCCAGGGGCCCAGTGTTTTCAGCCAGGCACTTCAGACTCATGGGATATTTTCCAAATTGCAAGCCACACCCATACAGTATTTGGTTTAAGTGTTTTGGGCTACAGTTTGGATAGTATTTTGGAATTAATTAATTAATTTTTTTACATTAAATTCACTATCACATGATGATGCAGATGACTGCTTAGGAATCATTAACCTGGAAGGTCTCTTTGTGCCCTGATGATATCTGCTTTTGTTTTAGGGTTCTCATACCTCTGATGTGCTGTGTTTCCAATGCTAAACTAACAGCTAGATATTTTTTATGTTCTTATCTGGTAAGTTACTTTTGTATGGGTTTTCAAATGTAGTTTAATTGTCTCCTAAGGTCCTGGAAGTATGAACCTCAGCCTTTTTGAATCTTCAGTTCCTATTGGTAGAGATCAAATAGCTATTCTAACACTTATTAATGTTTGCTCCTTGGATCTCTGAGGATGAACTTCGCAGTTTTTCCTAGGGACATGCATTTTTTCTCTAAAGGCTCCCTTTGGTGAGTTATGTTAGTGACGCTATGTGCATCACCTCTTAATATCCATGTGTCTTTTGGGTACCTTCAGACAGGTAAAGCGCAGTTCACACACACAGACCTTAGCTTGGAAGAACTTCATTTTGAAAACGTAAAAGATGACAATTTGGGGGATACATTTACAAAAATTAATTTGAGGTTGTTGTTGATATTGTAAAATGCATTTTATAATTTTAGAGAGAGATCTGGGGAAGGCCTCGGACAGGGGAGGTGGACTGGAGGGAGAGAACAAGAAAGGATGAGCACTTGGCTCAGGAGAGAATTTTAAAAGGCCGCTTTGTTTTTGTTTTTGGGTTTTTTTGGTACTGGGGATTGAACTCAGGACCTTGAGCTTGTGAAGCAGGTGGCAGCACCACTGAGCTAAATCCCCAGCAAAAGCCTCATTTTTAAGTAAAGGCCACTTTTGTAAAGTGATTTTCAAAACTTTTTACCTTCACAAAACATGTCTGTAGGTTGGTGGCCTTGCTCAGACACTGATTTCTCTTGAAAAAAATGTGTGAAAAGGTGACCCTTATTGTCTATTTTTTTCTGTTGGAACTACAGCAACCAAATACATGTGCCTTGCCCCCTGACAATTACATTTAATCATTATTGTCTTTAGTTTTATTGGCTAAGTCAGGTAGTAGAGTATTTCGCTTTAACTGTTAAAATTGCAATTCACTTGCTTTCATAACTGACACAGACTTGATCAAAGGCCTGTATAACGAAAGAGACCTCAGATTGTTTAATTGCTTGCTTTTATTTTTATCAAGGGGATGTCTACTGCAAAGTAGTATTATGAAACTTTGCTCACAACTCAAAACCTGTGGTGCACCTTGTGCCAATACATTCTAAAACCTTCTAATACCTCAAGCAATTATAATTCTTTCAGATTTCATCCTTTGTCATACATTTTTCTTAGTATAAACCTAAAAGAATTTTCTGGCAAATAAAGATTCCCATTCATTATTAGAAATAGGAGTGGGGAGAAATGGAAATAATAAAATCAGCATCTTTTTCACCAGGTTATAAAATGCTAATAACATATATTAAAATTATTTTCCGTCATATGACTAACACTTCACAGAAGAGGATAAGAAAAGATATTTGGGGTGGAAGGGGAAAACTTACTTTGTTTATTAGTACACGTTTGCAGTACATAATGATTACATGCATGTGGGGAGTTGGTACAGGTACATAATACGTCTTAGTTTCTTTATTCTCCTCCTCCATGCCCCCTCCCCCTCAGTCCACTTCTAGATCCCTTTCAATTTGCAGAAGATATATCTCTTTGCATCCTATTTTCTACTTTAATTTTGCAATTTAAATTATTTATATTTGGAGATTCTCGAATAAGAGATGCTATGTAATATTAAAGTTTGTATGTCTAATTTATTTCATTTAACATTATGGTATCCAGATGCATTCATTCTCCTAAAAATAACTTGAAATTATCCTTCTTTATGGCAGAGTAGTACTACATTTTGCATTTATAGCACATTTTCTTTGTCTTTATCTATCGATAGGTAAATAGGCTTTATGCAGAGTTTAGCTATTATGAGTTGTTCTGATATAAACATGGGTATGCATGTATTACTGTCTTATGGTATTTTTTAAACTCTTTTGGGAAGATACCTAGAAGGGCAATACCTGGGTTGAATGGAATTTCTTGTTGTAGTTTTTTGAGTGACCTCCATTCTGTTTTCCATAGTAGTTGCACTAGTTTGTACTCCTACCAACCACATAGCGGGGTGCTTTTTCCCCTGCATTCCCTGCACCATTTATTATCCGATTATTTGATGGTAACTCTTCTTTCTGGAGTACAGCAAAATCTCAGTGTTGTTTGTATTTGTATTTCTCTGATGGCCAGAGATAGCAAACATTTTCTGCAGTGTTTATGGCCGTTTGAACTTCTCAGAACTGTCTATTCATTTAAGTGGCCCATTTTTAATTGGGTCTTTTATTTTGGGCCATCTGATTTTTTTTAATTCTTTATATACTATATACTAGATATTACTCCTCTGTCTAGGGAGTAGCTGGCAAAAATTTTTCCCATTCTGTATACAAATGCTGTTTTTATATCTACAAGAGTTTTACCTATTTTATCTTTGAACATATTAAGTGTTGCTGTTTTAGTATTTAGTCTTTGATCCATTTCGGGGGTTTTTTGGAGGTTAAGAGTAGGAAAAATTTATTGGGAGAAAGAAAGCTTCTGTGTAAGAGAGACAGAAGGGGGACTGGAAAGTGGCTTGTCTGCCCACCCTACTTTTCAAAGATGTTTTATACAGCACAGCCATGTGGTGAGGTACGTACAAAGTGAGATAAAACTACAAGACTCAATGGAAATTTATGAGGTGGGACAAAATTGCGATCAACCAATAAGATTACAAGTACAGTCACCCATGTAATATTGATTAAATGGGGATCAAGTGGGAAGACAAGTCACATACAAGGAATTGCCCATTTAGAATATCAATCACTGCTATCTATCTCTACGGGAAGTAGTACTTCTTTTCCTTTTTATAATGGTAACCAGTGACTGTGCCTCAATTGTTCTCCATGTTGATTCCTTGCTGTGTTGGCTCCCAGAGGGCTGGCTCCTTAAAGGAGTCCCTGTCTACCTGCCAACAAGATATCTAATTAACTTATGTATCTATTATATTCCCCCCTCTGAAGAAGTACCCCTAACTGCTGTGAGGGCACAAAGGGCAAAGACAGTTCTCTCTACCTCCAGCTGAAGTAGTTACTCTCCAGAGTCTATCTAAAGGCCCTCGATTGGTGCCAGGCATTGTCAATATGATAGCTGTATAGCTTTTATTTTGTTTCATGGTGATAGAGGTGATTCTAGAATCAATCTTCTGTGTGTGTAACTAGTTTTTCCAGCACATTTGTTAGAGGTTCCCATTCCTCCAGCAAATGCATGTGGCATGTGAGATGACTTAATGTACCTGGGCTTGCTTCTGAATCTTCTGTTCTGTTCCATTGGTCCTCACATCTATTTTTGTGCCAGTATCATGCTGTTTTTATTGCTGTAGCTTGGTAATATGGCTTCAAATGCTGGATTGTGATGCCTCCTGCTTTGCTCTTGTTGCTCAAGATTGCTTTTGCTATTCTGGGTCTCTTCTGTTTCCATATGAATTTTAGGAATTTTTTCTAGTTCTGTGAGGAATACTATTGGTATTTTGATTGGAATTATTTAAAATATGTATATTATTTTGGGTTGCATGGCAATTTTGACAATATTGCTTCTACCTATCCAAGAACAAGAAATACATTTCTATTTTCTATGGTCCTCTTCAATCTCTTTTTTCAAAGTAATGTAGATTTGTTATAGAGGGCTTTCACTTCCCTGGTTAGGATAATTTCCAAGTATTTATTTTTTCTGGGAGCTTTTATAAATGGTATTTTTTCTTTTTTTTCTTAGTGGGTTTATTGTTGGAATACAGGGAAGGCTGTTCATTTTTATGTATTGATTTTGTATCATGCTACATTGCTGAATTTAGCTATTATTTCTAAGAGTCTTTTGGTGAAATTTTCTGGATTTTCTATGCAAAGCATATGGTTGTCTACAAATAATGATAGCTTGATTTCTTCATTTTCAGTATGTATCATTTTTATTTCTAATTGTTCCAGGTATTATATTGAAAAGGAGTGGCAATGGAGATATCCTTGTCTTGTTCTTGATTTTACAGAGGAAGGTTTCAGCTTTTCCCCATTTAATACATTGGTAGCAGTAGCATTTTTATAAATGCTTTTTATCAGATTGAGATAAGATCCTTCTGTTCCTATTTTCTTCGGTGTTTTTATCACAAGTAGATGCTACATCTTTTCAAAAGCTTTTTTGCATCTATTGAGATGATGGTGTAATTTTTGTGCTTGCTTCTGTTTATGTGATGGAATATAATTATTGATTTGCATGTGATGAGCCATCCTTGCATCCCTGGGATGAAGCCTACCTGGTCATGATATATGATCTTTTTGATGATTAATAGTAATCTTTTTGCTACTATCTGGTTGAGAATTTTTGTATCTATGTTCTTTAAATAGATTGGCCTTTAAAGAAATTGGATATTTTATTTTATTTGTCTTTTCAATTTAGTCTTTATCTGGTTTTTTAATCAACATAATGCTATCTCTGGGAAATGAGTTTTGAAGTATTCCTTTCCTTTCACTTTAATTAAAGATTTTGAGAAGTACTGCAATTAAATTTTCCCTGAAGTTTTTATATAACTCAGGAGTGAACCCTTCAGGTCATGGAACTTTCCATAGTTGGTGGATCTTTATTACTGCCACAATTTCATTGCCTGTTATTGGACTGTCCAAGGATTCCATATATTCTTGATTTACTTTTGGAAATTCATATTTGTCTAGAAATTCATCAGTTTCTTCTAGCTCTTCCAATTTATTGGAGCACAAATGCTTATATTAGATACAAATAATCTTGTAGATGTTAATGGTGTCCATTGTGATTTTGCCTTTTTTTCATATCGAGTCATGTTGATTTGCATATTTTCTTTCTTTTTTTTGGTGTATTTGGCTAAGGACTTTGTATTTTGTTTATTATTTTGAAGAACCAACTTTGTGATTCATTGATTCCTTGCATTTTAAAAATCTATTTCATTAATTTTCACTCTCTTATTTATAATTTCCTTCCCTGTATGGAGTTGAGATTTAGACTGTCCTTGTTTTTCCAGGCTTGTCAGAGGGCCTCTTTTGCCAAAGTGGGACACTGAGAGATGGGCAATATTCTATACTGTCTCAGATTTCCCATGTATTTGAGAAAACATCAAGAGAGCGCCGACTCTAGTCTGCCTCTGGTGAATCTCTTTATTCCTGTGTCTCCTGAGATGCAGTCTAGGGCTTCCCACCAACAAGTTCTAAGGCTCCTCGGGCCTCAGACACTCAGCAGCCCTCTGGTGAGGGTAGGGGCAGTCCCTCGGCAGCACAGTATGGTTGCTGGAGGGCTGTGTGTCACACTGTCTCAGATCTCCCGGGTTTTTGGGAGAACCTACTGTGGTCCGGCTCTGCGGCGTCTCTCTTTCTTTCGTGTCTCCCACAATGCTGTCCACAACTCCCTGCTAGCAAGTTCTGCATCGCCTAAGTCTCCACCACTCTGTGCTTAGGGCTGGGGGCTTTGTTTTCCGATGCTGATGGCAGGATGGTACAGGGACACACCAATCCGCACTGTTTGAGAGGATGATGGGGCAGAGGGATTGTCTGTTTTATGGCACTGGCTTTTTCATTCTCCCCTGTGCTTCTCTGATTATAGGCCATGGACTCGCTGTGTCCCGGATTGCAGTTTTCTACTATGCTCCATTTCCTCTTCCAGGTGAGAGAGAGAGCAGGAAAGCAGCCTTTGCCAAGAGGCTGGCCTCCGTAGCTCTGGCTCCTGGCTTGGGACGTTAGATCCCCTCCCAAGAAGATGTGTTCCCTGGGTAACAGTGTGCGGGGAGCTGCGGACCAGTGGCGGCCATGATTCCTTTTCTCAACCACAGTGATACTGGATTCAATCTAGTGGACTTGTCCCTCAGGTTGATGGTCTATGTCTTGGTATGTTTACCTCCCTTCTTTCAAAATATCTACTTGATCCGGCAGCACTCCTCCAAGCTTCTCTCGCACACGTCCATCTCTCATTAGCTATGTTAAAATCCAAGAGAAAACATTGTTATACACCCACGTACATCCCAAATGCTGAATTCTTGTAGAAAATCTTGTAAAGCTCTTCCTCAGTCAATCTTTTGTATTCTTTCTAAAAATTTTAATTGTTCCATATTTGCACACTTAATTGAAAACATTGATTTTTTTTCTCAACCCTTCATTTGTTAGGCAATCCTGCAAATCCCAATCCCAATTTCACTTCCTTCGTTCAAGTCTTCACAGTATAAGAATTGTTTCTTAGGTAATGGATAGTGAAGATAAAAGAGCTTAAATACTCTCTTATGTGATTGGACGAGTCACCCCATGCCTCTTAATCTCACCTAATTACTGACTCACTTACAGATATGTTACAGATATGTTATTAAAAATACTAAACTTCAACTTATAAATAAAAATAACGGTGCTTTATTACAAAGGTGTTATGAGGACTAAATGGCATAATATAGAAATTTGGCAGAGTTTGGATGTTGTAATCACTGTAAATACTAGTTATTATATCATGTGAACTATATGGTAATTATCCTGTTTTTGTTTATTTGGTTTGGTTTGATTTTACAATTTTTAAAATCTTTGGGCTTTCCTAATTCTGGTATCAAAATGGTATTTCTAAAAATCTAAATCACTTTCTTCTTTGAATACTTGAAATAATTTGCACCAGTTCTGTATCTTTGATCTTCAACTTTCTTCTTCCAAACAATATACAAATATTTTACAAACTTACACATACTTATACATACATGTATCATAAGTGAAATTAAGCATATTTTGGCAATCATGCCTGGGTTAATGTAGTATATAATGTCCTGGCAGTTTTTAAATTTTATTATTGCCTTCATCTTCTCTCTTGTTCTCCCCTCCTCCCAGTATTCTCCCCACTCCTTGCCCACACTTGCATCTCTCAGATACATTGCTGTAGTCACCCTCAATCTTTCCCTATGGTTAAGGCAGCTGTGTCTGCAGAACATAGCTCATTGTCTCTAGTTTTGGTATTCACCATTGTTTTGCAAATTACTGTGACCACAGAAATTGGTTAGTGTGGTTGGCAAGACATGGCACAGATACCTCTGCTGCTTCCAGGGTGAAGTAGTGTGGTTAGAAACACCTAATAGGGTAGGAAATTTTAAAAGGCAGGCACCTCAAGTGAAGACATTAGCTTCTGCCAGAAGAGGTCATGAATGGAATAGGGTAGAGAGAAATCCAACAAATTCCATTTTAGCATATAATACATGATACTCAATATGGATTACATGGCTCCACTTAGAATTTTCAATGTAGAGCTGATATATCAGCTTTATATTGCTGAAAAGGCAATTAGATTTAAATGAAATAAAAGAATGAGTCATCCTTAAATTACCATAAGATTTGAAAAAAAGCAAGAGCTTTCATTGTAACATCCTATATTAGTCATACTCATCTCCAGGACAAAATAACACATACCTGCTACTTGAAGGGAGGAGAGCTTGATTTCGGCTCTTAGTTTCACAAGATTCAGTCCATGGCTGGCTGACTTCAAGGCAGAAAAGGCATGGTGAAGGTCATGGCAACCGGGAAACTGCTCAGTACATGGCAGCTGGGAAGCAGAGAGATAAGGAAAATGTTAAAAGCAAGAGTACACCCTTCCATCCTGGTCATTCCCCTGCTAACCTACCTCCTCCAACTGGATGCCACTCTGATAGAACTTTCAGTTCTGTAATCATCAGTGGAAATCCACTGATGAGTAGAAAGCCTCCATGATCCAATTACCTTCCAAAAGCCCCAGTCGTGGACACATGAAACTTTTGGGGAATGTTTTAAATATAAATCATACATGCACCTCACAAATGAGTATGTCATGGGACTCCAATGTGCTTCATAGTTGAAAACTTCAAATTTCAAGGACAGAGGCCACATTATGTTATACCAAACCTTTCAGGCCATGCCACACTCTTCTATTTTAACAACTTATTACATCATTTCTACTTTCCCTTTTCCCATCCCTATCCAAGTCTTCTTGTTATGTCATATTCTCAGGCAATACACTAGCCCGTTATGACTCTGGTTTTGCATACGCAATTTATATTCACTATCATTGTTTGCTAAAAACTTAACACAATCCCTGACCTAGAGTGAGTTCTCTATTAATATTAATTAAATTACTTTGAACTGGAAAACAAGCAAAATTAAGTATATGCAAACTGTTAATAAATTCAGTGACTGTTTGACCATCATGGATATAAGAGGCAAAGGAGAACTCCTAGCCAATGAATAAAGTAAGGTGAAAATCCTGCAGAATGGTCAGGCTACAAATTCATTATGCTGCTCTTATATTTGTACTAACAGAATGGTGTGTGGTTGGGATATGAAATGTAAACCTGGCCTTGGGCCAAACTCCCCTGAGATCTACGGATTGCTGACAACTACAGATACTTGCTACCTTTTTTGGCTGAGCTATAAAGGCATGAAAATAGAGATAAGAAATACAGTTTCAAAATTGCTTCAATTTAACTCCCTATTAGCTCTATTTTGGTGTTATGGTTTCCATTGATCATATAAACATAAGACTTTACAGAATTGAAAATATAATTTCAATCACTTTTAATATTTGTGTGCTTCAGTTAACAAACAGTTACATAAAGCAGCTCTTTGATTTGGTACATATATGGGGCAGGGACTGAAAACATTGACTCTTAATACAGTGATGTGGTATCACCTTTATTTCTATTATACTCTAGAGGGATCATAGTTTACCTTTCAGAAAAATTCAGTTATTTGCTTATAAAATGTAAATATATGCATTCTAATTACTTACAACTTTTGCACTAAGGTAAATGAATTACCCCAGAATAGCTTGAAATTTGCATTTAAACCTGACTTAAGACTTGGATAATCTTCAAGGTTCTTAATTGAAAATTAATAGTTCTCTCTTAAAACCTGTGTAGTAGAAGCAGCAGCCAACTCAGTGGTGCCTAATACTTACGGGGTAATCTTGTCAGGCCTTCCATAGATGTTAACATTAAGAACAGCTTTCCAGTTTCAAGTCTCTGAAAATTCCAGGTCATATGGTATCAGTTTGAAAATAAAGACTGAGTTGGAACTCCTGAGTTTTTAAATTTTGTATTCTTGTTCTGCCTGTATTGAGCTGCATGAGCAAAGCGGAATAGCTAAACTCATCTGCAATGTTAATTTTTCAGCTCTAATGCACAGCACATATTATGTGTCATACAGATTAGGTTTTATACTCATGTACAAAACTTACACCTTAATGTGGTTGAAGCATTTAATAGTTTCCCAAAAATTAGATAAATAGCATAGTAATCAACTTTCTGCTGCTGTGACAGAATTGCTGAGAAAAACAGTTTTTAAGGAGGAAAGATTATTTAGGCTCATAGTTTCAGAGGGTTCACCCCATGGCTAAACTGACTGCACTGCTTTTGGTTGTATGGTAAAGCAGATCATCATGATGGTGATCATGTGGTTCAGCAAAGCTGCTCACATTGTGGCGAATGGAAAGCAAAGAGAGAGGAGAGGCTGGGGTCCTAGCATCTCCTTCAGAGTTACACTCCAAGTAACCTTATTGCCTCTCATTTAGGCCCCAGCCCCTAAAACTCCCACCACCTCTTAACAGTGCATGAACAGAACCAAGCCTTTTGGAGACATTTAAAATCTTAAGAAAACCTAGAGTCCCTACCGCTGTCTGTTATTCCATCTCCATAAAAACAAGCATTTCAGCTCTTCTATCTGATTTTTAGTATTTACTGTTGTTCCCTCAAATTATTTTAACAATTAATTTTCACTTTAAAACTTTGTTATCTTCCCCCTATGTAGGATGTTTCGCATCACGCATTCACCTCTCTCATCTTCTCCTGTACTCCCATATATTCCCATCATGATTATGATTTGCTCAAATGCTTTTCCTTTCCAACACAGTATTTTGATTAGTAACTTTGTTGATGGATTCATGATTGATTTGATGGTTAAATGTGGTAGTTTTCTAAGACCATGATGACAAAATACCACAGCCTAAGTGACTTAAGGCAACAGAAATGGACTTTGTTCTGAAAGCTCTAAGTCCCTAGTCAAGAGTTTAGTTTTCTTCTGAGATCTCTCTGCTTGGCTTGTAAATGGCCATCTTCTCCCTGTGTCTCCACACAATCTTCTCTCTCTTTACATCTGTGACCAAATTTCCTCTTATAAGGAAATAAATTATAAAATGAACTCATTTGAACTTTATGGTCTCTTTAAAGTTGTTATTTTCTTTCAGGTTTGTTTTTTAATACTGAGGATTGCAGGATTGAACCCTAGGCCATATACATTCCTGAGCACTTAATTTTTTTTTTTTTATTTTAAAGTAGGACAATGGTAAGTCACTAAGTTACCCAAGCTGGAATTGAATTTGTAATCCTCCTGTCTCAGCCTCCAAGAAGGCTGATATTACAGGAATAGACCACCACATCCAGACTGAAGATCTTATTTTCAAATACAGTCTCACTCTCAGGTATCTAGTTGTTAGGAAATTAGCATATGGTTCAGACCATAACACGTAGTTTTCTATGTAATGCACAGAAAATCCTAAACTTGTCACAAATTATATAAATGTTCTCTTCAGATACTTTGCCATATCAACTATTCTGTCCATTTCATCTTCCTCCAAAAGACGTAAGGGGTCTAGAACCACTATGATGAAATTCCTCCTGAGGCTGTTTCAGGATTATCTTCCCTTCTCTTCTTGATTTTCTCTCCTTCGATTTTCTCCCAAGAATGATTTCTTCCTCTCCATTTTAGGTGAACGTGACTTTCAATATCTTTCCAAAAAAGATATATAAGAAAGACTTGTGGGCCGGAGATTTAGCTCAGTGGTTCCGTCGCTTGCCTAGCAAGCGCAAGGACCCAAGTTCGATCTCTGGTACCAAAGAAAAAAAAAAAAAAGAATTAAGACTTGTGAGACTACACAAGTCTGAAAACATTTTATTCTACATACATATGTGATTTAGTTTGGATAGGTATAAAACTATTTTTTGAATCATTTTTCTTTATAATTTGAAGACATTGCTCCTGACTTCTATGAATTCTACATTTCATGAGCTATTGAAAAGGACGGACAGTTTTTATTTTGCATATCTCACTCTTAAATTATTTTTCTATCTTTGTCGCCCTATCTGAAAGGTTTTTAATTTTTTTCCACAGTTAATATTTTAAAGAAATGTATGACAGTGAGCCTTGCTGAGGACCATGTCAACCTCTGCCTACACAAATGGTGTAATGGAATTATACTAAGATCCTTTTCCACCAGTGTGTTAGGGGTTCTCAATTCAGTTTCTTTAAATATTCTCTTTGTGATAGTCAACATTCCCAGAGAAATCTCTAAAAATCTTCCTCTTTTATGATTCTAGAGTTGAAGTGAAATATTACAGGGATTTATAGTTTATGTATCCCCAACAATGATTATAAGTATTGTTTCTTTATGTGTTTATTAATTGTCTACATTTTCTTTGACTAAATATTTGTTCAACTCCTTTTCCTGTGTTTGAATTGGTTCTTTTTTTCTTTGAGTTGTAGAAGTTCTTTTTTCTACATACTAACCTATTACCAATTATTTAATTTGCAAATATATTTTCTTATGCCATGGGTTACTCTTTCACGCTTTCAAAGTATTCCTCAGTTCACTTTTTTTTTTTAATTTTGAGATAGAATCTTTCTAATTTGCTCAATTTCCCAATCTGAGCTCAACTTGTGATGCTTCTGCCTCAGCCTCCCAGAGTGCTGGGATTACAGGTGTGCACCACCACATCCAACTCAGATTACAAACATTTTGATCTATTCCCCTTTTTTTTCTTTTGTTGCTTGTACTTTTTTGTCATATTGAAAAATATTGCCAAATTCAGTGTCATGAAGCTTTTCTTGTTTTCTAAGAATTTAATAGTTTTGCCTCTTAAATTTAAATCTCCAATTCATTATGAGTTACCTTTTAAATGATGTAAGGTGACAGTCTCATTTCCCAGCTCTATTTTTTATAAATACTGTAGTTTTTGCCCATGGAATAGTCTTGATAGCCTTACTAGAAATCATTTGAACATTTCTTTTTTTTTTTTTTTTTTTTAACACCCATTCCTTAAAAATTGAATAACAGAGTTTTCTGTCCTAGAATTAAAATGTAAACAAGCCCATTTCTTTCTTTTTTTTTTTTTTTTTTTAGAGGAGGAAAGGTTTATTTAGCTCACAGTTTGTAGAGGTTTCAGTCCATAATTGGCTGTCTCTAAGGCAGGGTGGCATTGCAGAGAAGAAACAGTTCATGGTGGGCAGAGGGCAGCAAACCAAAGGCAGCAAGTGACAAGCAGCAAATGACAACAGCAGTCTTCTTTCTGTCTCTTATATTCTACTCAGGCTACATGCCCTTAACTTGGGTAACACTCACATCCAGGACGGGGCACTCTTAATCCTGGTATCACACCATGAATCAGTCCCAGGAGCACATCCCTAATTCCAGCATCATATACTCTAGATCCAGCCACCTCCAAAAAGCCCTACCTATGACCACGTGAGGCTCTGGGGGAACATCTAGACACAAACCATAACACCTGCTTTTCATTTCTCCATAGCATTTGCTACTCTCAGAATTATAGTACCATTTTCCTGTTTATCTTGGCTGTTCTGTGTCTTCTCTCACTAAAATGCAACTCTCAGAGCTAAGATTTTTGTTTGTTTGCTCACAGGTGTTGTTTCCTTCTCTGCCTGGAACAGTGCTTGGCACACGGCCATTTCCCCCACCCCACATTTTCTCTGAAGAAAACATTTTGGTCAGACTTCATAGTACCAGGCCCTGAGGAGGACTTAGAAAATTCAAGGAAGGGCCCCAAGTGCTGAGATGTAGTCTTATTGCAGAGGCTTCGCTGGCCCAGTGGTGCCCGACTTCCCCTAGAGAAGCTAACCCAGCAACAAGGGCAGGCGCAGTGTCTGAGGTGTGGGAGCCATACACTCCATTTTGGTGATTTGTAATCTGCAGACTCTGAGGTAGTTCAAGGGCAAGTCCCTGAGATCAGGCAGCTCCTAAGGAGGAAGTGAAGAGTCATGGAGAATGTGTGGGTGGGAGCAGAGAGGACAACAGGCCAGTGCTGGCAAGTCCTAGAAAGTGGCAGCAAAAATAAACCCAATGCAGGGGAAGAATGTCCACTGCTGAGTAAATCTGTATCCCTGACTTACAACAAAGGCTCACACTGAAGCGGGCAGCTTCAATGGCAGAAGCCCTGCTGAACCTCAGAAGAGCTAGAGTTCAGCAAGGGGTCCACAAAATGTTTTCTTCAGAACATTTCTAACATTTATTCCTGGGCTATTTTATTATATAGGTTATGTCTGTCTTTGTGCTACTACCATATTATTTTTATTACTGTAGCTTTGTAGTAAGTTTTGAAATCGGCAGATGTGAGATTCTCGATTGTGTTCCTTTCCAAGTGTGTGTTAGCTATTCTGAGTCCTTGAAATTCCATATGAATTTTAGGGTCTATTTGTTTATTATGGAAAATTGTCTTTGAGATTGTAACATGAATTGCATTGGCTCTGTACATAGTTGTAGGAAGTATTGACATTTTAACGTGTTACGTCTCTCCATCCAGGTGAACATGGATATCTTCCTCTTTGTTTATTCAGTATGCTTTAACAATATTTTGTAGTTTATTGTCTTATTAATTAAGCTTATTTCTAAATGTCTTATTTTAAGTAATGTCTTATATCCTAGGTAGAATTTTTTCTTTCAAGTTTTTTCTGTTACTTATTTAGATTATTCATCATAATTTTATACAAATGTATAGACTTCTTATACATTGTTTGTATCTTTTGTATTTTTATTTCCATATTTTGCTAAATTTGCTTATTGATTTTAATAAGAAATTCTGTGTGTAATCTTTAGGTTCTCTATGTAAAAGACTGTGACAGAGAGAATTTACTTCTTTCTTGTCTTTTATATCTTTTTGTTGCCTAGTTGATCTGGCTAGGACTTCTAGTAGTACAATTAATAGAAATGTTAAAAGTGGACTTTCTTTCCCTGTTCTGATTTTTAAAGAAAAATCTTTCATTCATTTTGCAAGAATAGAGAAATTTTTTAAAAAACAGATATTTGACTCTTTGAAAATAACAAAACTGAAAACTACTAAGCAGAATTCAGAGAGAGAGAGAGGATACATAATTTCCCCATGTTTCATATATGGCTTTTACTAATCTGAAGCAGTTTTCTTAAAATTCTAGTTTTTATAATGAAAGAGTGTTCAATTTTGTCAAGTGCCTTTCTGCATCATTTGAGGTTTCACATCCTTTTTTCTTCATTCTGTCAGTGTGGTATGTGGCAATGATTTTAGTTTGTTGAACAATTCTTGCATTTCAGGAGTAAATCCAACTTAGTTTTAGTATATATTCGTTTTAATATGCAATTGGATTTAACTGGCAGTCTTTATTGGAGGACTTTTCCATTAATACTTATTACAGGGATATTCTTGTATATATTTTTTAGCTTTTTTTTCTCTGATAACATTATTGTCTGAGGTTAGTATCAGGGTAATCTGCTTAGCTCACTGGATAAATTGGGAAATGTTGCACTTTTTTTTACTTTTTTGAAAAACTTTCAGCAGGTTTGCTACTGATTTGTCTTTACAGGTATCACAGAATTCACCTGTGAATCCAACTAATCTCAGCCTTTTCTTTGTCCAGAGTTTTATTTTGTTTTTCATTTTGTATTAATTACTGACTCAAAGTCCTTCTGAATTCTTGATATAGTAAGGTTTTCTGTAGCTTCTTGGTTGAGTTTTCCTAAGATGAAACATGATTTCTAAGAATTAGCCCATCTACATTATCAAAGTTGTTGGCAAACACATATACAAAGTTTTATAATCCTTTTTTTGTAAAATAATTAGTAATGCCTCCTCTTTTGTTTATTATTTTATTCACCAGGGTTTTCTCTCCCTGCTTATTTTCTTTTGTCAGTCTAGCTTAGAGTTTGTCAATATTAGTGTTTTGAAAGAATCGAGTGTTTCATTGATTTTTCTTTATTATTTATTCTCTATTTTATTTCCCTGGCTCTAATCTATAGCTCCTTTTTTCTGCATATTTGAGTTTATTTTCCTCTTTTTTATCTAGATCCTTGTTGTAATCATAGGTTGTTGAAGTATTTATTCTTTTAAATGTAATCATTTACATTAAAATATAAAACCATAAAATTTACCCTTAGCATTGTTTTTGCTACTTCTCTAAGTTGTTATATATGTGCCATTTGTTCATTTTCTGTTGTGTAAAGACATTTTCTAATTTCCTTTGTGATATCTTCTTTGATCTATTGGTTGTTTAATCCACATGTTCCTGGATTTTCTGTTTCTTTGGTCAATTTCTAGTTTATTTACTGTCGTGAGGACAGGTATTATTTCCTTCTTCCTCCGCTCACTAAGACTATTTTGTGGCCCATCATATGGACATGCAGTCTGCTCTGGAGAACACGGCATGCACCCCTGGCAGCAGTGCTCACTGCTCTGTTTGAGGTGAGGGTCTTCCCTACATGAGCTTTTGTTCAATCAGTCTATAGTCTTGCTCTGCTTCTGTTTTCTCACTGATCTTCCATCTGTTCTGTCCATTATCAAGTGTGGAGTATTGAAGCCTGCTATTATCCTAGAACTTTTTGTTAAGTTCTCTTGCCTTTGGTTCTGTGAATATTTGGTCCCTTTGTTTAGGAATGAAGGTGAGATAGATAGATAGATAGATAATATTTTTATATCCTGGCAAACTGGCCCAGTTATCATTATTCAATATTTTTGTCTCTTTTTATCAATTTTTGACCTAAGCTTATTATGCCTGAACTTAGTAGAGAAAATCTTCCTTTCTTTTACTTACTATTTGCCTTCACTATTATTTCCCATTTATTATGGTCTACATATGTTCCTGAAGTGAATTTCTTCTATATAGGATACAGACACTATTTATCTGTTCTGACCATCTGTGACATTTTATTGGAAGTGCTATAGACTGAATTGTGTCCACTTCTCCCAGAATAATATATTGAAATCCCAGGTGTTTGGAGACGGGTCCATTGGGATAGGCCATGAGAACAGACCCCCCCACCATGGTGGAATTATTGCCCTTATAAGGAGAGACATATCCCCTCCACGGATATGCACGGACAAAAAGGCAAAACATTAAAAAGTAGCCTTTTGTAGCCCAGTGAGTGAGCACTCATCAGTAACTGGATATCTTGGCCTATTAATCTTGAATTTCTCAGCTTCTATAACTGTGAGAGAATAAACTCCTGTTGTTTCAGTATGACCCATGGTATCATCATCATCTTCGTCGTCGTCATCAGCATCTTGACTAAGGCAGCTAAAGAAGACAAAAATACAGATTGGTACTGAGAAGGCTGATGCTAGCATGAGTGCACACACACACACACACACACACACACACAACGTCTGTTCCAACAAATATCTGCATATTTAGAAACAACTTTGAAACCATGTAATGAGTAAAGGCTGAAAGTGATTTTCAGGTTCATGCTAGAGAAAGTTGATTGTGCTGCTTTGGCATTTTTTTTTTTTTTTTTTTTTTTTGTACCAGGGATCAAACTTGGGACCTTGCACTTACAAGACAGGCGGTGGAAACACTAAGCTAAATCCCCGGCCCTGCAATGACATTTTTAAGGATAGTTCTGGTGAGAGAGTTCAGAAACAGAAGTAGACAGATAGAAAGAGGGCTGCAATCTACTTAGAGAATATGTAAAGTATCATAAGGAGAATGTGGGCAGAGATGTGGATGATAAAAGCTACTCTGATGAGATATCAGGTGGGAAGGTGGAACATATTATTTGAATCTGAAGGAAAAGCAATGTTTATTATACCATGCCAAAGAGCTTGGCTATGTTGTGAAAGTTGTCTAATGCTCCAAAAAGAAGAAGAAATGAAAGAGTAAGAAGAGGTTAAGTATAAGGAGATGAACTTGGATTTTGAGCCCTAATTATCTAAACCTCAGTTTTTAAAATATAAAATGCTGGGAAGTCATGAGCCTGTTTTAAAAGTGGGAATTGGCCAACTATAATTAAAATTGCAAAACTAATCTTTTCAAGGAAATACACCCTATGTCAACACTATTACACAAGCGGAGATTACAACTTCCTTAATAGAGGTTTTTAAGAATACCTTCTCAAATGTAAAACCTTTGTTTAATTAAATTTATATTTGTGCTAAGGATAAACTTGCACAAAGTAAATTGGAGTTAAGGGATGCAATATTTATATGAAGGCAACTTTAGGAAATGAAACTGTATTCTCTAACAACAGTGCTCATAATTGGAGAGTTACTTTTGAAGTAATCCATAAAAATTGGCTACAGTATGGCTCTTGAATAATAGCTATTTTTATTTATTAGCACAATAGTAGTTATCTGGCTATGTTACATTGTCAAATATTTTACACGTTATACAATTCTTAAAGTAAGAAAAATTAGTATTCTGAGGATGTTAAAGTAAGTTAATCCACACTGGCATTACAGTAAGCAGCTTGATTAGATAGCATGCTGTGTATTGCCTTAATTGTATTGCTTATTGTTGTATTGGCAAAATTTCTGCACTTGTAACAGTTGGAATACCTACACCCCAATTATCATATACAGCACCCAAAACTGGTATCTTTCCTCCATGGTACAATGCCTCCTGACAGTGTGATAGCCCATGAGTGTGAGTTTTGGAAATATGCCCAAAAGTATTACTAGTTACAAAAGTACTAATCTTGTCTCCTGCGTCTATATATATCTTTATGCTTGAAAGTAGATAATCATTTACATATTCCTTTGCCAAGCTGGTACACTCAGGCTGTTTCAAAGTTTGAAGGAGTAAACATGAGAGCGACAAATAATTCAAAATAAAGTATGTCCTGATATAAACCTGGTTTCTCCTGAAAACTGCGAACCACCAGGCATGACATTGCACCTGGGGAATAATACCTATCCCATATGCCAAGTTTCTACACTGGAGTCCTTGTTATTGGTTGAGAAAAATTTCAACTCTAAGGTGATAATATTTGCTCTTTCAAACATTTCTAATGTTTTTAAATTTTTTATTCATTAAGTTTATTGGTACATTTTAGGTATAAAATATAATGACATTCATCATTGGAAATTTGTACCTTTACATGATATATCTTGGTTCATATTTTCTTCCCCATTCCCTTACCCTCCCTTCAACCCCTCCACCCCTCCCTATTTACAGACTTTGTTTAGATTTTTTCCTTTTCTCACATTTATTCCTTTCCCTCCTTTCCTTTCCCCTACACCTCCCACTTCCTCTTCCCCTTTAGACCTTTTCTTCCTGTTTCACATTATCTATCATACAATTTGATCCTCATTTACATTTTCAGTTTATCACACCAGAGAAACTATTCAGTATTTGCATGTGTGTCCTATTTATTTCATTTAAGAGTATGACCTCAATGTGCATCCATTTAGCTATAAATGACTCTAGTTTCTCATTCTTTATGGCACAGTAGTACTCCATTTTATAAAAAAAAATCTTTATTCAGTCTCCTGTTGATAGGCAATTGGGTTGTTTCCAAGTTTTAGCTATTACAAATTGTGCCGCTATGAACATGGGTGTGCATATATCATTGTGTTGTGATATTTTTAAATCTTTTGGGAAGATACCCAGCAGAGGAATAGCTGGGTCAAATGGGACTTCTAATCCTACTTTTTTGAGGTATCACCATACTGATTTCCACAATGGTTGCACCAGTCTACACTGCAACCAACAGTGGAGCAGCATTCCATTTTCACCACAACCCCACCAGCATTGATTTCTTAATAGCAGCCATTCTGTCTGGAGTGGGGTGGAATCTCAGTGTTGTTTTCATCTGCATCCCTCAAATGACCAGTGATATTGAACATTTTTTCATGTTTATTTGCTGCTTTTACTTCTTTGTCTGAGAAATGTCTGTTCATTTCAGATGCCCATTTTTGGATTGGGTCTTTAAATCTGAGAGGTCTGATTTTTTTTTAGTTATTTATACAATCTAGATAGTAGCCCTTTGTCTGAGGAACAGGATGGTGAAAATTTTTTCCCACGTTGTGGGTTGTCTCTTCACACTGTTGGTGGTTTCTCTTGCTGTGCAGAAGCTTTTTAGTAAGTTGAGATCTCAGTTGTTGATTCTCTGTGCTAGTTAACATGCAACTGAGGTTTTGTTCATGAAAACTTTTCCTGTATCAGTGTCTTCAAGAGTTCTACCTAACCTCTTTTCCAGCTGGTTTAGTGTTTCTGTTTTAATATTTAGATCTTTGATCCATTTTGATTTTAGTTTAGTGCATGGTGACAGATATAGGTCTAATTTTAATCTTTGGCAAGTTGAAACCCATAATGTTTTAAAATATTTATGTAAAATATAGTCTGTTAGGGTCAGACTCTTGTTTCTATTAGTAGAAGAAAGTTTACTTTTCCAAATTGTTTATTTGCATATGAATCACAATTTCCTGAACAAACCTGATGCGCAGAAGGAACCTGGACTTTTAATAACATTCCTCTAGCAAAAGAAGGTGACTGGCAGCCAGCCCTTTAAGAAGCTGGTAGAGTAATCCACAGAGAACAAGATGATGTCTTGCACTGAAGGTAGGGCTGGTGCTACCTGAAAGAAGCACAGGTATTTGCAGTGTCCTTAGAAGGTAGCTTTGATGCAACATTGATTAAAACTGATGTGGAATAGGGAAGAGAAGCAAAGCGTGATTATTTTTGATTTCTTAATTTTCATTTTCATCTTTTCATTAAAACTATTTTCAAAAATGATAGAGAATAACATAGCTTCAGAAATGTACCATCTGCATGTAACTGCTACTATGTGGTCATATTAATTTCAGTGCCTTTTTTGCTGTCATAGTCTTAAGGAAATCCCTGATTATCGTAATATATTACCCCTAACCTCTTCAATAGTCCTCCTTTAAAACACGGGGGAATATTTGTACCTAATTATAAATTTGGTTCATTTATCAAAATATATTTTGGTTCATTTTCCTAATAATCTCTCCACAGCATTTGACCCTGTTATTGTTTTCACCTTTTTAAAAACCTCTAGCTGGGCCGGGGATTTAGCTTAGTGGTTCCAGCACCTGCCTCACAAGCACAAGGTCCCAAGTTCGATCTCTGGTACCAAAAAAAAAAAAAAAAACCTCTAGCCATATTCACTTCTTGCTTCTCCTTTTGTTCTAGATGCTCATTTTTATTCTTACTCTTATGTTTTTCTATAATTCTTACTCTTGAGTACACATTTTTATCATATAATAAATCTTTCTCTCAACCTCTAACATCTATCCACTTCACACAGTGATTTATAACTATTTGCAGGGAAATAACTCTATATAGAAGCCAAAAAACAAGGTAGTATCTTCCCCTTATATGTGTGAGCAAGGCATAGCAGTGCACTTTGGGATACAGAGGCAGGAAGTTCGCAAGTTCGAACCCAGCCTGGCCAAATTAATGACTAAATAAGAACCTGTTTCCAAAAAAAAAAATTCTGGAGATGGATTTCAGGGTGAAAGCCCATATTTCAATGTCCAGTACCACAAAAAAGAAAAATTAAAAAATAAACAGAACAAACACTGTACATTTGAACACTGATTCTGTAGCGAGTGTTCCTTGGCTTGCACATTTTATCATACACTACATTGCTTCATATATATATATATCCAAATATTCCATAAAGCTTATCTCTATATGCTTTTCTAAGATTGAGATCCAAAAAAAAAAATTCTACTACTCACAGACACTTGATTTTGAACATTACATAGGAAATTAAGCATTTCCCCATCTATTATTTTTCACCCTATTCACCAAAACTGCTCATTTCTAGATTCCTAGCTCTTGAAGGGCTCATCCTCAGAAAGACTGTCCAAGCCAAAGATAAGGATTCAAATGTTATTCTTCCCTATTCCACATTTTTTATTACCAACGTGACATTAAAGCTGCCTGCTAAGGGCATATCCAGTCTACATGCTCCTGGTAGGTGGTACTGGACTTTTAGTCTCTAGATGATAGCCCATATAACAATATATCTATCTGTTCCCTTTATTTCTCACCAGTGGAATCTTGTTAAATAAGCAAAAGACACATATACACCATCGTTAAGCTTTTATTGGCTGTCCAGGGACTTTTAAGTGAAGTTTATACACAGATCCTCTCCTTTGCCTTATCTGTCACTACTTTCAAAATCCACCTTGACTGCCTATTTGCTTCCTCTGTTTGGAATATTGTTGTTCTTCCTTCTTGACATGTTATTCTGTATTCCATTCTTTTGGACTCCCTCTTTTGGAAATTGAGTCATCTAGTCTGCATTATGTGCCCTCCCTCCGAACTCTTGAAATTTTTAACACACTTGTCCCTTATCACTTGTCACACTGTACTTACTGATTTCTCATGACTCTCTTCTATTATCTAGAGCAAGTTCCTTGAGGGTAGGGGCCACAGTTTACTCATATTTATTCCCTTATGTGTGGTAAAGTGCAGGGGTCTTGTAAGTATTCAGTGAATGAATAACTAACTGAATGATCAGGGTAGCAGTAAATGCTATGCATATTCAGGCCAACTGTCATATTATCTCACTAAATCAGTATACAGAGATGACCATACAAAGGGGAAAATAATTCTCAGTCTATAAATTAAGGACTTTGGAGCTGATTTCCTCTAATGTAAAAGGTTTTAAAAAATCATTTTTTAAATTATAAATGAAAAATCTAAAACCAGAAAAAAACCTAGACTACAAATTATAAAGAAAAACACTTTCAACCATAGAAAATAAATACTGAAATATACAGAAAGGTATAATATGTGGACTACATTGTTCATCAAAAACTTTTCATACCTTCTAGGATCATCAAATGTTCTTCAAAAATTTGATATTTAATTGTGTGACATTATACAATTTTAGAAGCCTTTATTAATTTGGTTAGTTCAATCCTACAAGATTTATCTCTTAAATATCACTTAGAGAACATCATAATTGAGTCACATAGAGAACAATAAGATATAGTTACAAAATTATATATTCCTGTCATCTTTCAGTGAAAATCTCTTCTTCCACTGAATCCAACTGGAAATTCAGAAGCTGATTGACACCATTACTTTCTGAGACTCATTTATAAATCTTATAAAACAAAAATGTTTTTAAGAGGGAGAGGAAAAAGTCATAGAATAAAGACAGGAGATAATTATAAAACCCTACAAAAATTAATCTGACCTCACCTGTAGTAACTTGATTTTGGCTGACTAAAAATACATCTACCTGGAATCTCAGAATGTTATATATTATTTAAAATTAGAGGTTTTGGACACATAATTAAAATCAGGATCTCAATGTAGAACCCTATGTTTGGATTTAAGGATGACTCCAACTCTAATGACTGGCGACTTACAAGAAAAAGGCAGAGGAAAAAAAAAGAAAAGAAAAAGGTAGAGGAGATTTGAGATGCAGAAACAGTCAGATATGTGAAGATGGAGGCAGAGACTGGGCTCCTACATGCCATGGAAAGCCAGGAGCTAAGAGAAGTTGAAAGAAGCCAAGACAGATTCTTCCTAAACCCTTTAGCACAGGAATGGTTCTCCCAGGACCTTGAATGCTGACTTCTGTCCTACAGAACTGTGAAAGAATAAATTTCCATTGTTTTAAGCCACCCAGTTTGTGATATGTTGTCACAGCAGCCTTAGGAAACTAAACACAATCCAAAAGTACTAAAAAGCTTGCCACACCACGTACATATTCGATGTGTACATACAGCAGGCTCCTCAAAACACGACAGCCAGGAAACAAGGAAAGAATAGAAATTGCAAACACTGCGTAAAAGAGTATTTTAAACACCTGGTTCGAAATTAAGGGTAATTTAGTAAAACTGAGTGCCTTTAAAGAACAAATTAAATTATTTATTTTGAAATTGTATTGTGACTTTTTTTCCTGACACAAAGAAGTAGTAGAAAGTTTTGATGGGGTTGCAGGGCAGGAGCTGGAATATTGCTTCTCTATCTGCAATCATTTTTTTTTCAGATAAAACTATTGCAAACCAAATTCAGATATGATTATTCAAATGGTAAACATCAGCAAGGGATATGTGCCAGGTTGGGGAAAAACCTATTGAGTTAAATTGCTTGTGCTACTGAAGAGAGCAAAACGCTGCTTAGAATACGTCATGTGCCAGAGATGAGACTAAAAAATGAAATACACCTATAAGCATAACTTAAAATAAATAGTTTGTGTTCTTGGTGAAGGACTCTGGAGGAATATTACTGTAACAAATTGCTATATTTAATTCTTGGACAGCAGCCAAGTGTGGAGCAGACATGAAATTTTTCTATTAAAATAACCACAAGCTAAAAAAAAAATCCCCTTACACCTGGAGACACACATATATCTAACTCATCCTGTATTTAAGCTGATGGTCATTATTTCATGGTGATCCGACAAACCAACATGTGACAAAAAGCACCCAGGGTCACTTGACTAGAGAGCAACAGTAACGGAGTAACTACGATTACTGACACTGCAAACAGACTTTTCCCCGTGAACTTTTTGTAGCTGTCTTGAGCTGTAATATTTCTGAACATGCAGGAGAGTTCAACAGCTCAGTGCAGCTCATGGAGTTCAGCCAGAAGTGGAGCTGCCACCCAGGGAAACTGGAGGAATCTGAGCCTCCTAGCAGCCTTCCTCGGGTACAGAGGACCAGTCTTTCCCTGGAGTGTTAATGTCACACGCATCAGGGGTTACCTACTGATTGAAAATGGAAATGGGCTTCTGAGCCGCTGTCCCACTGCTTCTGGTCCAGAGGAAAGGGCTTCCCGGTCACCATCCCTCCTGCTGCTCCCAGCCCAGAGGAAAGGGCTTTTGGGCCACCTTCTGTTCCACTACTCCTGGCCCAGAGGAAGGGGCTTCCGGGCAACCATCCCTCCCACCACTCCCAGCCCAAAGGTAGGGGCTTCTGAGCTGCAATCCCACTGCCCCTGGATCAGAGGAAGGGGCTTCCCGGCCACCATCCCTCCCGCTGCTCCCAGCCCACAGGAAAGGGCTTTTGGGCCACCATTGCTACCGCTGCTCCTGGCCCCTGTCCCACCTCTCCCAGCGCTGAGGAGGTAATCCGTGCAGTCACTAACAGCCTCCCACCCCAGTCAAAATGAGAAAACACATAAATAAGTCTACAAACCAGACTTCCAGATCACCTACAGCAACCCCAAAGAAAAATGAGATGGAACACTCTGGTACTCAACCACCTGGACCCACTGAACTGGCAACAAAAGGGGATCTGGAAAAAATGAAATCAGAAATAATTTGTGCGATAACAGCAGAGATTGTGCCAATAGTGCAAGACATGATTAATAAATCAAGAGAGGAGCTGAGGAACATGATGGAATCCCAACATAGGAAACAAATGGAATCCATAAAACAGATGCA
>NW_004624733.1:23850459-23868183 GCF_000247695.1 Heterocephalus glaber | reverse complement strand
ATTATGTAAAGGTACAATTCCCAATGAGAAATGTAATTGTGCTGTATACCTACAATGTATCAATAAAAGAATTTAATAAAAAAAAAAAAAGAAAATGGAAATGAGAGTGACTCAATTGTTGCCTTTCCTTAGGTATCCTTTTTTCCTTTTAAAAGTGAGACTTTTTGTTAAATAGTATCAGAAGCTGTTTATTGCTGACAGCTGCAGTATTTTTGTTAGATTAATTACCATCAATAGGTAGTAGACGTGTTTATTCCAATAACATTAAGTATTACCAGCAAGAGTATTAAACATTGAAATATATCCATGTGACATCAATCTGTCTTTGTCCTAAAACTAAATATCGCTTAGCTGGTATTGAATTTGTTACAAACTTAACATGTTAGGAAGAACATGCAACTCGCAGAGGTTTGATAATCCTTGTAATGGAGCACACTGTTAGATATATTACATTCACAGAGTGTTGTGGCCAGGCTTAAACTGCCACCATGCAAGAAAGGAATCGCACATTCATAAAAGTTACTCCCCTGCCATTCATAAAAGTTACCACAGCAAGATGATATTCTTTGTTTATTATGTCTTTAATATCAGCTGAGCCCCATGATTAAATCAGCTTGGCAACTAGAAGGCAATGAACTAAGGGAGGTCTGAAATGTTTTGTTTAAATTGCAAATTTTTTTGTCATTTTGCAAATTTGAAAATGGTAATGAGACTTCATTTCCAAATGCTCAATTCCACATTCTTACAAGTCAGAAGTTAACAGCACCTCAGGCCCACATGATTCTTATTGACTGAAACTCTATGGTGGCTGATATGTTCAAAAAGGGCTCAAGATTTTAAACTTCACCAGTCACCTTACTCCTAGTCATCTCAAATAAGTTGGTTGCTGTTTGTTGTCAGACTGGGATTATCACCATGAGCAAATTATCACCAACTCATGGTGTTCACTTTCTGGCCTCCAAAACAAATTCATAGGCCCTGATCTAACTTCTCATTTGTGCCTATGTCTCTTGCACAAGGCACTGCTTTCTTAGACTACAGAGAAATAAACTCAGTGGATTTGGAGTATTAGGTCCTAAGGACTTATTTTAATGTACAGCTTCCATCTTATATACATTGAATTATTCACTCCTAAAGTTCTAGCTTTACACAATAGTTTGTTGATCTTATTAATTCTGCCTATCAAAATGAAACCATCTGGGAAGACATACCTGCTAAAGAGACACCGCTGTGGAATGACTGGAATGAGGAAGAAGGGTTATTGAGTTTCTTCCCACTCTGTGTTCTGAGTATCCCCCTTGCTAATTACACTCCAGGCTCAACAGGCCCATTCTGAGTTTTCTAATATTTTAAATTCATTCTTCCTTCCTATGTTTGTAAGGATTATTTCTTTCTGCCAGAAACTGTTCTACCTCTGTATCTCCACTGGAAGACTTCTCCTAATCTCATTTCAAATACTGATAACCTCAGTTCAAATATTCACTTCAAAACATCATATAGAGGCCACAGTGTCACATCATTGTTTGTCCCAGCAGTTATGGTTTTCTGAAAACCCTCTTTGTATATTTGTTGACTTATTTGCTGTTGTCTCCCAGCAGAATGTAAACTCCCTCAGGACAGTCCTTGTGTGTTTACTAACACTCATTAACACAGGATAAATGAATGACAGCAGGAACGAATGAGTGATATAGAACCCTATGCATGGCTTTGAAAGCACTCAGTGTTGGAAGAGGCGAAGGTGAGCTGAGAAAATAGAGAACTTGTTTTAATTCCCTGGGGAGGTGTATTTATTGAATCACCAGGTGAGGCATAAAACAAGTCAGACCTAAGTAGCTTCTGTCACAGAGAATGCTGGTCCTTCCTGCTTGTATGTGAATATTAGTGGACCATGGCAAGGAGAAGTGTGCACATTGCTTCCCTCATTGAGGGAGTCCTGGTATGGCAAATATTTCAGTTGACCACAGTAGCAAACCCAGTGTTTTACGTGCGTGCGGTACAAACTTATCACTTGTAGACAAATAACAACGGGTATCTGCTGAAGGATGTCTCTAAGTAATACTGTTTTAGATATCATTTTGAAATCCCAATTTGAAAAGAGTGTATGAATTTTGTTTGGATGTAATGAGACAAAAAAAATCTCTAAAATGAGAGAAAGTATAGTGCGTAACAGAAAGTTCCTGTATAGAAAGATTATACTTACAGGAAAAGAAGTCATTTATTGAAAAGGATGACAAATTGGAGAGTTTGTGGAAGAGAAGTGGGTGTAGGGACAAATGCAGGGATGAACATGTATGTACATGTGAAATATTACCAGACAAGTGGCAAACTTAAAAGAACTGGACTTAATTGTAGTGTTTTGGATTTATGTAGTAAGGAATCTTATGGTTTGAAAGACAATATCTGAAGAATATAATCTGTATCTGAAATATGTTTTTCATGACGCCTTCTGATATATATATTTTCATGTATATGCCAATGAGTTATTTTATGTGCTTTAAGAATGTTTAAAAAGATTTAAATTTTAACTTCACAGAAAAGCAGAATTTATTAGTAGAATTCTAATTAAGCAAAGCATGTTATTCTCTAGTTGGTTCTGACCCCTGCTTATCCCCCCATGTTAAAGAAGTATGCGAACAAGAATTGCACAGTTCAGTCATGTTCTGTTTCTAATGTAGTCGGAGTTATCTTTTCTTTTGAAAATTCTTTGAGGTGCCCTACTGAAGTGGGAGTGACCTAAAATAAGTTTTCTCTCCTTTCCATTTGATTTTTCCTTTGGTTTCCAGATAACTTTGTAAATGTTTCCAACAGGTGAGAGGTCAGAGAACCAGTAGAAAGAAATTAAGAGCTTTGGAAATTAGTAGTGCATTTCCAAATACAAGTCATAAATGAAGGAGGGGGCAATCAAATAGACTTTTTAAAGTCAATTCATTTTTTAGAAAAAGAGTCCCCTTTTAACCCTAAAAGCCAACTTCCAGATAGCTCTGATCCATTCATTCCCTGGCCACTAAATGGCATTGATGAATTACCCTTTCTAATCGCCAGCATTGGCAATGATAAATCTCTTGACTTCTGGCTTTGCAAAGAGATTGGATTTGATGAAGTGACTACTGCCTCAACCATATCTTTAGAGATGTCAGCAATCCAACTCATTGAAATAAGTGTTTTCCTTTATTCAGAATGTTGATGAAAACATAGTCCTTGTTGTAATTTCAGAAAATAGATTTAGTTACTGCTCTTGAGTATGCCAGACCTTGGTTGGACAGTTTGAAAATGTATGCTGTGACTCACAAAGGAAAATTGAAGGATGAGTCTCCTGTGTTACTCTTACACAAATATTTTAATTTACTGAATGAAATGGAGAATATAAATACAGTAAGTTACTCCTTCCCTTCCTTTGCCAACCTTCAAGTACATTTACTGCAGGTTTTCTGTTTCATTTCATGCTCTAGCCCATGAATGGGAGAAAATCTTCTGAACTTGAATAATGCAAAGCAATTACGCCTTAATTTATGTTGTGAGATGGAATGTAAGACAAAATAATTAAGTCAGTTTAAAAAATATTTGCAATGATCAACAACCGACGCCTAGTGTTTGATTTGTTTTCAAGTTGTGCTGGCTTTCTTTGGCTTTTGTGTGCTTTGGTTTCATGTGTAGTGGCTGAATATGGAATTCAGACCTAGCAGTAGTATATGATAAATTGCTGTGCAAGGAAGTCATTATCTTTCTCCACTGGAACTAATGGGCAATAGCCACAGGGGCTCAAAATAACACTCAACCAGCCATTGTCATTGTCAAAGTATGCATAGGAAATGTGAATTGCTTCCCTTTTAGAAAATTAAGATACTATAGGACATCTGTGACATAAACAGGTATTTTTGCATGACTTTAGGACTGTGGCAGGACTTACTTTAGGTATTTGCATTCATGATATATAGAATTAATATAATATTTCTTGACTATCTACAAATCTGTTTATATTTTTCTACTTATTGCAGTCACCAATTTTTGTTTTAAAGTAGACATATGTGAATCTCTCCATTTATCTAATCTTTTATGTTTAACAGATTCACTTTATAGAACCAAAAATGACTTTTGCATTTCTCTCCTACTCTTGAGTAAATATAAAGTCTCTCTTTTCTTTAGAAAAGGTAAAGCTTCTATGTTCTTGTTGGGTTTTTCACAAGTGTTCAATGCTAACAACCTCAAGAAAAAGTTGCTAGCTGCTTAAATCATAAAGGAAACAGGCATCAGGCAAAGATGGCAGCATCAGAAGACGGGACTGTTTCCCCATTGTACTTCTTCATGAAAGACAGGACAGTAAATGTAAATGTGAGAGGGAACATTTTGCTTTGGGCAGCTGTAGGTCTGCTTCTGTTTCAGGGTAAACATTAGGTTTGCCTTTTCTTTCCTCTCAGTGTGTGGATGTGCAAGGGAGAGAAAGTGATAGATATGTAGTTTTGATTTAAAGCACCGTGGCTAACAGCAGGCTTGGTTTCATATACAAGTGGCCACAGCAGGTGATGAATTGTTTTTGATTTCCATCATTTGCCAATAAATAACAAAAGTGAGAGATTTATCATGTATGGAGAAAACTCTGACAACATTCTCTATCATGTGAAACAAAATTTAATAAAATAGCTTTTTAAAAAAATGCATGCAAATCCCTGCATCACTTTTAAAGGCTGTAAATTTTAAAGGCTGTCTTTCCAAGGTGGGATGTGAGGATTCAGGAGATGGAACTACTTGTCCAGTCAGGCCGGTGACCACTTTGCACTCTACTGACAGAACTGAGTGTCCATCTTTCCATGAATATCCCTGTGACCCTTTTATTAAACACGTAACTGTGCTCAATAGCGAAATGTATTCTAATTGCTTCACAGCAGGGTAAGTGATTTAACCTGAAGTAAAGCAAGTTTTTTGTTTTTTTTTTGCAACTGCCAACACTTTCACACTGACTCTGCCTCAAAAAAAAAAAAATCCATTACCCTTAAAATTTTTTTAAAAATTACCAAAACTAGCATTGTATAATGCATTTTTTTTCTTGTCTAGTTATGAAAAAGAGAAACAGAAAGATTTGTCCAAACACAAAAAAATATTATTGCTAGAGATGACCTTAGAAACTGCTTGGTGCACTGTTCCATCTTGAAAATATTCACTTATTGCTGATCTAGAGACTTTCAGAGCTGTATAGCGGCAAGTGACTAATTTTGAATTGAAGCAACGCCTTGTTTGAGACAAGCACAGGGCTAATTATTTATGATTTCTCTGTTCAAATACATATTAAGCACCTTCTAAGGAGTTACTGGGATGGTTACCATGGGGTATGAAGAAATAAGGCAGACATGGTGTCTGTTTCAAGGTGCTCACAGTCTCATTAATGTCATGCTAGGGACCAAATGTCTGACTGGCAAAGGGACAGGAGAAAATCATATTAAATATTAATACATGTCTTATTTGGGGGTTAATTTGATACTCTCCTAACCTTGAACTCCCACAAGGGATTATTTTTTAGAAATTGTGTTCTTTGGATCTCTGCCTGTGGCCACAGAAGTTTTCTCTTGTTTCTCCTTTCTTTTTCCAGTGTTTCCTTGAATGAAGCCAGAAAAAGTGGAAAAGACCCAGTTGTAAGAAATAGAACTATTTCTCCACTCAGATTCAGGATAGTGTAATGATATGAGTCTATTCTGTCTCCTCTGTATGTGTCTGTAGAAAACCATGTCTTGTTCAGGTGATGAGAACTAGTGCGTATTTCTCCTTCTTTCCCATCTGCTATCCAGTGAAGGTTTTGAATATTCTGGGGATAGTTTGAGAAGAATCAGATTCACACATTCACAGATTACATTTATTATTAGTATTAACCTTAACCTCTACTTTTCAAGTAAAAAATTAACAACTTTGGTTCAATGTTATTATACTTTAAAAGTTCAGACCTATGAGTTCACCCCACAGCACGTGCCACTGTGCTTCTGAGTTCTGGCTAGAATCCTTCAGAAACCCGGATCTTGGCATAGCCTACATATGAATTAATTGCTGAATACAATCATAATGTTTCTGCCCCTCTTACAGGCCTTTTTCTACTCCTGGCTGATATGAATCTCTAATGTACTACTGTAAATCCTGTACTACTATACATAGTCCAAGTAAGAAATAGCATTTACGCCTATTAGCGTCCACAGAAACATTTGTCAACAACAAATTGGAGAATGACATAACTTTTTTATGTGCGCCCATCTGGGAGACTTTCCAAGTTGGGAAATACCCAAATTGGCAAAGAGTGTAAGCAACTCATTTATATGCAATAAAACATGATACAATTTTTGAACTTCCTTTATATTCCCAACTATTAGATTTGCAAATGCAATACAAGAGGGAAAAAAAGGAGCATGCACACAAATAAATGAATAAGAATAAAAATAAAATAAAACCCTATATGGACATACAGCTTTAAATACAACACCAGAGTAGGTGTAGTAAAATACAGAGCAAGGGAGAAGCCAAAAACTCATTTTCTTGTTAACTACCTCATCTCTTTGACCTCTTTTACTCACGGGCAAGAAGAAACTGTGGAGGAGGAAAAACTATTCTTCCCTTTTAAGTTCTGAGATGAAGGGCCTGTAAGTTAAACTCACATTCACAGATTAGTAAGGGGAAAAAACACAAATTTTAATCTCATGCATATGTATGGGAGCCCACAGAGAAATGCAACTCAAATTGGTGGTTAGAATTTGAGTCCTGTGTATCTTAATTGATAAAGGGAACGGAGATAAAGATATCCACCAGAAAAGACTGCTTAGAAATAGGGAGAAAAGGTACTTGTGGGAAAATAAATGCCTTTTTTTAGGAAAATAAAGGAACCCTTCGGAGAATACACAGGAGATATAATTTTAGGACACTGTCTATTTGGATATGATGCTGTCTTCTATGAGATGATTAAAGTTGCTTCTGTGAAGGCAATTTGTAGCAATGGAGTTCTTTTTAGTTCTTTGGGGAGGCTCTGCTTTTAGGCAGATAAGGGACTTCAGGAACTCATATGCCTTCATCTCAAAATAATTTTTAAGCCACAGTGACAGTTTCTGGACCCCTTCAAAGCTATTATAAACCATTTGGGATGTACCTCAAAAACTGATCCCTTTCTATCAAGGGCTCTCCAGGAATCCCAATGTGTTTTCTCTACTTATACCTTATCAGAGAGCACACATAAGATTTTCTATTTCTTTTTAAAAATTGAAATCTTTCCAACTATTGGTTTTTGCCCTCTGTTATCATATCTTACTTTGCATTTCAAGCTCAACTCCTTAACTGATGAACTCTTTGTTATTTTTTTCTCCTCATTTAGTCAACTAATGCCATCTTTGCAAATGCAAGAAAACCACATAAGTTTTCTGCGTTCCAAGTTTTCTTTTGTTAAGTGCACGGTGCCATGCAGAAGTTCTTAGCTTAATTTATGAATATTGACCTTTCTGCCTCTTGGTTTCCAAGAGACTGTGTCTTAGACTTGTATTTATTTAACACATGTGATAAGACCTTCAGATAATAGCAATGTTGAAAAATGTATTGTAAAAGTAGAATTTCATTGTAAATGGAAGTAAATGACACAAAACTCAGTAATAATTATCAAGTAAATTGAAATTGGCACTTTGTCAAGCTGATCATTCGAAATGAGTGTGTGCTGAAAGGAATGCTTACCCTTAATACTATTGCTTCACAATTAAATTGGCAGGGTCATTTTTTTTTTCTAAAATTTCTGAGTCTTTTCTTAGATATTTTAAACAATTACATTATTCAGAGTCTAGTCACGGGGAAAAGATATAATCTAATGCTGTCCTAACAGCCGTTTCTAATTCCAAGTATATGTTCTGTAATAACCAAATTTAATCTTTAAAATGAAGTCCATTTTGGATCACCAATGTGACTTTGGTCACTGATTAATATATTTTAGTATTTTTCATGCGTTATATATGACATATTTACACCGACAATGGTAGAGGAAAAATATAACTCCCAAGCTGAGATGCGAAACGTGCCAAGTTTGTGGTCTCACATCAAGGAATGAAGTCACAAACCAAAGGAGCAAGTTAGAAGAATTTTATTAGAAATAAAAGGAAGTAGAACAGCTTCTGGATCTCCATGAGGAGTCCCAGCTGGGTGGCATCTGAGGCTTTCGTCAGGGTAATTTTATAGCATAATTACAACATGGGTACAATGTGGATCAGACTACAAACAACCTATAGGATTATGAGTATAGTCACTTGTGTGATATTAATCCAATAGGGAAATAAGTCACATAGCAAGTGTATATGGAAAGAGCAAAAGCATTTTGGGGGACGGGAGGAGAGTATGGGTCCAGATGTTTTGGTCACCCACCTGTGAGTCTGATGCCTGGGTCCACAGAACCAAGTGGTGCTGATTACAGTATAATCTTAAATTGCTATTCATCTCTAAGGAGCTTGCAGGCATTGCTATTGCTTTTCCATTCTGAGGCCTGGTTCTCTAGATTCGCCTCCAGCCACAATTCTGATGTCTTTATTTTTTGTGCTAACTTCCTTGAGGCCCCAGACCCTCTCTGATTGTATATTAATATCTATCTAAGTTAGCTGCGTATAATAACTTCATTAGTCTACAGTTTAAAAGCCTAGAATTTGAAGTTCAATGCACTGGATCAAATTTCAGCTCTGCTATTTACTGTTTGATCAAGACATGCTTCTTAAATATAGTTTACTTATTTGTAAAATGGAAACGCCAGTAGTCTCATAGGATTAACACTGGAATTCAGAGGATTAAGATGTGCAGAGGAGCTCTTTTGAACAAGGTCTGGTATGGTCACGGAAGCATTTGCTATCAACACTATTTTCATCACCCTCCCAAAGGAGATGTCTAGCAAGAAACTTTGATGAAGTTTGGAATAATCCCAAAATATAATTTTTAAGCATGAAATGGGAGAATGTACTATATATTTGCAATTCTACGTAAAATATATACAAAATAATATGTAACCTGTGATTACAAACTTCCAGTGTATAAAATAGAGCAATATCTCCTTTTAGAATTTGAAAATACACTTTCAGTACACTGGGGAGAAAAAGATAGGTATTTGTGCATTAGGTTTTTTTTTTTTAATAGAATCTAAAACTGTCCAAAAATATAACACTGACATATAAGTAACTATTAAGAATTTAGTGAGTTTAAATATATTTGATGTAATTTTGTGTGTGTTCCTTTTAAAAAAAGATATATGCATCATTTGAGACTTTACAATACTTAGTATGTTCTTCACACCAAATAATTGGACTGACACAACTTTAGGATTAGAAATTATGAGAAAATAAGAAGAAAAGACAGGGAAAAAAATAGAACAAAGATTTTGTAAACAAGGAGGGGAAGAGTTGTATGGAGGGGAAGGGAATAGAAAAAAAGAAGCAAGATATATCATGTACAGGTACAAATTCCCTATGATGAAGGTTACCATTATGTACCAATAAAATAAAAACGTTTTCTGAACGAAATAGTTGATCATTTCATATGGTTAGTTTGGTTGTAGAAATTGTACTACAAGCAAGGTGTCCTTATGTATTTGCAGCTTCCATTTCATTAGTTTCAATGTGACAAATATGCAGCACATATTGAAACATGTACCAGGATTGTGCTGAGTAATGAGAAATTAAAAATGAATGAAATAAATCAGCTTATGATAGGCCACAATGCATGTGACCTTTGGGTCCTGAGGTTATTCAGTAACATGGTGTTTTCAATCTGATGCATCCTGAAAACTACTATTGCTTTTCTAACTTTTCCTTCTTGTTTGGAAAACTTAAAATTTCTGCTTAAAAATTAGGATTTACTTTCCCTTCTTTCTTCTCCCCTTCCCCTCCCATGAGAAAAGAAAAAAAATGGAAATGAAATCTGTGTAAATAGGGAAGGGTGGAGGGGTGAAGGGCGTACAGCTAATGGGGAAAAAAATAAGAACCAAGATACATCATTTACAGGTACAAGCACCCAATGATAAATGTAAATGTATTGTATACCTAAAATGTACCAATAAAAGAATTTAAGGGAAAAAAATTAGGATTAATACTTTTTTTTTAACCTAATGTTTGGTGTTTATTCAGAAATTGAAAAAAAAAATTGGCTCGGCTACTGCATATGTCTAACAAAGTTGAATATGGAATTTCTTCTTGTGGAAGCCTTTCTTGGATAATGTTGGCCCTTGGACATATATTTTATCATATCCTTGTCTTGCTTTACTGTTTGTGTCTGTGTTTTGAATATTGAAGAACAGAATACATGTTTATCTTTAGAGCAGAGTTGTCACAAACAATGTGAAAGAAAAAAAAAGCAAAAATCCTTCAATATGTTATCATCTCTGCATAATGGAATTTTATATATCTCCCTGTATTTTTATTCATTGATATATTTATTATACATGGTACTTTGCAATTTCAGGTATGATAATTCAGATTTTTGGTATAAATGTTATAATGCATTTTAAAATTATTGACAAAGGATATATAATAGACTATTTCTTCAATTATTAATAAAACTTTGCCTTTTGTTAAAAGGGCCCTTTTGCTAATCTTCCAAAAGCACAATATTTCTCTTAATCTTCTTTATACAGTGTCATGTTCTCATGATAATGAAAAATTCACAAAATTCCATATAATTCATGTCATCTAAGAAAACCAAGATTAAAATTCAAGGCATTGTAAATTTTTTCTTCTAAGATTATATTTTGATAAGATTCTCCTGAAAAAAAATGTAAGTACCAAAGGATAAAAAAATTTATCTTATTAATAATCAGATGTCTGTTAGAGGAGCAAAAGTTTACTTTTGTCTTTTGTTATTGAAATAGAAGAGGCAGGCCTTTCCCTTTACCCCTGGCAGCCATAAATAGACATAACCTGACTGGTGGTTTTCATTCTCTTCTCCTGCTTCCCGAGTGTTGTTGTGGCCTGTGAGAACTGGCAAAAACTAAATAAATAAATAAAAATCCTACCTAAGGACAAAGATGGGGTGAGGTGACAGAGCCCATTGCTGATGTTCTCTGGGGTCCCTTTATCCCTTGTCATCCATTACTAACTACAGTTCTTCCTCATCCCCCACCCTCACCCAAGATGCCACAAATGTCATAGCAGCAGTGGATTTTGGCCCTGTCATTGCCCTAAAAGCCAGCCCAGACTGCCTACCGAGCACCCCCACACACACCTGAGGCTCTCCTCATTGCCCCAAGAAAGCTCTAGAAGATATGACCTTGGCTGCAACAGGCTAGGAAAACGGTCCTATCCATATGGCCCCACCTTATTCTGAAAGGCCCTACAAATGATGCTGAACCCTCTGAGCAGGTCTGCATACTTCAAGAGGTTGTTTATGTAGCCTGCTTCTCCTCTACATAAGCAACGCTCCCAGGTCCCTGCTGGGGCAGTGCCGAAGGGCTCCATTTAATGTACCACCCCACCCTGTTGCAGTATAGGTCCTCATAAAGACCTGCCCATTTTTTATCTCAGGTAGAGCAGGCTGAGCCAGCTGTACTAATAGTGCTTGGTAACACTGGAAGTTATTAACTTGAAGAGTTCTGAAGACTGGAGCCACACTAGCTGACCAGAGAAGCCCAGGGCCCTTAAACTGAGGCAACTGGCGAAAGCCAAGGGTGAAGCCTGGGTAAGCCCCAGGGCTGGAGGCTGCCAATGACCTGGGCAGAAGCCAAGGCAGGGTGAAGTCTGAGGCCCAAAGGACTGGTGGAGGAGGCTGAAGCTTGAGGCCTAAGGCCAGAAGCCTGAAGCTATTGGTGAAAGAGGAAGGAAAAGGGCAAGATTAGAGAGAGGTCAGTGAAGCAGTGGTGAAACACAGAGATGTGGCCAAAATTCCCCACAGGGCTCCACTAGCCACAAGGCCTATGAGCTGTGGCTGTAGTGGAGCTCATGGGGTAGCTGAAATGACAGGGCACTATAAGACTAAGAGTTGTAATACTAAGAGCTATAACACCAACAAGTCAGAGGTGCTGGCACTCAAGGCTCAGTGCTGTGGCACTAAGGCCTAGAGTCACTGACACTTTGAGCTGGAGCCACTAACCTCAAGGGAGCAGCATTTTGCCAATTAGAGATTTCTATCTGAATTGGACAAAAAAAGAACCCTCAGCTGATTGGTAGCATGATGATTGGAGCAAGTCACCTCCAAAAATCAAAGATTGCTGATGTGATGGTGTTATAAAGTACAGCCTTTAAAAGGTCACTAGGTCAGGAGAGTTCCTCCTTGTGGTACATTTTTAAAGGAGCTTGGCAGGTGAAATTCATTATCTTTTTAACCTTCTGCTTTTTGCCATGGGAAGGGGCAGCATAAAATTTCTTAGCAGATGAGATTCCGGCACCTTGATCTTGGTCTTCTTAGCATTCCCAGCTATGACAAATGAAGCTTTGTTGTCAATAAATCATTCATTCTGTGGTATTCTGCTATAGCAAAACAAAAGAGACTACATCAACCTCTGAAGGTTTTCCACCTGGGTGTAAATCTTAACTTGCCTTAAGGAAAATCCACAGACAAGCATACAAAATTATTGCATACAAGTTTTACACAACAAAAGAGCCATCATAAGAAAATGAATGCTCACAGATGCATTTTGTGTTGAGCCCTTTTATTGTGAATTGGGCAAAGAATGCTAAGTTGTCAAATAGTAAATTATGTCAAAAGGGTAGAAGACAAGAGTTATTTTATTAAGGTCTATACGAAGTTCTCTTAGCCTCAACCTCCCATCCTTAATGACAAGTATGTTATTTTCCATTTAATTCAAGGAGGACATCTTTCACAAGCAAATCTCATCTCTTGCTTTTAAGAATCAGCACAAAGATCAGGATGATCTTCTCATGTACACTGTTTTTCAAGTGCTTTTAACTCAAAATAGTCAATACATAAGAGGAGTATTTTGGGAGAGACATTTTTATTCTATCAATTTCTAGTAAGTAGTACCCTTGTGATAGCACACATGAACAATTCTCTAGAAGTTTCAGTTAAAACAAATTTAGGTAAATGATTTGACATTCCTTGAATTCCCACATTTTTGACATTTTTGAATATTTTGGATAATTTCATCAATTTTATATTTTCTAGTTTATATTCCATTATTTTGTACAAATTGTGGTGCCTGGGAAAAGTAATGATATTAATAAAAATTATGGTGATGAATCAAGGAAAAGTCAGAACCACTGGAAGATAAGGGTCATAAACTATTTTCAGTACTGTGCACAAGTATTCTCGGTAGGTCATGTAGTCGCTGTAGTAGTTGTATGAATGTGGAGGATAGGAAGAGACCATTAAAGCCATCTCATGAAGTCATGAGAAATCTGAAAGAACCAAATGGAAATTAAAGGTTGCTATTCAACTCATCCATTTATTTTATAATGCATGGAGAAATTCTTCAGAGAAAGAAACTGAGTGGGCCAAGATGATAGGTATGGAAAATGTGGATCCAAGAAGAGAGCTGAACGATCTTCACTGTAAGAGCTGCCTTTTTTAACCTGCTTCCTACCTTTCATCCATGTGTAGTGGTAGACTTACCTCTAGGACAGTGAAGACTGGGCCTTACTTTTCAACACTACAGCCCCAGAGTTCAGTAGTCTTTGGCCTATTGCAGGTGCTTAGTAAATATTTGTTGAATTCATGCAAGAATTGAAAATGAACTATATAACCTGGGGAAAAAAATTCAATTTTTGAAGCAATCACTTTTGTTCTAGTGTATTCGGATGCAAAATTTAATTGGAATTAGTGGTTCATACCTGCAACAACTAAATAGGAACCTGTAGATTAAAATTTATTTTATTTAGTACTTGATATTTGCCTAATATCACAAAATTTAATATTTATTTGTTCTTTGTCTGTGTCCAACTCTTTTTTGTCCATTTAAAATTTTGCCATATGTCTGATACAAGTACAGCTAATCCTGCTTTCTGGAATATTCCATGGAATATCTTTTCCCATATCTTCCCTTTCAGGTTGTTTGTTCAGAAACATGAATGCAGTCTCTTGTAGGCAGCATATTGTTGCATCTGTTTGTTTTTTTACTATCCATTCCAGTAGTCATCCTTTGTGTTTTGAGAATTTAATCCATTTACATTCAAAGTAAGTTTTGATAGATATGGAATTAGTTTTGGCATTTTGTTATTCATTTTCTGGTTCTTCTTTAAATCTTTTCTTCTTTCTTACTCTCTTGCTTTCTATTTTCTCCATGCCATGTATCAATATTAAAAAATACATATTCTCATGCATGCTGCTCTTCACAAGGCCCGTGAATATTCTTCCCTTTCTTCTCACTCCTGTATCTGGAGCTTGGAGCAAAACCAAAAATGCAATAGAAGCAACCAGTGAATAAATGAAATGAATAGAGATAAATAGATAACTGCATGTAAAGAAAAATTCTAGACATATATTCTTTCATGATACCAAGGGTAAGCACTATGCTATTTAAAACTAAAATAACTGGGCCGGGGATTTAGCTTAGTGGCACCATGCCTGGCTCACAAGTGCAAGGTCCTGAGTTCAATCCCCAGTACCAAAAATATATGTGAAATAAAATAAAATGACCTTTTTTCTGTCTATGTAGGTATTAGTGAAAATAGAGACAAGACAGAACAAAAAGATAGATACCCATAATTCCAGCACCTGGTAATAATTGCTATTTCCATGTAAATATATATCTTGTGTTTGTGGGGTGGTTTTTTTTGACCATATGTTTTCCAACAACAAAGCCAGAATAGTTCTGTATATTTTTGCGATGATTTTTAGAAATTAGCATATCCTGTAAACAGTGGGAACATGCCTCTTTCAATAACTCTAGAGTCTAAGGTATTAATTCTTGAAATATTCCAATAGCTGATGTATTTGAAAAAATAATCATCATATATGTGATAGCGTCTCTTTCTGGGGCTTGGCTTTCATAAATTGAGTCATAGATTTATCTGAATGCTAATTGATTCTGCATGTTACGTTCCTACAAATAAAGTAGAACTATTATTAATAGAAGAGAAGGTATGCTCTATAGTAAGCTATTTACTTTGTTGCTATTTCAGAAAATAATTAGAAATGCTTGCACTAATTTAAATTTAAAAATTGCAAAGGCCTTATGAATGATGTGACAGAATATAGGGAGGGAGAGGAAGGGAGGAAAACACTTTAGTTTTCAGAGACGCTTGTTAGATTTTCCACTGGTTCTGTTTTATCTACATAACTTAGGTCTTCTGATTCTCTTTCTTTTTCTGTGTGGATAATTGCTTTGTTGTTAGTGCTTTGACACTGAGTGACAGTCCTTTTGGGTGGTTGACAGCCAAATCTATTGGCAGACGATAGTCCTCATACACCGAGAGGTGCTTTCTTTCTGCCTAGTGACAGTAAGAGCTTCGGAGTTGACAGAGGAGGTCTCATCCCTCTCAGGAAAGAGACAAAAGCAAAAGTGGAGGGAGGGAGATTTCTGCCAGAATAAAAACATCTATTTAATTTGGCTACTGAAAGAAATACAACAGGCGATGCCTATAATGACTGCAAGTTACAACAGATCATTTTATTTATATGTGTGTTGCCTATAGAAAATTTTATCACTTAGTAAGCTATCAAGGTCTCCATAACATGCCTTTGGAAACACTGTAAACCAGAAATAAATTCATCTTTTCTCTGTGGAGTTTATTAAAAGGGAACCGTAGGGAGCAAAGTATAGACATAATCTAAATGCAGTTCTGATATATTTCATATCGCTGAATTAAAGCCATGGGAGTGAAAACATTTGTAACAATGCTTAGCAGTATTATATTTTCAAATTGTGAAAAAGAATTTTTACAAGGTGATTTTCAAATATAAGGCAGGGGATATTATTTGCCGTGTTGATAGTTCATTTATGAAAACATCAAAATTCAATATAAAAAGCATCTCTTTATGTTTCTGGAAAAAGATGTTCGCCATAGAAATATGAAACTGCCACACGGGAACCAGAACTCAGTTGGGAAGCCAAGAGAAAGAAGACACAGCACAAGCTCTCGCCACGTGGGCAGAAAGGACTTCCTGAAGATAGGGACTGAATTTTGTTTCTCTTTATAGACATGGTGCCTAGCAGAGGGGCTGACCAAGAATTACACCTGAGTAACTTCACTCCAGGTTCTCGGGTATTACAATGATTAAATTCAAGGTAGAGCAGCTTTGTCACATAGCTTCAGGAAATCTAGCTGGATGAGTCATAGGGTAAGGGAACTGGGTTATAAAGCTAGCCTCTGGAAGCAGAGCAGGTGGCCTTGAACATAATGACAAGGGTTTTAAATATATTCTAGTTTTATTCCATAACATACAGCATGTATTAATTTAATTTCAGTTTCAGGGACGTGAAACTGTTCTAGATAATTTGGATATACTGAGGAGCAAGCAGTTTAAAGAAGGTATTTCTCTTGTAGACCTTCCAGTCTCTTGGGCAGAGTTAAACATAAAAAACAAGAAGTTAACAAAAGAAGGGAAATATTTTGAGCACTGCTAAAAGCTATGAAGAAAAGAAAGGACAAAAATTTTGGATTAAATGATTTAAGAATAGCTATGATTATGGTATCCTGATCAGAGAAGTCTTATCAGAAAACTAGTACCAGAAAAGAAATCTGAATGGCAAAATGTGCCAGTCATTTGACTATCTGAAGGTTAGCAATGACCTGCCAAAGACTTTGAAAAAGACACTATTTCTGTGAGAGGGAAATTTAGGGAGAAAAATCACCTTCTGAAGTCCCTTCCCACTCAGTAGCATAAGATTTAGTGTGATCTGAACTTCTAGATTTCATCATCCATTGGTTCTCATGTGTCTCCTTATTGAGACAAAATTTATGAATAATTGAGTTGAAATGAACAGATAAATTGGTTTTTTCAACTGAACAGTATCACCTACTGTGAAAATTCAACGGGGAATGATGAATGATGATAATGTTGGCTATCTTATATGATCCAAATTCACTTATCTGGCACTTTTTAAATTCTTTTCTTTGTTCTTACTGTTGCTCCAACTGGCTGTAGCATAGCTACTTATCAATTTTTCATTGATATTTGTCTCATCAATGACTTGCTGGACATTTCTAAGCCTCCCTGTTGAAATGTTGCCCAAAAGCGGAATGTAGATCATACTAATGGGTTTTAAATTTTAAACTAGTTCATAGTTAGGATCCTGCCATCTGCTGATGTCACAGTGCTTCCCAGAGGGCCTCGTGCTCACTAGAACAACTGAAAGAATGGAATGAAAGAAAACACTACCATATTTTCAAAAACAGAACCTGCAAAAGCAATATCACAAGTTCATTTATTATTTCATTCTAATTTTTTTGGCAATAACTTTTCAGTGTTTTAATTTTTTCCTAGAAAGTGCCCTTTAATATATTATGCAGTTCTCATTTTTCTACTTGTTCATCCCTTTATTTCTTTTACAAATATCTATTGTACTTGTACAGTGTCTAAAATAACATGCTATATATGTAGGTCATAAAACTAAGTAAGAGAGTCAGGCATAGTGATACACACCTGTAATCCCAACAGTCTGAGGGGCCAAGGCAAGAAGATCACAAATTCCAGCCGAACTTGAGCAATTTAGGGACTTAAAAAGACTCTGTTTCACAATAAAACAAATTACAATGTGTCTGAGTATATGGCTCAGTGTGAAGGTCCTGGTTTCAACCTGCACTCCCCAGTACCACATACACACACACACACACACACACACACACACACACA